>PVJI01000201.1:0-329655 GCA_004026765.1 Micronycteris hirsuta
AGATGCAAATTAAAACCACAATGAGATATCACCTCACACCAGTCAGAATGGCCATCATCAACAAAGCAACAGATAACTGTTGGAGGGGATGTGGAGAAAAGGGAACCCTACTGCACTGTTGGTGGGAATGCAGACTGGTGCAGCCATTGTGGAAAACAGTATGGAACTTCCTCAGAAAATTGAAAATGGAACTGCCTTTAGACCCAGCAATTCCACTACTGGGATTATGCCCTAAGAATCCTGAAAAAACAATTCAAAAGAACCTTTGCACTCCTATGTTCATAGCAGCACAATTGACAATAGCCAAGTGCTGGAAACAACCTAGGTGCCCATCTACAAATGAATGGATCAAGAAACTATGGTACATTTACACAATGGAATTCTATACAGCCGAAAGGATGAAGGAGCTTATACCCTTTGCAAGAGCATGGATGGAACTGGAGAGCATTATGCTAAGTGAAGTAAGTCAGGCAGTGAGGGACAAATACCATATGATGTCACCTTTAACCGGATCATAACCAACAAAAGCAGAAAGCAAGCAAAACATAACCAGAGACTTTGAAATTAAGAACAGTCTAACAATAGACAGGGGAGAGGGGGGAGGGGACAATGGGGAGAAGGGTTTTCAGAAACCACTGTAAAGGACACATGGACAGAACTAAGGAGGAGGAGGGAAGCTGAGGGGGGAGGGGGGCTGGAGAGGAAGGGAGGAGGGGAGGGGAGAGGATGCAAATAACTGTAATTGAACAAAAATAAAATAAAATTTAAAAAAAAATTAGTCATGATACTGATGATAATATCAAGCATGTGCACAGCACTCTGTAACTTCAGAGTGTGTTCAGTCAGTTACAGTAGAATGCAAAGGAGACCCAAACCAAAGATGCTTCTAGATATGGAGTGTGCAAGGTCAAGTCACAAGGAAGAACCGAGACATTTTAGGTGCTTTTTCATAGCCTGCAAGTCCCGTGGCTTGGTTCCACTGTCTCTCCCGTCTCCAGTCTCACCTCTCTAACCCATTCTCCCCATTATAGTCCATCTGATTTGCCAAAACTGCAAACGGGATCTTTTGATTGACAGGTTTTAAGACCTATAGTGGTTTCCCACTCCTCTTTGAACAAAGTCAAAAGCTTGCACATGGCTGGTGAGCAAACCTGTTTATAACCTGGTCCGCAAGTTGCCACTATCCCTTTCCTTGTGATCCACACCCAGCCAAATCGGACTTCTTGCAGCATCTTCAGGCCTCCCGTCCCACCCTAGCTAAGTGCTACCTGCCCCACAATCAGGTCTCTGCTACTTGGATATCCTCGTTGACCCTCTGGACCCCCTCTTAAATGGCCCATAGCACCAGCTAATTCTCCTCTCAATACTTATGCTTAGTGTTCAATGTCTTCTCCTCTACAGATTCAAAATCTGCCAGAATCAGGTAGTCCATGTCTAAGAGTCCAGCCCAATACCAGGCATTTAACATGCTGTTTGGCTCCTTCTGTCTCTCTGCCTCAGTTTCCTCACAGGCCACATGATGTGGGATGACATCCATTCTTGAGGCCTTGGGTTGATGAGAAGATGAAAGGCCACATGTGACAAATAGAGACGAACAGCATCAGCTGGACCCTGAAAAATCCCCAAATTTCACAAATAATCTGCATCTGTTTCTGTACCTCTAGTTACCTATGTATCTATGTATCTATTTATTTATATTATGTGGTTTACAATATTTTTCTCTGAAAATATTTTCCTTAGTTGATAAATGCTTGTGAGTTTAAGGAGAAATGAAGTCCATACAATTCTGAGTCATCTACCATGCAATCATTAACACATGATTTAGTAATTACTACATTTTAATATCTAGGAGATTTTGGAGTGACTTAAATAATCCTCTAAAACCACTGCATTTTTCTTCCTTCATTTTCACCACCTTTCCAAATACAATGTCATGTTAAGAAGCAATGCCCCAAGTCAAATGATAATAAATACTGAAAATAATGTGGAAGCATGAACTCATAAACCAAGAAATGACTTTCTGGGAGTGTAACAATTTGGCTGAAAATATGACTGTCTCTCATCAACTAGAGTGTGGTGGACAAAACAGACTGTAAGTCAGAAAAAATAATGATTCATTCAGCAAATATTAAGCGCCTATTATATATAGTAGGCTCTGAACAAGGAATACATTGACCTTCTTCTTATGGGATTTCTATAGGAGAAAGACACAGACATGAACGCAAGGAGACTCCTGAAAGCGGGGCGCTGCACGGGAGGCTCCGTGAGCTCCAGCGGAACTCTGACGTGCTCTGGGAGGCGAGCGCGTCCATCTGAGGACAAGGTATCTGTGCTGGCATCGGACTTTGCCCTTATCCGAAAACAAAGGTTTTTAGTCATGAGGGTGGTAGGAACTTACCTCTATTTTGGAAATATTATCTGATTTGCTTGATTCGCTTTTAGAACAAAGGACCGCAGGCAGTGCTTAGGGTGGCAGGGTGAAGACCCCTAACAGTGGGCACTAACCAAACAGATTTCCTCACCTCTGAAATGGGGGTTACAATGTTTCTGCCTCAGTCGCACAGTTGACAGGAGCTAAGAGGACAGTGGGAGGGGCTAAGAAGGTGGTGGGAGGGGCTAAATGATCGCAGGAGGAGCTAGGGCGATGATGGAGGGGCTAAGAAAATGATGAGTATGTATACACTTCACAACCTGAAAAATGCGGTGCACATTAAATTAACGGGAATAAAAGCTGCTTTATCAATATCTTCATTTCCGCAAAGAAATTGATAGTGGAATAGCTTATGCTCACAGTCACTCAAGGGTAACCCGATGAAGTATAGGGGTCCTTAACTTTTACGTGGTGGTTGGACCTCAACATCCTTGAGAAGAGAATTTAATGAAAGAGCCCTTTGCTTAGAAAAATGCTTAGTGCAAGACCACAGTTTGCAAACCCTGCTGGTTCCCAGGGGTCACACCATGAAGTCGGTCAGCAGACCTCAGAAAAAGTGCAGGGGTAGGGGAAAACATTCGGGCATCTGAGCAGTACCTCTCTAACTCATCAGATTGAAACCCATCATAAAATGCGCATTTTACGTTGCTGCCCAAGAGAGCGATTTTCAACCTTTTTCATCTCATAGCACACATAAACTAATTCCAAAAGTTCTCCAGCACTCCAAAAAACTTTTTTTTTTTTTGCCAATCTGACAAAAATAGGTGTAACTTTGATTCATGTATCCTGGATGGCTACTGTTGTGCCTGCCGTTGTCATTTTTTTTTTTTAACAATGAAGAAAAAAGAGGTCAGTGCCCCTGACTAGTCAGGTGTTACATGTTTTAAAAATTCTTGCAGCACACCGGTTGAAAATCACTAGCCCAGGAGAACAAAAGTTGCATAAAGCAAGACCAATATGATATATTATAATGTTTTCATTTTTCTCCTACTTCATCGTTCTCTATCTTGTTTCATTGCAGTTTGCTTCTTCATGCTTTTAAATGCAGTGACTCAATAAACTGAACCTGACTTGCAGTTTGTTTAAAGAATGACAAGCACATTCTTAAGTTTTGCCTCAGTCCATTAATTGTTGATGTGATCTCAGACAACACACATTCTTTCTGAGCCTCAATTTTCCAAACTGTGAAATGGGGATAATAATGCCTACATTCAAGAGTTGAGAGAATTAAGATAATGGTGTGGGAAATCACTACACGGATTTCCTAGCACAGACTAGGTCTTCAATAAACAGTAGTAATTATTAGTAATTATAAATAAAGGCTGTTAAAGGGAGAATTAGAGCACAGTTAAATACCTCCTGCCTGAGGGTGAAAAGAAAAAAAAAAGAAAGTAGAAACAAATGTCATTCACATTCTACCCAGGGGCTCTTTCTGTGTTTCAAATGTAGCTATTTGCTGCAGGGAGGGGAACTGGGTCCAAATGCCTCTGTTTGCTGTGACAGGCTTCATAAATAACTAAAATGCTTCATCAAACATTCATAGTCGGGTGTGAGTCAACAAAATAATAAAAGGCACATGGGCTTAGGGTTTATTTATAGTGACTCCCTGTTATCCCTCTCCACCACAATTTCACAGTTTAGCTTTCATTTGCTTACGATTGTTCTTGGATAAACTTCACTTCCAAGCAGAAGGTATTAATTATTAAAACACAGATGAGAAAAAAGAGCCCACGCTGCTCCCCCAAACAATGACAGGATGAGGCAGCAGAAGGGTGCTCCTGGAGAGCAGGGCCTGGAATTGCTAGCACATGCTTGCCCACAGAACCAACCTAAGGCAAAACGCACTTCAACCAGCATTCTGTGGGCGCCCACCAGCTGACACGTGGGGGCTGTCCCAGCCAGGCCGGGAGGAAAGATGTCAAAGATAAATTGGACTCTTTCCAACTCACCACCGGGGAAGGGATGGAGCTCCCAGCCAAGGAGGAAGGAGGCAAGAGAACCAAACCACAAGAGAAGGGAGCTTGTGCCTCTGTGTAAAGTGAGTCCTGAATGGCAAGACAGAAGGAATCCCTCTGAATGCGCAGCTGCTCTGGGGAATGAGCGACTTTGATACCAGCCCGAGTTCAGTTCCGATCCCTGCTCCGGCCCTTCCTGGTCTGTCGCCATCATCCCCATCATCATCCTGGTCTGTCATACATCATACTTGTGTCGGCACAAGTATGGTAAGGCCGCCCTGGCAAAGGTCATTGCTCTGATTACACATAAAAAGTCATGTGACTTGTAGCTGTACTGTAAGCATTCATGAACGAGTAAAGATTTAATAGTATGAGTACATAGTTAGCACATAGTAAGTGCTAACTAAATAGTATTTCCCCTCTTCCTTTCCTTTGCTTAAGAGTATTAATTTGATTGTAAATCACATTCACCTCCTGGTGCCCACCTCCTGGTCGCTCCAGCTGCAATATGCTCATATATCACGGATATCCACCCATCCTTAGTAAATGTACCTCCCCACCTGACCCAGACTTGATGTGGTTCAGAACTTGTCCATCCATTCAATGAGTCAGCACCGAATAACCATTAATATTGATTAAGCACCTGGTATGTGACAACACTGATGTAAGCACTTGGGATTCAAAGAAGAGTGATAAAACCCCCACCTTCCTGAACCTTCTTGTCAGGGAAAGGTGGGATAAACACATCAACAAGTAAAATATAGGCTATGTCAGATGGTGCTAATACCAAAGAGAAGGTTAGACTGGGAATAGGAACAGGAATTGCCTTGAAAGGGGGATGCTATTTAAAACCAGGAGGCCTGGGGAGGCTTGTGGAGAGAGTAACATCTGTGTGGAGCCCTGCAGAGGTCACTAAGTAGCCAGGTGGGTATCTGAGGGAAGAGAATCCCAGCAGAGGGAACAGCAGGTGAACATGCCCTCTGTTACTTTGCCCTCTGGACAGGGAGAGGGTAGCAGAGTGACCTGATTTTGCAAAACCACTCTGCTTTTCCACACCCTAATATATGCGATGCACACCTTACCAGGGGATATTTATCCCATGCTCGCATTAGATTTCACAAATACATTTACTTACAAAGGGACAGAAGTCTGGCTGTGTGCTCTGCTCCCGGTTGCACAGGAGGAGGGGGTATGCCTCCGGGCTTGGCTCAAAGGGGCTGACTGCAGCGTCACCACCGGGCACGCCCTTCTCAGGCCTGAGCACCACAAGGACTTGAGCTCCCGGCAACATTCAATAGCACAGATTTGGGATAATCTCTCAAAACAGGAGGGGGTTGCAGAGGAATTCACGCTAAGTACACTAAAACCGGGAACAAAACAAAAAGAAAAAGAGGAACGTGGAATGGAAATAGTTCCTTGAGCCCAATTAATTGAAATGCTCTCAGAGATGCGATGTTTGCTGAAGTACAGGGGAGAGGGTAACACACAAACAGTGAAGGCTCCAAGGGAGATCTGCCTGCCCACAGGGGCTCCTGGCCTACCTGCGTGCGGGACTTAACCTCTCTGCTCATGAACTTCTCCATCTCTGAAATGGAAACGGCAACAGTACTTATCTCAAAGGACTTAGAGATGTTATGGTAAAGTGAGTTAATCTGGATAAACATTTAGCACGGTGCCTGGCTTGGAGTAAATGACATAAAAGTTAGTGTCTGGGAGGATGGGCATATATACAGTTTGGTAAATTCATATAATGAAACACTAGACAGCAAAAAAGAGAATGAATTATGGATACCTGTCACAAGATGGATGAATCTCACAGATAATGTGGAGTAAAAAGAAGCCGGACACAGAAGAACACACACTCTTGGATCCCGTACGCACAAAGAAGAAGAAAAAACAACTGACGGTAAAAGCCAGAATGCTGGTTACTTCTGAGGGGTGGATATTGTCTGCAGGTCCAAGAAGGAAACTTGAGGGACTCTGGAAGTGTTCTATCACCAGGTGGCCCACCAGGACTTCCTGCAGTGATAAAATTATTCATAGTCTGCTCAGTACACAGTCGGCAGTGCACACTGGAAAAGCACGCGTACATGAGCACTGAGTGTTTGAAACGTGGCTTGTGTGACCAAATGACTGAATTTCTAAGTTTAAGTAATTTAGTTAGGTTTCAGTGGCCACTACATGAAGAGGCACAGGTCTAAGTCTCAGCCCTGCTGGTGGTAACATAAGCATACACAGATGTAAAAAACATCAAGAACATACTTAAGATGCGTGTAATTTATATACTTTTGTGTACGTGTGTCATCCTTCCAAAGTAAGCTGGGATTACTACTTTGCATGCATCACCTCATCCAGTCCTCACTGGCTGGAGACAATGTAGGGAGGATCCCTATTCTGTCCATTCCTGCAGCGGCTGACCTGAGGCTTAGGGAGGTGGCGGTGACTTGTGAGTGGTCAGGTAGCTGGTAAACAAATGGCAGGGTGGGCAGGAAGTCCATCCAGGCCTCTTCTCAAGACTGGGAAAGAGGCAACCCAAAGTGACCTGCTGAGAAGATACCGTTCAACAGGTCAGTCAATTAGGATAGATTTGGTGAGCACCTGCTGAGGGCCAGGCATTGACCTAGGTGTTTGAAATGGAGCAGCGAACAAAGCAGAGAAAAGCGCCGTCTTTCATGAAGCTGACGTGAGAAATCTCTGCTCACCTTGCACTCCTGCTGGCATTTCAGAGTCCCTCACCTGAGCTGACTTGGCCATGGGCCAAGGTGCATGAAACCAGACTCAACTCAGCATTGATCGGGTATCAATTTTCTGTCAGATAATCAGTTTTGAATCCTGACTCTTTTCTGAGCCAAACTGCCTACTTGTTTTTCTGAGGCCTAGCGCTTTCATTTAGAAGATAAGGGATGAAGAAGATACATACTAGAAAAATACGAGCTAAAAGAAACAGGCAAAGCATTATTAGCAATAAAGATATTCATTACCTAATGGTAAAAGCTCAATTCCAAAAAAAAAAAAGCAATCTAAAACATTATTTGCTTAAGCACAGCTGTCTCAGAAACAATAACAGCGAAAACAAAAACCCAGCGTACGAATATTTAGATATAGAAATTTTGGTTAATAAAATTAACAAGAAGGCTCTAGTGGTTACACATGAAATCTTTTGTCTTATAATTAAAAAATATATTATGTTTCTAAAACACACAGGAATTATTTATGAAAAGTAGCTATGTCCCAGGGAACAAAACCAGCTTCCACAAAGAACTAAGAATTTAATAGATCCAGATTATATTCTGTGACAAAGTATGGTAAAAATCAGTGTCAATAACAAAAGCTTTAAAAAAATGTATGCTTGGGATTTTAAACAAAAATGTTTGATATAATTAATTGTTCAAGGTAGAAATAAATAAATTTGAAAAATATTTATAAGTACATAACAACACGCACATGATATAGCAAAACTTGATGTCTAGAGATAAAGCAATACTTGTAAGTTAAACATTTAAGGCAAATATAGTAAAAGAGAAAGTTTGAAAATTAATGAGGTAGGCTTTTAATTAGCGAATTTAGGCCCCGGGCGGGTTGCTCAGCTGGATAGAGCATCACCCCCACACACCGAGGTTGTGGCCTTGGTCCCTGGCCACGGCGCATGCAGGAAGCAACCATGAATGCATAAATAAGTGGAACAACAAAGCAATGTCTCCCTCTCTCTCTCTCTGAGATCAACCAATCAGTAAATAAATTTTTTAAAAAGAATTTATAATAGCAAAAGATACAGATAGAAATAATTAAGATAGCAGAAATTTATGATATAAAAAAAGAAAGCATACAGAGTAGCAACAAACCATAACCTAATTGAATAATAATAATAATAAAATAGGTATAACACCAACAAGATTGAGAGAAGAAATCCAAATAAATTCATATCTGGAATTAAAATGAGGATATGGTTATAGATGTGAGAGAGATTTGTAATATGTATTTATGAGACATATATAAATACACACACATAAACATGCACTTGCATATAATTACACATACTTATCACACACACATATGTACAAATACATATATAATACCATATGCTAAATACTTTATTTTATTACTTTTTATCCTCATCTGAGGACATGCTTATTGACTTTAGAGTGAGAGGAAGGAAGGGAGAGAAAGACGGACAGGAATATCAACTGACTGCCTCTAATATGTGCCCTGACTGGGGACCAAACCCTCAACTCAGGCATGTGTCCTGACCAGGAAGCAAACCCATGACCTTTCAGTTTGCGGAACACACTCCAACCAACTGAGCCACACCAACCAAGTCTGCTAAATATTCTTAAAATAATATTAGAAACACAAAGCATTATGTCCAAAAATGGTACAACTTAGAAAAACATCAGTGATTTTAAGCAAAAGCATCCAAAACTGACTTAAGAAGAAACAGAAAACTGAATAAAAATAATTGAACCAGGCAGACAGAAATGACCATCTAACAAACAAAGATATCAGCCCCAGATATATTTAGGCAAAAATTGTAACAAACTTTATGAGATATCCCCTATATCATACAATAGTTATACATATAAAGAGTTTTACATAATAGCATGATAGCATACAAAGTAAGGCTGTGGACACTTATATTTCATGTAGCTAGGATAATGTTGATATTGAAACTTATCAAAGATGTTAGAAAACGTAAGGAGGTCTTACTAATAGAATTATTGACTTCACTATACAATCAGGTTAAAAGGGAACACATGATCATCTCCTTGTTGCAGAAAGAATATTTAATAAAATTTAACCCCCAATCATGATTTTACCCTATGTCTTAATACCCTAGGAATAGAAGGAGGATTTCTTAACTTTCAGTAGATTCCTAAATTTTTCTATTTAATTATCTACTAAAATTTATGGAAACATAATACATAATGACAGGATTTTAGGATTCTTCCCTTTAATTACAACGACAAAAATGGCATGTTCTACCATCATTTTTATTCAATGATGAATGAAAGTCCCATTCTATAAGAGCAGTAAGACAAGAAAAAACTAACACAAGATACACAGATTTGCAAAACAACTGTTAATGGTAAATTATACAATTTTTCCCCCACAGGGAAATTAAGAAAAATATAGAGGCAAAAAGTAATAAATAATGAAGCACATTTTCTGGATTCAAGACCAATGAAAAACTAATATTTCTACACAGAAGAAAACAACAATTAAGAAATATAATAAAAATAAAGAAATATAATTTTCAATAGTAACAGAAGTAGTGCTGCTTCCAGACATTAGATATAATATTAGGGATGTGATGTGTAGACAGAGAAAATTGTAAACCTGTATTCAAAGATGCAAAAGAAAGCCTAAATAAGAGATACATTATTTCATGTATGGGAAATCTCAGTTTTGTGAATTTTGCAAATTAATGTGTAACTTCAATGTAATCCCAATCCCAATCCCAGCAGGGATTTTCCTCGAATTGGAGAACTTTAGTTTAAAATTCACATGGAAGAGTAAAGACAAAAAATAACCAAGGCACTTAAACCAGAACAATTAAGGAGTCCTGACCTATCTGATAGCAAGATGTTATAAAACTATAATAATTAAAAACAGCATGTTACTGGAGTAAGGCTCAATAAACAGACCGATAAAAGCGAAGCGAGAGCCGAGAAACTGACCTCTGCATATATAGTATTATAAATCAGTGGAGTAAAGATGGAGTTTTAGAGAGTGGACGGAACAACTAGCTATCCATTTGGAAAAAAAAATAAAGCAAATTAGATCTCTAAATCATCTCATAGACATTAAGGCTAAAGACCTAAATGTAACAAGCAAAATCTCAAGAATGTAGCAGAAAACACAGGGGCATCATTAAGACATTAGGATAGCGAGAGATTTCTTCCATAAATTACAAGAAGTATAAACTAGAAGTGAAGAAATAATTTTATGGCACTAAAATGAACATCTTCAGAATGAGAAAACGATCTCTTAACAAAATGAAATGTAAGTCATACATTGGAAGAAGACACTTTTGAATGATTGTCACTAAGAAAAAGGAAAACAACGCGCCAGAGAAGTGTGCGATGGATACAATCAGGAGGTCGACAAAAGAAGAACACTTAATAAACGATGTTTAACCTCATTAGTAATCTCTGACATGCAAATCAAATCAGCATTGCAGTTGTAGTTTTATATCCTACAGATGGGCAAAATGTAAATCTGATAATAAGTGTTGATGAGAAATTTGGAAAGTGGTAGTTTATACATGGCTGGTGAAAGTGTTAGAAGGTATTACATGTAAAAGCACAGAGCAATCGTGGCCAATGTGGCTCAGCTGGTTGGAGCATTATCCCATAAACTGCAAGGTTGTGGGTTCGGTTCCCGGTCAGGACACGTACCAGGTTGCCGGTTCTGTCCCTGGTTGGGGTGTGCATAAGAGGCAACTGATCAATGTTTTTCTCTCACATCAGTGTTTCTCTCCCTCTCTCTCTTCCTCCTCCCTTCCCCTCTCTCTAAAATAAATAAGCATGTCGTCTGGTGAGGAGAAAAAACAAAACAAAAGAAACACAGAGTCTGAGTTATGATCGTGGATATTATATATGAAATGAAAGTATAAACATTCAAATAAGAGAAAAACGCCAACTTTAGAGTAATGAGGAGTGGAACTGATGGAGGTCATGATTTAGTTGTGTAATTCAAAATTTTATTTATGAAAGGTATCAGATCTTTACATATATATTTGTTGTATTTCAGGAAAAATGTGTATATTACATTACTGTATTTACTTTAGTGTATGGTTCAAGAAGCTTGCAATTTAAAATGAAATAAAGTTTAAGAGGATTCTTAAAAAGGATGCAATTCAAGAGAAAGAATAATAGATACAAGGATACAAAGAGGAAGTCGAGGGGAAGGGTAGTACTCAAAACCAACATCTGTACTTACAAAGCCCAGTACACTTCCTAGAACTTCAGCCTCACATTAGACTTTGGGTATCCCAACGGAGAGCCGGACGAAGGGAAATTGGCTACAAGATTCAGATTTCCGTTAAATCAAACGACCCACCTGGCCAGAGCACCAGCGATCTTGGTGCTGATTCCTGAGGTGGACGTTCGTACTTTGTGCCCTGTTTAGGTGTTAAACAACGTCCTTGACAAACCCTCTCAGAAGTTAGGGTGAACCGCAACAGAGACTAATCATAAAAACAGGACCTATATAGGCCACACCAGAGTTCTAAACAGTTTCATGCTTTATAACTTATTTAATACATACAACTAGCTTTATTTTATTGTCCGATTTCAGGTATGAGGAAATTGAGGAAAAGGAGATAAATACCTTCTCACATTCCTACTGTTAAGAAGCGGGAAAACATGGAACAGGACTTGGACAATCTGACTTTCTATTCCTATTGTAATGTCATTACAGCAAAGCCTGTTACATAAAAGTAGTTTCAAAAGCGTAGATCTCAGAGTTAAGAGGTCTGGTGTGGGTTGTCTGAATATCTGACTTATCCAGAAACTACATTTTTGGAACAGCTAAACCAGTGCTCATTACTCTTGCTTCGGTTTGGGGACTTTTTGAGTGGTAAAGCTATGGATTCTATTGCCCAGCAACTGAAGACAAATTGTTGCAAATAATGTTGCAAAAATAAATTCTGCAAATAATTTTAGGGAAAAACTCAAACATGAGCCCCTGCCCCAGTGAAAACCCCCTATTCTGGAGAGGAGGGAACACAGTGCGGTCTCAGGTACTGAACCCTGGATATAAACTCTCACCGCGGGGAGGCCTTACTCTGAGAGGCACGGGAATGTCATTCACAGAGCATACACCTACCAGTTGTGTGTACAGTAGTGATTATGGTCACTGTTAAGTGCAGCAATTCCCTAACCGTTCTCCCAGCTCCCATGCTTGCTCCCTCCATTCTCTGCGCTCCCCTGAGCAGCAGGAGGATCCCTTTGCAAACATACACCTGAACTTGCCCCTCCTTAGCCGGACACCCTCCAAGGGCTGCAAGTCACAGCAAGAACAAAATCCCAGCTCTTCACCATCACCAGTGTGATCTTGGACCGTGTTGGGTCTCCAGCCTCACTGACCGTCATTCTCCTCTCTTCTCACTCTGCTCCATCCTCACTGTGTCCCTTGTTGTTGGAACCCAAATCAAGGCCTTGGGAGTTACATCTCTTCTCGCTCTTTACCCGCCCCCATCATCCACTTATTACCACCCTGCACTGAAGTTTCTATGAATGGGGTGCTGTGATTAATGTCTGTCTTTCCCTCCACCACCTCCTTGGAATATAGGAGGACAACCACATGTCCATTTTGATCCTGCTCTGTCCCCACCCTCTGAAATGTGCCTGGCACACATCGGTGCTCAGTGATGAACGGTGAACAGAAGGAAAGAAGGGACAGGGGAAAATTAGTTGGTTTTTATCATCACGATTCCTGAACACTGTTCTAGACACATCCGTGTGCCTAAACTTGATGACTTCATGGGGTAGATGGGCTTTACCCCAACACTTAAAGACAAGGAAAGCTGTGTGTCCAACACCAGGGAACATCATAAACAGAAAGTGGCAGTGAGTTCCCCAACCCCCTGCTAACTGCTCAGGGGAAGGCAGAAAAGTGACAACACACGCCTGGAAGGCATGAGACCAACAGGGCCAAGTTCGCAGACCTGGCTGGCAGGACAGGATGGGCTCCTATGGGGCTGCCCAGCCTGGCACCAGACCCTGTGCATTCCCATCTAATTAGCAAGACCCCGGAGAAGAAGCGGGCAAGGGAATCGAAGCACCAAGCGCGGGAAACAGCATCTGCAGGGGGGAGAGGGCAGGGCCCAGCTGGGCTGCACGGAGCCGCGTGGGCCTGAATTAAATTACCAGACACACGCCGCCGCAGGCAGGGAGCTCCAGGGCCCTCCGCCCACACACAGCGCCGGCTCCGTGGGAGGCCGACACTGGACATGAACTGAGCAGTCCCCAGCCCCGCCACAGCCCTTAGTCCCTTCTCCCTCTGTTCTTTTGTAAACATGACAGGCAAGACAGATACTCCCCCACAAGAACAGTAACAGATAACTTACATGTGCACAGCCCTTTACAGTCTGCATCCCACACCATTAGCTCATTTCTTTTAATTACTCGACCAGTATGTATTGAGGACTTCCTACAGGCCAAGAAGCATTCTAAGTGCTGGGGGCAGAGTCAGTGTGAACGGATCTCAAATTCCATCTTTCTTGGAGCTTATTTCCACTTTGGAAGGGAGTAACTACAGACACTGTGTGTGTCTGTAAATATACACACACACCTATATGTAAAATATATATAGTATATATTGTTGTATAGTATATATTATATAGCGTATAATGTATTATATACTATAATACATTGGTTATAATATATGATACATATCATATTATACACACACACCTATATGTATATTATACACACACCTACATATGTTTTCGTGTGTGTGTGTATATGAAAGATTATATATAAAGGTGATTCGTGAACAGCAGAAGTATTTGGGTTAACCCTATGCATAGTTGAAAACCTGCATATCACTTTCGACTCCCCAAAAACTTAAGTACTAGTAGCTTACTGTTGTTGACCGATGCCTTACTGATAACAAAATCAATGAACACATATTTTGTATGTTATATGTACTATATACCATATTCATACAATAAACTAAAGAAAATCTTCTTGAGAAAATCATGAGAAAGAAAAACTATGTTTACAGCCCTTATTTTTAAAAATCTGCCTATTAGTGGGCCCATGCAGTTCAAAACACCTTGTTCAAGGATCACCTGTATATTTTGTACATGTAAAATATCACACATAGATTAAATACTATATTTGTATACACAGTGAGCTGGAGAAGAGATGAGTGAGCCAGCATATTACCATTTCCACCTTCGCCGTGATGGAACCAAGTCGCCCAGAGATAAAACGGACCACACGGCGTGTGATGCCATCCCAACACGGGACCCATGGTCTGTAACGACCGGAAAAAGACCAGGGAGGTTCTCCGTGCTCCTCAAAGCAAGTCTCTCACCTTCCTCTTCTCAGATGCTTCCCCTCCTGACTTCTCTGTTGCCCTGTCTCTCCCCTTTCCCTCAGTAAATCAAGGGCAACACAAGGACATCAGGGGTGCCCCTCCCACACTTGCTGCATCCCAGGCTTGCTGGGCCAGGGCAGTATCAGGGCCTGTCTTATTCTCTTACACTCCAACCCCAGGTTTCCCTTCCTGCCTCGCTGTAGATCTGTCATTCATTCACAGATTTGTTGAAAATCAGTGCTTAGGGACTCATCTGACTCCCCCCTCCATTTGTTTTGCCATCTCCTTACCCCAGACTTGTCCTTCCTCTCTACCCTTCCTCTGAAGGTTCTAGGATGTAAGAGGTGAAAGTTCTCCCAGAGGTCACTGGGTCTCCTTTTACAGACAGGGAACTGGGGTCCACTGCAGGGTGCCCAAGTCAAATCACATGGCAGGTCTGTGGAAGACCTTTGAATAAAACGCAGGGAGGCCCATTCCCAGACACATGGTGGCATCTACTGGAAAACGCTAGCTCCTCATCTCTCATTGGGTCGCGGCAGCGGTTTCCCAAGGACCTCCCTGCCCCCATTCTCATCTACACTTATGCTGCCACCCTAATCATTTTGCTGGAAAGAAAAATATCAGGGCATGGCACTCCCTCCCTGAAAGTTTTCAGCAGCTGCCCAGTGGTACTGATAAAGTTCAAGGCTTCTGTGGTCTGGCCACAGTCTTTCTCGTCCTTCTGCTGTTCCTCTGCCTGGCCCCTTGCTCCAGCCACACCAGACTTCTTGCAATCCCCAGAATATGTCATTTCTTGCATGCCCCAGGGCCTTTGCACATCCCTTTCCCTTGTCACTTGGGTTAATTGATGACCTTCTTATTGTCAAGATTCAGCTCACATGTCACCCCTTGAGGGGTCCTTCATGGCATCCTAGGCACATTTAAATACTATTTTCTGTGTGCTCCTAGAATACCTGTTCATATCTGTATTTCAACACCTTCCCAGCAATAATTTATGTACTACACACCAGGCAGTGTTCTAAAAACCTTACAAAGAATACCTCACTTACTCTCCACAGTGATTTTGAACCTAGGTGTGCTCATATACCTATTTCAGAGATGAGGAAACTGAGACTCAGGAGGGCTAAGTAAAACTTGTCCCAGGTCACAGAACTGGTTGCGTCACAGCTAAAATTTTACACTGGCCACACTCTCAAATATATATCATCCTGCTGTGAGTACCTGTTCCCCAAAATCTCTCCCATACACCGCGAACTTGCCAACGACATTAGTCCCCCCCAAACCCAGCACTGGGCACAACTCAAGCTTCTGCACAGAGTATGCAGTTTGGACATGGCCACTGAATGAATGAGTTGCTTCTTTCTCGCTGTTCTGTTTTCACAGCATGCTAGAGGGCCAGCTATGTGTAGTGTAGATAGACAGCTACTGTCGAGGCTAAACACACAGACTCTGCAGTGGGACAGACATGGACACAGGTCCCAGCCCCAGTCCCGGGTCCTGTTTTTACTGGTCAGTAAAACGGGGCTCATGATGACACCACATAAAAGAACTAGGAGGATTAAATAAAGGAATGCGGAAACAGTACAGAGCCCAGTGCCTGGAGCTCAACAGATGGCAGGTGCTCAGTAAGTATTTGTCACGACGGCCAGTATCCCTCACTGTTCTCCTTCCCTTGCCAGTTTCTCTCTCCCCCCATGTCTCACCTTAATTAAGAGGCAAGCACTCCCAGCAGGACTCATCTGGGGCCTGGGAAGGCCGAGAGGGGACTGCGGCTGCTCTGGCCCACTAAGTCCAGCACCCTCTTTCCTCACACCACACGGCTGCCTCCCAGCTGTGAAATAAGCGTCCCTGCTCGACTGGGCCCAGAGCTGTCAAGGGCCTGCCAATTTCACAGTTCACAAGACGGCTGTTCCCCCTGATTAATGGGGTGCCAGCCACCATGGGCAGGGCCGTGACACCAGTCACATGGGGCTCTCCCCATCACTCCCCACCCCACCCTGCCATGCTTCCTGAGGAAGAGAGAGCAGGCCAGCCTCATGCATATTTATGCAGGGAGAGTAATGATTTTGTACTGCATGCCTTCAAAAAAATAAATAAGACTTCACCTAAGTCTGTGCGTTTTGCTTCGTGAATTCAGCATGCCTCGGGAAAGAAAACCACGTACGCACACAGATATGAAAAAACCAAAACACTTTATACCACTGATCTGAGCTGAGTGTTCTCCCTGTTCCAAGGGTGACCCGGGGAACAGAGGAGATATTAAACCCTGGAGTGGGGATGGGGCTATTCTAAAATTAATCCAGTTCCATCCTGTAACCCCAGGAGAATTAGAGCAGAGCAGGTCCCAACTCAGCTGGGTGTGTGTGGCCTGCCCTGTCACCTCCTAAGTCACTGCCCTCCATTTCCACTGACCCTCAGCTCAGACACAGGGGCTCTCCCTTCCCTAGAAAAGCAAACTAGGATCCACTCCTATGATATTCCCCGTACTGGGACTGGAAGAAACACTTTCATCTCAGGCAGAACTGACCTCTCTCATCCCAGATCTGTAACCTCTGAAATGCCACCTCAGCCTGCTGTGCCTCAGTTTCCCCATCCATGGACAATAAAATGCTCTGGCCCAGTCCCCTTTACTGTTTTCTAGTCACACTGGCCTTCCAAGTCACTGAATGAGCCAAGCTTTTTCTTTGCAAAAACCGCGTCCTCTGTTCTTCAGTCTTCATTGGGCCAAACGCTACGTGCCCTTTTGACTTTGGCATACACTTTCCTTCCTCAGAAAGACCTTTCTGGACATCCAAGCATCCCGTTTTGTCTCCCAGAGCACTCAGCGCATTTCCTTCCCGGCAACACTGTTAGTTAAATTAGTAATTGAGTGATAACTGGGTTAGGGTCTCAAGTCTGTCTTTCCATTACAGGGTGACATCTCTAAGGGCAGGGGTCATGCTGGTCACTTTCACTGCTCCGTCCTTAGGAGTGTTTGCTGAATGAATGAATGAAGTGCTGAGTCACTATGAGAATCAGATGAAGTAGCATCGAAAGTGCCTGATCTACTTGCAGAAACTCCCGCCATATGACAATAACTAACATCAACTGAGCCTTTCCTTGTAAAAAGCACTCTGATCCCTGCGACAGGTCTTAACTCATTTAGTCCAACAAACTCAGGGATGAATGCTCTGATTTTCCCCCTTTTAGAGAGAAGGACAGGGAGAGAAAGGGCCGTTTACTCATTGTCCAAGGTTATACACAGCTAGTAAATGTCAGAAAATATCAGGAGTTAACAGGGACAGCCCAGCCCAAATGCCCACATGCCTAAGTGCCATGGTATAGAGAGATCTTAATTTCATCCCTTCATCTTCCCTCTTGGATTTTTCTTGCCCCTCAATACCTTGGTCGAAGTCTCTCTGCCCACATTTGCCAGCCCCACTCTCTTACTTTGGGAAACCCACATCCCCTTTCCCCAAAGCCATGCATAGGCAATGAAGGTTACAAATGTAGCCCATGAGATCAGAACATTCTCTACCACCCTCTGGCCCTTTTATAGGAGGGGGAAACCCCTCATTTTCTAAGGATGTGAGGGAAGTCCCCTCTTGAATTTCCCTCCTTATTTCCTATGGGGCAGGGAATATTTCTTACGGTGCAGAAATTGTTTCTTTTTTTTTGGCAGGATCCTATAGGGAGACACTCAGACCCCAGGACCAAAGCCACCTACACCCGGGAGCACGCTTAGAAAACCTATGTCACCTCCCACCTGAGACAGGGACAAGTGAAGAGCTGAATAAGAGCACGAAAATCTCATAGAGCACCTGACCGTGCCTGAGCAGTCCGGCTCCAGTCCAGGAAGGAGAGGGCTCCACGCGGCACACTGAGGGCAGAGCCCAGGCTCCCTCATTCCTCCTCAGCACCCTCCTCTCTGTCTCCCACTGCTTTCTCTTCCCAAAGGAGAGCCATGGCCACTGCCAAGGACAGAGCTGGCTGGGACACAGCGGTGCTGAGCTGCCTGTGCATCCTCTGGGCCGCTCTCCTGGGGTGATGAACAGCGCCAATCAAGCTGCACTTAACAGAATCATAATGAAGTGGATGCATCTGGTCTCCAAAGGCTGCATCCCCAAGGGGAATGATGAGGCAGTGCGCTCTCTCCCTGACGACCTCCTGGGGCCATTTACAGAACAGTCCTGGGGCCAGGAGGCTATAAAAAGAGGCTTGAGACTGGCGCCTGAACTGTATTAGCCTGGTTAGAATGCTGGTTGCCTGGTGCCTTTTTTTGCCTTTGGCATCATTTCTGTACAAGGAGGTATGAGGAGACAGGGGCTTGCGAGAGTGAAATTCTTCCTCTCCTACTCTTAGAGACCTGGTTTTTCTAATAAGTTCTCTCCCATACACACTCACACATACACACACACCATTAGCCATGCCAGCCAGGCATATGGCACTGTGTTCTGGCTCGACCCCCACTGGTCCCATTCCATGTGAACAGCCACAGCCCCAGAATCCTGGCGAAAGGGGTAGAAACCGAGGAACGTAAAGGTTGAGGCTACAAAGGTGGAAGCTCAGTCAGGGGATGTGATTTTCCCAAGATCATCAATATTTATGGCAGGTGCCCTCTGCTCCAGGCTCTTCATATATTATTAAATTTCATTCTCAAACCAACCCCAGGAGTCTGACATTATTATTAAACCAGTTTCGTAGATGAGGAATCAGAGATTTAAATAGATGAGTTAACCGATTCAAGATGGAGGTGCTACAGAGATTCAGGATTCATACCCAAGTCTGCCCCATTCCAAACTCATCATTCTATAGCTTGCCATCTCCCAGAATGCCCTGCTGTCACGGTTTTGCTTGGGTTTCTGGACTAGTATATCTTTAAACATTTTTGTAAGTTAAAAGTTGGTTAAATGCCACCCTCTTTTACATGCCCAGGTGGGGTGCTAGATATTGAAAGGAATCCTGTGGTGAATGCTTCTGTAAAAATAAAGAATGATTTAGGAAAATAATCTGTCTTTCCCTAAGTTATCTCCTTGCTAAACTGAGCTATTCACAAACCAGGTTCTTTTAGGCAAGGCACTCCAGTCCTGCCTGAGAAGGTGGGCTCCCCAGTGTGCTGGACAGAATGTGAGGCTTCGAGGGTTTGCCATCCCCACAGATGCCTGTGCTGTGAACAGTCACGGCAGGTGCTTTGGAACCCAGAGGGGGCCTTGCTGAGTCCTCTGAGACTCCATCATCCGGCAAGCCGGTGGAACCGGAGCCCCACGCCTGAGCTGAGGAGGACAGCCCCAGATTAACTTGTGGGTGATGACGTGGCCTATTGTGAGGATGTGCCCATGGTGAATATGACAAATGTCCTCTTGGAGTGTTTGAATAGGAAACACAAGAAGACAGTGTGAGACAGAGAGAGAATATCTCCTGAGGAACAGAGAGGAGCCAGGCCAGAAGCTGTGAGGGAGCAGAAGCCAGGTTAAGAGATAAAGAGACGTCATTTCCTGATGGGGGGCAAGAGAGGAGAGTGAGACGCCAAGGCATGAATTTATGAGAGCTACCGCCTAGCAATGGCTCTTTCTCCATGAATCTGCGATGGTTTTGTGATCAGCCCTGGTCCCTGTGTTCTCCAACAGTAAAGGCGACAGAGCATTGGTGAGGAGGGAACACGTTAAGGTCATGCAGCCCTAGGTACAAATCTTGGCTTTAACATAAGTATGCACCTGGTCCTGGGCAAGCTACGTGAGTTCTCCCGGCTACGGCTTCCTCATTTGAAGAAGAGAGCAATTACAGGGCCTGACAATACCTTTTTCTTTTTTGAGGATTAAATGTGTCAATACTTATTAAGTGCTAATATGGAGCTCGGCCCATGAAGACTAGCTAATGTTACCCCTATTGCAACTAAAATTAAATCCTCATCAATGGAACCGGCCTGTTCTTTGCAACCTGAACAAGCTGATTGAAAACACTCAATATCAGTCATTCACTGAGTCATTTACTCATTCAATTTATCCATTCATTCACCAAGTATTTATTTGTTGTCTTTTCTGTGCCAGGCAATGTTTTAAACAATACTGAACAAAACAGACAAAACATGTAAGGGGAGACAGACAAACAGACACACGAAAGTGTATAGTGGGTCAAATGGTGATAGAGGCTATGAAGAAAAGGAGAAGAGGGAAGAAAAGAGTAGAGAGTGTGATGTGTGTGCACGTGGCTACCTATATTGTGCTGTTTGTGATGGGGTGGCCAGGATGACCTCGATGACAAGGTGACTTACGAGGAAAGACCTGGAGAAAGAGAAGGAATAAGCCAAGTGGGAAAAGAGCTGTTCAGAAGGCCCTGGGGTAGATTCTTATAGATGATGCTTTAAAAAGTAATAATGCACCATCCCATGTTTGCGTAGTGCACCGGTTTACAGAAAAAGCAGTCACTGCCATAACAGTTTGCTGGTCCCACCTTTTTTTTTTATATTCTTACCTGAGGACATTTTTTCATTGTTTTTAAAGAGAGAGAAAGAGAAAGAGAATCATCGATGTGAGAGAGAAACATCAATTGATTAGGTTCTCGTACACACCCCAACAGGGGATCTAACCCACAACCTGGGCATGTGTGCCCTGGCTGGGAACCAAACCTGCAACCTTTTGGTCAATGGGACAACGCTCCAATCAGCTGAGCCACCCGGCCAGGGCCGTTGTCCCACATTCTTATGAAACTGGCATCTCTACTTCACCAATGTGACAAGTAAACCCTGGCAATATTGACATTTGGAATATTTCTTTACCGTGAGGGGCTGTCCTGGGCACTTCAGGGTGTTTAGCAGCATTCCAGTCCTCTGCCCACTAAATGCCAGAAGCACCTCCCATCCCTCTCCAGTCACGACAAAAATGCCAGTAACATGGAGACAGGGGGAATGACAATATCACCACTGGTTGAGAACCCCTGGTTTAGAAAAAAGGAATGACTAGTCTAAGATCTCAAAATGAGCGGGCAGGTCAGGTTAAGTTCTAACCCAGATCTCCTAGTCAAGAGAAGGAAGTTCAGGCCATCTCCCTTTCCACAGCATGCAGAGTTCTCTGAAGTCGGCCTGCGTGCAGTAATGCAGTCTGGGTGCGACGCAGTCTATTGAGGGGACAGAAGAGTAGATGTGAAGAGGGACAGTGGGCAGTCTTCTCCACCTTCCTGACTGCTGGTCCCTAGTCCAGTACAGAAAGCCAAGCCAAGGAAGGAAAATGCCTATTTCCCCACCCCACTGCTATTGCAAGAAACTTAGTGGCCAAGAACTCTTTAGAAAGCCGACTCTTGTCCTACAAGGGATGTACACCACCTAACTCAGAATGGCTCCTGGCCGAGGTACAGACACGGGTGTTCTTTTCTTCAGTACTCATTCCACAGATGAAGACACATGCACAGAAGAGAGCGAACAACCTGTTTACAGTAGCATAACTTCCAGATGCAGAGGAAGAAGGTCATGTGATAAATGCCCAACTTGGAGATGCCAAGGAGCAGTGATTCTGTGGGCCGTGCACAAGGTCAGCCACATCTTAAGAGCTGCAACAGGAGCCAGGTACCTGGTGGGTGTCATCCGTTCACATGGAGGTCTTTGGCCTCTCTGCCCACATTCAGTGGGTAGCATTGCACTTGCACGTGACTGAGCATCTGTGGATGCCCTTCCCCCAAGAGCCTGAAGCCCAGAGGCTCACACCCTGCCCCACACCTGAGGCAGTAGGGAAAAAGATCTTGTCTGCCGGACACCCAAACCCTCACAGACAGAGGCCCTCCTCCTGCTGAGCAATGCCTAGCTGACAGAGGAGACTAAAAGCATGGGGCTGTGAGAAAAGAAAACTGATCGTGTTCAGGGGATGGCGTTGGCAAGAGCCAGCTCAGCAAAGATACTGTCCATCCAACTCTCCTAGAGGGAGCCAAGCAAGAGCCCTTCCCATCAGGAATGAATTCATTCATTCACTCATTCATTCATTCCATACATATTACTAATCTCCTGTACTGTGTCAGAACCAAGATACACATCCAGGAACTGGATGGAAAAAAGCACCTCTTCGGAAGAGGGTGGGAGTAGAAATGTGAAGATGACACTGGCTGGAAAGTTACATAGTCCGTATCAGAGCCACCATCTCCACCACCTCCATCCCCTGAGGTGCACAAATACCTAGTATTCATTTGCTGTGCAACCTCAGGTAAACCCTTTCCCCTCTCTGGGCCTCTATTTGCTGAGTACAATGAGCATTTAAGACAAAATGACAGTGATGGCTTTTGCTCATTAAGTCAAAGCACCACGCTAAATATTTTACATAATCTCCTTTAATTCTCACAAGAATCCTGCAAACACTAATCCCATTTTAGCGCTGAGGAAACTGAATCTCAGAGACGTTAGTGAGTTGCTCCAGTTTTCACACCTTACAAATTGCAGAAGTGAGACCTGACCCTGGTGCGTCTGATTTGAGAGCTGGGCTTCTTTCAGCTCTGCTGCCAAAGTTCTCAGAGTTCTCTTGTCTCTGATCTGCTGCCTCTGTCTGGCTGGAAATACAAAACTCAGGAAGTTGGAAGGAAGAGAGAATGATGTCTTCTTTTGCCACCAACGTGGGCACCCCTTCTTGTACCACCGGGAGGGAGATATTGGTGTGTTCTAGAAGGGCCTCGAGATCACAATGCTCTCCCATCTTGAGACTAAGCAGGAGGTGGATTTATTGCTCATATGGGCTCCTCTGTTCCAGCTGCTCAGACGGCAAGGGCTACCTCAATCCCTCCATCCTCTGGGAGAGCACCTGAGTCCAAGAGCCCATAGGGACCAGGAAAGACTTAGGTTAAGGTGGCATCTTTGTTGTAATGGAGGGAGCAGCCCTTCCGAAGCAGGGGCCACCATGAGGCTCCGCCAGGTGCTAGAAGACTTCGGGTTCCCAGGTCCTCCAAAAATCAAGTGAGACAGAAATTTCCTGGTTTATAAATATTGACAACTTTATTGAAAAATGTAAAATGTACTCTTAATGCAAGCTAAACAAACATAGCTAGGGGCTGAATTCTATCTGTAAGATTCCAGAGTGTGACCTTATTCCCTGGTCTCCGCAGCTTCTTCCCTTCTGAATATCAACTCCATGCCTAAGCCCCTCCTTCTCATTTGGCCCTATTTGCTTCCCACCTTTCTAAAACATTACGTCCTTATTTTCCAGTGGTTTCTCATCTCACTCACAGCAAATGTCAATATCCTTACCTACCAGGCCCCGTGTGACCTTCTTTTCAATGTCACTGTGACCCAATTTACTCCATGGCTGCTCCTTCATATTGCGTCTTCCTACTCCTTAAGGGCTCCCAGCACACCGATACCCCAGGGCCTTTGTACTTGCTATTCCCTCTGCCTGAAACACTTTCCTCAAATACTTAAATGTGCAGACTGGTCCTCCAATATTACCTCATCAGTGAGCCTTTCCTGAGAGCCCGTATTCCCTTCTTTCTTTGATTTCTACCCCACTGTAATTCTCATGATTTGATATTATATCTATATAACTCATTATAACTTTATATATATTAAATAAGTATATATTATTTATTCTTATAGAGTTATAAAATATTTATTTTTTATATTTAATTAAAGCTTTTTATGTAACTTTTTTCTTGTTCATTTGTTTATGGTCCTTCCCCACTAGCAAGTAAGCTCAATAGAAATAGACTTATAAATATTTTATTCACTGCTTTATCCTCAGTGACCTCAATAGTGTCTGATACATAGTAGGCACTTAATTAAAGGTTATTAAATTAATAAATAAAAATATTTTCTTATTTAACAAATATTTACCCAGACTTCCTGACACAGGAATATTGAATTAAACGTATGTCAGAAATTTTGAAACATTCAGACCATTTGACCCAATAATTCCACTCCCGGTAATATAGCCTGAGGAAATAATACAGAATGGCAAAAAACAAATTTAAGTCCCAAAATGTTTGTTGCTGATGAAAACAAAACAGCAGGAAAAAAAGAGGGGGGGAGTAACTGGACTGTACATCAATAAATAAAGTATGAGGTAGTTAAGAATAATAAACGTGGTGAAATACTAACGAAATGCTATTCATGAAAAATAAAAAATAATGTTTTCATTTCAGTATGTTAAAGAAGAAGAAAAACTGGCTAAAAGTTACTGTGACTATTTGATGAGGTATTCTGAAAACTACTACTTTATTTTTAAGTTTTCTAGAGCGAGCATACACTTTGGTAATCTGGAAGTATGAGGAAAAACAAGGGCCAAGCATCACTGTGGGTCAGGATGGAGGTTTCTTGCATTCCCCAGGCGGACGCGGCTATGGAAGCCAGAGGCAGGCTGCTCGCCTGCGGGAGGCAGGAGGCTGAGCTGCCAGGGCTCTGCGCCACCGGCAGGCCCCCACTGGGCGATTTCCAGCCATTTCAAGGGCGGCCAGGACAGGGAGGTACAGAGTCCCTGACTGCTGGGAAATTGCGCCAGCTCTGATCAATCAGGGAACGGTGTCTTCAGCCTGACATTTATCAAACTTCCTTCACCCTCACCTGTCAGTGTGCGGGCAGAGGGGCGCCTTGCCTGGCACAGTCTAATCAAGTCAGAATGCCCCCGGGGATCCCCGGAGACAAAGAGGAGGGGCTCAGTGGGAGCTGGGAGAAAGGGGAGATGGGAGATGAGGGGAGGATCAGGAGCGATCGGGAGGGAAGGAGTGAACGTTCAGAGAATGTCCGTTTGTTTTGCTATCGTGGCAATTAATGCTGGGAAGTGACATTTTAAGGGGCTCTGGCGACAGCTTTGGTGACATTCCTGTTTGTGATTCCATGACAAATCTCTGTCTATATCTTATTTTAGAGAGAGTGCAGACAGCTCAGAGCACTGCTGTCTGGGGATGCTGAGCTCCTGTCTGTTGGAAGCTCGGCTCCCTCTGGCTTCGCCAAGCCTGGGCATTGGGGCCCTCTGGCCAATGTCCAAATCTTAGAAATCAAAGCCAAAAAGCTTCGCTGCAGAGTTAGGGTCTGGTCTCCCACTATGTGGTATGATTAAATGGGGCAAAAATGAACTGCCTTCTTTCCATTCCACCAGTGATTCGTTGGAGTTAATAAAAAAACCCAAAAACAAGCAAACAAACGAAACACTTCTCAATTCTGAATCTTTTCCAGGCTGGCTAGTTCTAAGGAACCTACTTTTTCAACCACAGATTTTATCCCTCTTTGTTTTCCAAGAAGTACTAAGAGGAAAATGGAGTGGAAACAGATTAAATTCAAATTTTACAATCTGCGAATTAGAAGGGATTACTTAAACAGCATCTAATCTCCAACCCTGCTACACCATCCTTGACAAATGGCTCCCTAATCTTGTTTTAATATTTCCAAAGACAAAGAGTTTATGATCTTTAAAATTAAGAGGGGGAGGGCGATGCAGATGTAACAAGTTGTTTGCCAAATTACACTCAGGATGCTGCAGGGATCAATATAATGTGGCAAAACAAAGAGAGTCATGGACTTGAACTCTAGAAACGTGGGTTTCAATAGAGCCTCACCACGGCACTCTCTGTATCGCGGAGTGAGTGACTTAATTTCTGAGCCCAAACAAAGCTCCTTGTTTCTCAAGAAAAGGTTCAGTAGCATACAGAGTTTAGCACACAATGTTTACGAAGCCATTCTCTAAATGTTAAAGGGTTGTATAAAATAAAGCAGCTATTACTGTTTTATACCCTCTCCAAAGCATGTGCTTATAAGGGGAAAACTATTTCTCATCTGGCTTTGTACCTTCTGCATTAAACACAGTGTCTTGCACACAGTAGGTGCTCAGTAAATATCTCTTGAAAAAAAGGGGAGTGAATGAGTGAATACATGACTGAGTAGTGAGGGAGAGGTGCACCCAAAGAGAAGACACAGGAACTAAAATTCGCACATCTCTCTGTAGGAACGGTGGGTGCATGGAGGCAAGGAGGAGACGGGAGGCACCAGACAGGCCCCGGGATGTAGCACAATGCAGACTTCAAAGAGTGCGCTGAACAGGAAGTGGGAATAGGGACAACATCAGTGCACTTTGGTGTAAGAAAGTCACATAGAAATGTATTTTCTTTTTAAGCTGGACAGCCTATTTTTCAAAAATAACCTTATGTGGGGCCTCAATGTATGAAAGAGTTGAAAGCAGTCCTGCTCTGATAAGACAACCCCGCCCCTTCCGCTTTCCTCTGGCCCCCAGAGAGCCCAGGCAGCCCCCTCAAAGGCTATGTCCGAACAGGAGCCCTCGTTAAAAATGGAGTTTCCTCAGGCTCTTTGAGAACCTGCACCAGGGGCTGCGGGACAGGTGGGAACAGGGAGGCTTTGAGGCGGAGCCTGAAGGATGTGTGAGGTTTCCAAGCAGGGAGCAGAGCAGAAGAACTTCAGTGTGGGGAGAGTATGGGGTAGGCGAAAGAATGTCCAAGGAAAGAAGACGGAGGAGAGACAAAGGGTCCTTTGGGAGGGTCAGGGCCAGCAGTTTTAGGAGAAAGTGTGGAGACAATGGCACCAGGGGGCCAGAGGGTTGAGGGAAAGACACCAAAGGGTTGGCCACGGGGACAGTGTGGGTAAGACATATGGCAGTCACGGGGGCCTTGCTTGTCTCAGGCACCACGGTGAGCTCCTCCATGAGCCCCTTACCTTCAATGGCTCAGATTACCTCTGTCCTTCAGATCTCTGGGCAAGGAGTTCCTCCAGGAAGGTAGCACAGACGCAGTGATCCAGGGACCTGTCCCCCCATAGATCTCCTAGCACAATACAGCCCCCCGAAGGCGGGAAAGGCCTTTGAAGTTCAGGTTATGACCCACTCATAAACTGTGAAATCAATTCAGTGGCTCACACCAGGATTTAAAAGTTGACGTAAAAAGAATAGAAAATGTCAGAGCATGCCACATGTAATAAGGGTAAGTATTCTGCAAAACTTATTTTAGAGATATGCACACACACAATTCGCATGCATATATGTGCAGCCACAGTGCAAAATCTATTTCTCATTGTGATCGGTGTTCAACATTTTTGATAAAAGCAGCTCTAAGAGACTTAGCCTGCTAGCATCTAAGGCCATGTCTTACATCTCCTGATCAAACAAATGGACAGGATTAATGCATGTTATCCTCAGTATATGCTTGGGTTTGGGAATCAGGAAAAGCTGGGTTCAAGTTATGGTTCCATTACTTTTAGTTGCATTGAGATGATCTCTAAATTTTGATAATTTATTCCTTATGGGAGGAATAAATTGGGATGGGAAGATTCAACAGATTATTGATTTGAAAATATTAAATAAGGTTTGTGCATTTCAGAAAAAGGGTAAGTAGTCCATGCAGAGGCTACCAACCTGTGGCAAGGCTCTAAGACATGTATTATCCATCCAACATTCATTTATCCATTCCTCCATCTACTAATCCAGTACAGTTTGTTAATCCTCACCCAAGATAGGTTTATTGAAATTTTGTTGTGTGGGGAGGAGAGAAACATCCGTGTGAAAGAGAAACATTGACTGGTTGCCTCCTGTACATGCCCTGACTGGGGATCAAACCTGCAACCTTTTGGTGCACAGGATGACGCTCCAGCCAACTGAGCCACCCACCAGGGCCTAATCCAACACATATTTTAACACCTATTATGCGCTAGTCACTGTATTGGGCACAAAACAAACCCAACAGACCTGGTGAATAACCTCACAAAACTGAGTCTAGTAAAAATATTAAAATATCTAATAAATACAGTAAAAAGTACTATTATGGAAACAAACAAGAGAGTTGATAGATGGCAAAAGAGGAGAATTCATGGAGAAAAAAACTTTATCTGATGAGGTAGGATTCAAGCTAAGACCAAAATAATGAGGAGTCAGCCAAGGCAGACAGGGGAAGGAAGGGGGAGAATTTGCCTAAGCAAAGATAATCATGGCATACGCAAAGGGCCCATGGAAAAAGAGCCACAGCAAGTATAGAAAACAGAAAGAAGCCCATTGTGGCTGGAGCCTAGAGTGTGGGGGTCCAGAGCGGTGAGAATTCTGGAAGAACTCTAGGCAGGAGAATGCTGTAACCAGAGGCATCATAACGGAGCGGCTGCCGTGTGCAGAACGGATGAGGAGGACATGCAAGCAAGCAGGAAGGTATGTGAGGATGAGTGCTGGGACATCAGGAAGACGGACGTGGCTTGAAGAGGGGATGGATGGGCAGGGGTGGAGGCGAGGGGGCTACAAACTCAGGCTAGAGTCTCTGTGTGAAGATGTTTAAATATCAAGATAAGGCACCGAATGAGGGGTTGACAAGAAAGAGCTCTGAAATTTTAGAAAGCACTGTACAAGGATGGCATTTGCATGGCATTCACAAGGGCTGTCAGAAGGGTGAATTAATAAGCAGCTTCTCAGTTCTCTGTCACCCCAGAGTGCTTTATTGACACTGCACAGGAGTTCCCTGCACCCTTGGGGACCACTCAAAACACTCCAAAAAAAAAAAGAAGGGATCTCCCTGTCGCAAAGTCCTTTCTGCCAGTTGAACTCAGAATCACCGTGTAGCAGCTTCCGGCCTCAGAGAACAGATGTTAATTACCTACTTTCCTTCCCAGATTTGTGGGAAGCTCATGGTCGCTATGCTTTTGCTATCCATGGGACTGAGGAGCTTGGCATCTTCCCAAGGATCATGAGAGTCAGTGTGGTGTACTGTGTTCACGTCCCACTAGGCCCCCTACCATGAGGGACTTCATGTTAGAGTTTAACCTGGCTCTGCCCCCTTCCATCTGTAGGACCTTGGACCAGCCTTTTCAGCCTTTTTCACTACAGTCTTCTGCTCTGCAGAGTGGGGGCAATATTAGTGCATAACTCATAGGGTTATTGTGAATGACATAATTCGTGGAAAGTTCCCAGAACAGTGGTTATCACTAAGTAGAGGTCAGCTGATGTTGGCATTAGCAGCAGCAACAGCACGGGTTCCTTAGACAACCCTCCCATCCACCTCCCCTCGGGGTTAATTACAAGCGGCTCAATGAGATCATGTATATGACAGCAGTGGAGTTGTTCTAGGGACTCAGTAAACACCCTTTCCTCCCGTCCTCTCAACAAAGGTCTCGTTCACCCTCAGGGGTTCTGGGCTGTGACCCCTCCCTGTCACTGAGGATCACCGCTGGTATAGGATGCCACTTCTCTTTCCTTCTTCCACCCTAGGTCCTGAATAAAAGTAGGAGAGCAAAACCAAATCTGTGTTCTCCATCCCCTCACCAAAAGAATCCTAGCTCAAGGTAACTATGGGGACTGACTTTCCACAAAGAGAAGAATTTGGACTGATGTGTAATAGAAAAAAAATGAAAAGAGAAACCTGCACATATAAAATGATGGCAAGTACATAGATAAAAGCCAGAAGGGTCCACGATAATATACGAATAGCCAGTGTGCAATAGTAGTAGGTTGTTGTGCAGATCAGCGTGGGACAGTACATGCAGCCCCGCTGAGAGAGTACAAGATGAGTTTTTAAAATGAATACATACAACAGCACTTACCAAAATTACAAATGTGTAATTTGTAATTACAAATGTATAGTGCGTGTTCTTTGATGCAGAGATTATGCTTTTAGGCATCCGCCTTACAAAAACAGTCTCATACTTTGCAAGATATACACATGTGTATCTTGTGTGTATACACTTGTGTGTATGTGTGTGTCAGTACAGGATGTTTATTGACTTATTACAACTGCAAAAAATTGAGATAATGATCAACAACTGGGGTAGCAAAGTAACATTGGCGCCTTTCATATAGAATCATATTCCAGGATTCTATATAGCATTTAACAAGAATGAGACCATGTGCAGGGCTGACAGGGAAAGATGCTTCTCTTACGCTGCTTGGTAAACTATCAGATTACTTCAGAATGATATATGTGGCTGAGACGGACCCATCAGTGTACACCTGTGTGCACTGGAAAATGCTGGAAGAATATAAATCAAGCTATTATAAAGGATTAGCTTTTCATCCTGTCCATGGGATAGGATGGAGAGACGAAGTAGGACTTTCAGTTACTGCTTTACACAGCTCACACTTCTTTCTTTTCTTCTTTCACTTCTTTTTCTTTGATTTTCCCATCCTTTTTCCTTCTTTCCCTTTCTCCTTCCCTTCCTTCTTTCCATTTTAAAGAGTATACATTTCTTTCACAATAATAAAACAAAATTAGAACAACCATTCAGCTATCTACTACCCCAACCCTTGATAAAGTGATAAATCTATTATTTTCATTCCCTTGATCTTCTATGCATAATATTCAGGAAAGGGAGACATGCACTTAAAGATGGATAAGGAAAATGGGAATTACAATGTACCAGGTTTCTGTTATGTACCAAACTCATGATTAATTCTCATTTCTAAGATGATATCAGGGGTGATATTCGTAATAGCTGAGAATTTCTAAAGCACAGGCACTAACTAGCAAAATACGATGCCAGCCCCCCTAGTCCTGGTCAGTGGAGACTTCAGGAGGGTCTTCGGTGAGGGGTTGGGAATGCCAAGCAGCATGAGGGAACAGGGGTGAGTCAGGGCTGTGAGCCATTTACCAACAGGCACAGAAGAACTTCAATATTTAACACAGAGTACAACCTTGGAGATGTGTATCATCTGAATGTCAAACCTACTTAGGGTCTGGGAACCCAAGCAGCTATCACTTGGTAATGAACTTTCTCCCTCTGCTCTCCAGACTGCCCCTCAATTATTTGCAGGTCCAAGCTGAAAAGCAGGCACACAGAGCTCAAGTATGATGAAGAGGTTTGAACTTATAGGTAAATTCTAAGTGTGAAATGTACAGGTGGGACTAGCCCTAGACAAGATCATTTCAAAAGGGCTTTCGCATTCCTTCGCATGGACTGTCCAGCCTCTGAATGCCTGCCACTCTTGATAAAATGCATGGCTGTGCCCAGGTCACCCCATAAAAGAGAGTTTCATGGTTCTCTCTCCAGGGCCACCTGAGGCAACAAAATACAAGTTTTCTCTGAGCTGGTACTGTTACATCTTTTGCAATCTGCCACATAATTGTCCCTCTTCCGTCCAGACAAGGAGGACCAGGTGCTCAGGGACCATAATGCTGCAAGAACAGCCGCCGGCAGCCATGTTCCCATGGTTAGGGTGGCCAGCGTCCTACCTGGAGTCAGGAAAAGCGTGCCCTCTACTTCCATCCTGCTTTGGTCTCTTCCTCTCCTGCCCTCATGGTGGCTGGGATACAGTATTGAATAAAGTGCTCTGTTTGATTTCAAATTGTACTTTATTTTAAAGGCCACTCAGAGACACACCTGAAAAAATAATTTTGCTCAGACGAAAACAGGTGAGATGATGAAGGCCTGAATTTGCTAGGTGGCTAAGAGCTTTGCCCGAGGCCTTGCAGCCACTGAACTGAAGGACATGGTGCAAATGAACTCTGCTCTCCCCCACTCTGCTTGGCTGCCGAGCAAGGAGGGCTGGCGCTTATTTCTCATGCATCCACCATTCATTCTCTTTGGATTTCTCTTTTGTGCTTCTCAGCACTAGAGTTGAGATTTCAGAAAATAAGGGCCTGGCTTTGTTATTGCTTGAATAGAGTTCTGCTTGAAAGAAAACATAAGGAAGAGAGTACCTCACTGAGAGGAAAGGGTCAAGAGCACCTTTGCCTACTTCTCAGGGATTTGTGTTGTGAGACCTCTGGATCCAGCACAGTTCTGTCCTCTGGGCTGCCTTTGTTATACAAGACTCAGGTACCTGCATCCCCACCCCACCCCCCACCACCACGAGAGCAACACAGACAGGCTTTGTAAGCCCCTAAAATATATACCGCAGCTGAAATTGCAAAACTGTGTGTGTGTGTTCTCTTTAAGGAGCACAGGCCCTGGATGGCCCCAAGTCCCAGAGAACTGGGCCATCTCCACGATGCCAGGTGGGCGGGACAGATAACTATAGCAAAGCTTCTGGCCGGGAGGCCGAGGCTGGCTGTCAGGGGGCGGGGCTCTTACCTCGGCTCTGCCGCATCCTTGCTGTGTGACACAGACCCAGGACCATTCGAGCTTCAGCTTTCGTTTCCTAACCCCCATCCCTGTTTTTCTCCCGGGAGGATAACTGCAATGTCAAGGAGAGAGGTTCTACTTTCCTCACCTCTACTGCAGTCTCTATCACGGGGTCTGGCGCAGTGTAACAACTTCGAAGACAGATGGTGTGAACAACAGTAACAGAAATGTGCACTGAACACTGACTGAGTACCAAACACTACACGTGTGTCGTCTAAGTTCCCTAACCACACAGAAAGACTGGATGCAGTATCATGCCCCTTCAATGGCAGAGACGCAGGCAACTTGCCCACAGTCTCAGAGCTAGTAAACCTGGATGGGAAACCCAATTTCTGTATCACTCTACCTCCTGAGTGCAGACTCTTTGTGGCCATCTGTATGGCCTTCCCATTTGGCTAAGGGAGAGTGGGAAGGAAGACAAGGAGGTGAAACTATCATTGTCGGTGATGAGCGTCCCTGACCCGCTTTCTCACTCTGAAGACGTTTGCTGTTCTCCATCTGGAGCTTTGCGGAAGCGTGTGTGTTTTGGCCGGGGGCAGGGGGATCATAAAAAGATGCATCTGAGAGGAAAGATCTTAGGAGCAGAGGAGAAAAATGTAGAGCTCAGAGGTCCAGGGCTGGGCCAAGTGGTGAGGATCCTCTTAGCTCACGAAGAAGAGTGAGTCAGGGTCAGAACCAAGACCTTCAGGCCAACCTCTCACCCACCATTACCATCAGTACCACAAAGACAATGTAGAGAAAAAGCCGAACGGTACCTTGGTAGCATTTACCTAGAGAAAAACAGCCAAATCCCGTCTATAAACAAGCAGGGGCCATAGACACTTAATAAAGTGTGGACACATGTGTGTGTGTCCCAATCATTAATTGTCCTCCAACAGACTCAATAAGTATGTCATTACAATAGTACATATGAAAAAGATTGAGAGGTTTTCATCAGCAAAAACTCCAGTGCGAGCCAGGAATAGCTGCAGAACATAAAAGTGATCTCGGGTTGCATCAACAGAAGCATGAGAACTTGCAGGAGGGAGGTGAGAGCCCCACTGCACCCTGCGCAGCGACATCCCCACCTTGAGGAAGAGCAGTGCTGGTTCTGGTGTTACACTCCAGGAAACACAGAATTATACTCTCCATCTAGGGGACAGCGACCAAAATGATAAAACGTCTGAAAAAGACATCACATGAGACAAGCTGAAGAAACTGGGACTAGATTCGTTTTCAGAGGTGACAAGGTGCCGTTTCCTCTGCTGTCGAATTTTCCAACACGTGCTTTCAAGAAGGAAGATAAGATAGAAGTCCTTTCTTTGTGCATGAGCAGGGCCAGGGAAACACATTTCAACTCAATATAAGAAAACAACTTTCTAATTGTTGTGTCTGGAAATGAGATGAGCTCTCTCCTGAGTAGTGAGAAGGCCATCAAAGGAAGTAATCAAGATACACCTGAGAGATGTGGTACTACATAACTTCTGATGCTCTTCAAAATTCAAATTCTAGTAACACTGATGCTCTTATTTCTCCCTTCACTAGTGCAGAACCAGAGAAGACAAACTCTGATAATCCAACAGAAGTTGGCCATCAATCCAAACTGGCTTAGCCCAGAAGACAATAGCAGTGTCCCCAACCGCCCAGCAACTATGCCTCTTCCCAGCTCCCCAAAATGCCCCTGGAAGGTGGGACGCAACGAGGAGGACTCACCTTTCTTCTCAAACTCCCCTTTCTCTTCCCCCGGCCGGGCCAGGCTGTCCAGGGTGCGGCTCCCCTGGCTGCCAAACTCGTCCTCACGAGACACATGATTGGCCCGCCGGGGTGGGTCCTCGTCCTCTTCGTAGTCGTAATCATCCAGGATGGGGGTCTCCCGAATGGGCACGCCGATGACGGAGTTGTGCGCCTGCAGCCGGGAGGAGCGGAAGCTTTCCCGGGCCTGGGGGCCCAGCAGCACCGACGGGATGTAGTGGATCTCGTGCGTGGCTTCCGTGCTCGCGCTCTTCTGGGGGATGCGGCGCCGCTTCTGCCAGCGCCGCTGGGCGTACAGTGCCACGGTGAACACCAGCAGCAGCAGCAGCAGCGCGATGAGGCCGCCCTGGAGCAGGAGGGAAGGAGGACAGTGAATGGGCTGCTGGTCTCTGAACGAGAGTGCCAGAGGGCTCTTCTCCTCCACACTCCGCCCAGACCCCTGAGTTCGGCTCACAAGGCCTCAAGAACCACCAGCCACGGCTTGAAAGCCAGAGAGACACTGCTTCCCAACCTGGCTTTTTCACCAATAAACTGGATGACCTTGGGCGAACAACTTGACTTCTCTGAGCCTTGCTTGTTGCATGTCTGAGGATGAGTAAGACTCCCTACCCTTCCCTCTTCACACGGCTGCCATAAGGAGCACACGTGATGGGTAATGGTCATTGCTTCCAGGGCTGTGGCTTCTCACTAGGGAGTGTCTGAGCCCGGTCACTGCCTCCAAGCAGCGGAATGGCCCCAGGATGTTTGCTCGCGCTTTCTGAGGCTTGCTTTCCCTTTTCTAGATTGAGTCCACTGAGGGCTCAAGACATAGCCTTTCTTCCACCCCGCTGCAAATGTCAGGGCATTATCAAGACAAACAGAACTTCATTTCCTTCATTATCAGAAATGATATCTTTTAATATTGGATTCACAACAAGGGGTGGGGCTCCTTTCATCAGAAATTTAAGGCACACTAAAGGGTTTTTTTTTTAAGAATTTATTTACGCATTTTTAGAAAAAGGGGAAGGGAAGGAGAAAGAGAGGCAGAGAAACAATGATGTAAGATAGAAATATCAATCAGTTTGCCTCTTGTACACGCCTCGACCGGGGACTGAACCTGCAACCCAGGGATGTGCCCTGACGGGGAATCAAGCTAGCGACCTTTTGCTTTGTGGGATGATGTCCAACCAGCTGAGCCACACCAGTCAGGGCAAGTTTATTTTTCTTTAACACAACCAACTGGTAAGAATTGGATTGAGTCTGCATGCCATATATTAAATTGGAATAGGCTGAAGTATTTTTATTATAACATATCTTACATAATTCAGGAGATTCATGAAGTACCCCACTCTGTGAGCTCCTTTAAAGGGCCAGGGTATTTGCAGAACATGTCTGGATTTCCCACAGCACCTGTCCAGGGCTCGAGGTGGAAGGTTTACATCCTCCCGGCCTCCCCTCATTCACCAGAAACGTATCCCATGAAAGGGATAGGCCCTCTCGGTCACCCTGCTTTTCTCTGTTATACACTGTGCTTTAGGCCTGGGAGACTGGAGGCTCCCTTGCTGAGTCCCTGCTGGGTGTGTTTGTAAGCCCGCACAGCGGGAAGGGACCACCCTCTGTTGTCTGGGTGAGAGGCGTGAAGAAACCAAAACTCAGACACTCAGATGCTGAGCATCGGAGTGAAGTCCGAATCTCAGTCTCATTTTTTGGGGGTCTGTTTGGTTTGGTGTTGCTTTTTAGCTCTAAAGCCTGTATTCTTTCAACCACACCCAGGTGGCTGATTGCTCTTCCTTGACTATGATCTCATTGAAGGCAAGGACATTTTCTAATAACTGCCTGTATAACATCTAACAGAGACGACAGGCATTAACCCTGGATGCATCACACTGGGGTGGGGGCAGGAGAGGAGTGCTGTTCATAATACCTGCGTAGGCCAAGAAAAACATTTTTCACTGAAATGGCTCAGCTATCCTGCTGACTGCATTGGAAATCTATCGTGTTATTTTTCCAAGGCCCTCGGCTCACTGAGCTAGAATGGATCACCTCCAAGGGGGGTGGAGAGTGGGTGGGTAAGTGGGCTAATAGGTGACCAGGTGGCAGGTATGGCTAATAGCCCTGCCTTGACTTTGACCGTGAAACCCCAGGAAAGTTTCTCTGGATGCCAGAACTTAAAAATAGATACACAAACAAAACGAAGATTTAAGCATGTGTTTTTCTATGTATGTGTGTGCAACCTGTCAAAAATGTAAAATGTGTGTATAGTTTATCATCTCTGGAGCCCTAAAAAAACAAGAACAGATCCCTTTTCCCTCCACAGATCATATGATTGTTCTGTGTCTAGAAATCACAAATGACACGACATTAGTTGTCGGGGTTTTTACATCAAAGATAAGGAAGGAAGAGACGTAGGGGGGAGTAAGGAGGAGTGAGAAGCAAAGGTAATGGGAAAGGAGATTGAAGTGAGAAAGGAGGCAGGAAAAACCCTAACACTTGGTAAAAAAAAAAAAAATAGCAGGCCTTCTCCTTACTATTACTTAATGTTATTTTACCTTATCTTAAAGATTTAAAGGCAGTCATATGTGACAGGGTTTCGAGTTTCTATTGTATAAATAAAATGTGGAAAACGTGATTCAGAGAAGTTAAGTAACTTGCTTGAAGTCACACACAATTTGATCCTAGTTCCAACTGGTGCAAAAGGCCAGGATGTGGTAATGTAGGGATTTGAACCCAGCTCTTTGCTGCACAGCCATTGGCTATTTTACAGCCCAATGGTTCACAGACACCAAAGGGTGGGAGGGGAAAGATGCTAAGGGTGCAGGAAGAGAGAGAATGTCCTGAGAAGGAGAGAGGAAAAGATTATTTTCTATTCCAGGATTCAAGGGGCACACCCTGAGGCTGCATATTCACAGAAGCTTTTGATTTTGGCTCACTGATGCCTCTGGGGAAGTGTCCTTGACTAACTCAGCCCTCTTTCTTCTCACCTTTGGGGGTTTCACTCGCTATAAGGGTCAGGCCCTGCCTGGTCCAGAGCCCTTCACCCCCAGCCCCCTGTGCACACCCCAATTATGGGTGTTTGACATTGGGGTCAGATCCTGGGACCAACAATGACCTCAGAGAGATGAGGCCTAATCGAACAGTCCACATGCAACAACGGGCCCTCGTCACCCATTGTGTCCCCAAAACCCTCCCTCATCACCCCTGCAGTAGATCAGCTTCGTGTTTTCTCCCTGTGTGATCAAATATTTCCCAGCTTCCCTGGTGCACCCTCGGTTTACGCATCTGTACATTGGACTGGACGATACTTGGAATAGCATAGCAAACAATTATGCGTAAAGGCTTGGGGTCAGAAAGCCTTCTTTAAAATCTCATGTTGCCAACGTACAAGCTGGGAGATCTTGGACAACGGACTGAATCTCTTTGAATCACAATATTCTCATCCATAAAACTGGGTCCAAAATGTCCTTACAGAGGGAGCTGAGAAGTGAGTTCGTGGACGTGGAGTGCCTGGAACGTGGAAAACAGGTCACAGACTGATCCACGCGACCCCCCCAGGGTCGATGTACAGATCAGACCGGCACGCTGCTTCCACGGCCCTTACAAACTGAAGGGTGCTGCTCAAAAGCCAGGGAGCTCAGGAGTACCCTTTGGCCATCTCTGTCCTGCTGGGACATTGGATCCAAAGGAAGCAGATGAGTAACCAAGTTCACAAAGACACGGATCTGTGTCCCCCTGGCTTGGCTCAGGCTGTTGCATTCCTGCACAGTGGTCCCCCGTTCTGTGTGGACTTCCTTCTGCAACAACAAGCAAACAGAAGAGCAGGAGCCATTGCTGGGAAGGCGAGCAGGACCAGAGCCACCGAGCCTATGCCCCAGAAGCAAACACAGACCCAGGGGGAGGAGAAAACGCTGCAGGGCGAGCAGGGCGTGAGCGGAGGAGGGAGAAGAGGATGTAGGCAGGGGACTGTGCGTTTTTAGAAAGCCCGTTAAGAAGAGGACAAGCCTCCAGGGGTGGCAAGCTGAGGCCCTGCTGGCCGCAGAGACGACCAAGTGCCACATTCGATTTGGACTGTGTTGGAGAAGTGGCAGCAAGTCCCGTAAATAAAAATGCCACCTGGGGAGTTAGGGGTCGGTTTCTGCTTGACTGCAAGCAGTACAGGTCTCGGGCTGATGAGTCTGAATTTCATGAAGCCGCAGGCAGACAGTGGGAAAGACAGGAAGGGAGAAAGAATGTGTGTCCCCATGGCTTCTGGAATCTTCCCTGCTAGAAGTCTCTCTAGAGCAGGATCAGCCTGTTCCTCCTGTTCCATTGCTGATAGTGAGTCTCAGATGCCCCAGTGGAGACAGACAAGGGGACGGGTATGTGATGTCAGGGGCAGAGTGTGTGATGGCACATAGGAGCCAATGTGGGACTCTTAGCTTCCCTGCCTCCTGTTGGCTGGGTGTAATAAGCTGGCTAAGGGGTTTTATCTCCTTGGGCTGCAACAGGTTCCCCTATAAAGAAAGTGTGCTGACTGTTCCCAATGTGACAGGTTATGCCAAGGATGAAACAAGACAATAAACGGTCTGGCACCACCCAAGTCAACGAACAGCAACCTCATCACCTCCGCCTCTCTATTCCTCTTTCTGAAATGAAATCGTTGTGCGTACACACAGCCTTGCTTAAAACCCTTTCTTGGCTCCCTACTGCCCTCAGAATAATGTCTAGATCCCTCGCCTGGCATCCAAGGCCCCATGACTAGAGGACTGCTTCCTTCTCATGCCTCAGCTCTGCACAAGCCCCAACCGATACCCTGTCCCAGAGCCACACTGAGCCAAAGCGTGATGCTCTGAGCTCTTTCACGCTGGCGGCTCCCTCAGCCCAGAGCCTCCCTCCCTCACTCCCTGTGGTGGTTTTAATAATGACCCCCAACATTCATATCTACCCGGAACCTCATTTGGTGGGAGAGAGAACGTGATCTCATTTGGAAACAGGATCTTTGCAGTTGTCACTGGTTAAAATGAAGTCATACTGAATGGGTGGGCCCCACATCTAGTGACTGGTGTCCTTATGAGAAGAGGAAAGGACACACACACACACACAAGGCCATGTGAAGATGGAGACAGGGATGGGAGTGAAGCATTGAGCAGCCAAGCGACACCGAGAGTCGCCGGCAACCATTGGAAGACACTGGGAGGCACAGGACAGATTTTCCCTCAGAGCTTCCAGAACAAGCAAACCTGGCTGACACCTTGAGTTTGGACTTCTGGCCTCCTGAACCCTCAGAGAACAAACTGCCACTGTTTGAAGCCCCCTGATTTGTGGTCATTGGGATGGCAGCCCTGGACACTAATACACATTACTCCCCTTCACTGGCTCACCTCTACTCACCCAGCCACCTCTCAGCGTGGAAATCACTTCCTCGGGATGCCTCTGCCTTTCCAAGCTGGGGCGGTGCTGTGCTCTCCTCTCAAACTCCCAAAGATGTCCGTGATCTGGCTGCACATCCTCAATCCAGTCATCTGGTTGACCAATTTCCCATGCTAGTTCCTGAGCCACCACTTACCCTACCAATTACCCAGCCTCAGGGCAGTGCCTGGACTAAAGAAGGTGCTTAATAAACACCCGGAAGCCTAAACGCCTGGCCAGATATGAAACCCTCCAGAGGCACGCGGTCTCGCAGTCCCTGCATCAGCTCCGACCGCAGCATCCACGGGGCACCTGATCAAACCTTGCAGGGCCCGCTTTGCTACCCTGCCTTTGTCCCAGTGCTGGAGCCGCCAGCTGGTTTATGTACATACAGTTGCAAACACTGGGAACTACAGAGCGGTGAAAAATAAACAGCACCCCAAATCACCCCACCGAGACAGCCTTCTGAAAGTCAGAACTGCATTCAGCCTGGACTCATTTAAAGCTATTTTTCATGTTCTATCCAGGCATGGGAGAAGGAGCCAGAGACAGGGAAGGAAGGGATAATGTGAGAAATGCTTTATTTGACAATGTGTCATTTGGAAACTGATTATTTTTGTCTCTGGCCTTTTTAATATTCCCCCACAACGGCCGAGCTGCAAGGGGATTTGGTATTCTAAGACTGGATTTATAATACTCTGCTCAGCAGTGATAAGAACACGGGCCTTTAATCCTCAGAGCTGTGAACATGCATATTCTCCCACGTAATGTCCTTCTCCTCTTGCCACTTACGCCTGGCCCTGACAGCCAGCCCCAGGATAGCTGGGGACTATTGATCCTCTGGGCATCCCCTGGCCGTCTGCAGAGTGACAGAGCTCGTAGGGAAAGGGGCTGGGCCTTCCAGCTCTCTGGGAAGTCTCTTTTCGGGCCTCGGTTTGTGTATATGCTGGAGGGATTATTAAAAAATAGTCCTAACCCTTGATATTACAGATAAGGAAACTGAGGTTCAAAGATAAATGATCTGACCAAGTTTACAGAACATCCTAAAATGGTATTGGAGGCAGAATATGGAGTCGGTGCCCCCCCAAAGTGGCTGAGAAATCCACCACCTTCTTCTCCTCTCCATCCTATGGCTGGTCTAAGTCCGGTCGCCATTGCCTTTCATGGTGATAATTTTAATGTGCTCTGGACCTCTCGGGCTTTGCGCCCCCTGCCCCACGGCCCGCAGTCCAACCTCCCTACCATAACTGAGGCACAGCGGGGGACAAAGCCTCTTCCCATCGATGACGCTGAGCAGTCCTGCAGTTTCATAGTTTAAGTTATTGTCAATCAGACTTCTACTTTGTGGATAACTTAGTCTCAAAACTCACGCTTCTGAGATTCCCTACGCCAAATGTATGCTTCATCCATTCACGCTACCCGCTGTACCGAGCGCCTACAGCAGAGAGGCACAGTGCTAAATATCCAAGCACATCGGAACTCACTGCTCCACTGAATGTCCTGAGACTCAAGGCTTGTTACTCGAGCATTTTCTTGTGCCTGGAATGCTGCCTACATCATTATTCCTCGCTCCCACATCTGCATGTCCAAATGCCACGCAGACTTCACAAACAACTTCAGTGCAGATCTACCCCATCCAGGCTCAGCCAGAAGGAACCTCTCACCTTCTGAATGCCCACAGTGATTCATCTTAACCCTCACTTCAGGAATGTTAGCATTTTCCACCTCGTAATAGAGTTACAGATCCTCATTATGTAGCTCCCCTACTGATTAGATTATGCCCATTGCAGAGATGACAAAGTGGGGCTCAGAAGATAAACTTTCTTGCGAGCACACAACACGGTGGTGGACGTATGGGGTAAGGCCTTGCAGCTGGGTTGGTTTCCTGGCAACACAAGACTTACCGTCTCGGGGACTGGAAACACACCCCGGAGCCTGAGGGAGCTGCAAGAGAATGAGATGGGGCACGGGCCAGAGCGAGACTGCAGACGCACGGCCGGTCTTCAGACAAAGGTGTCGAGAGCATATTGGATGCGTGTGGTGGAGACTGGAGAGAGGGAGCTGTTGAGGGAGGTGTTAATAGTGCAGGACAGCAGTTCCTAACTGGGGGCGACTCTGTCCCCCAGGAGACGTTTGGTAGTAGAGACATGTTTGGTTGTCTAAGGAGGGAGAGCATTTAGTGGGTACAGGCCAGGGACGCTGTGAGCATCCTATATGCACAGGGCAGCCCCGCCCAACAAAGAATCACCGGTCCCCGATGCCAACAGTGCAGAGGGGGGGACGCGACTTGAACTGGGGGCAGCTGAAGTGGGCAGTTGGCTAATGGAGCGGAAATAACAGAGACACCATGGGGTGAGAAGACTTGATTTTTGACTGGCAGGTAAGGGCCAACAATGACAATGAGGTATGGGTTCTGTCTCTGGGTTAGGAAGGAGTCTACCTCTTTGTTAATGTTTTTCCTAGATAAGCTCCCAGAAGGCGAGGCAAGACCCTAGCACGTAATAAGTGAAGGGGTAAGTTTACACGTGTGAACAAGTAGGAGAACATAAATATAGAACAACAGATTAAGCGTTGTACATATGCAATCTAAGTATGCATACAGTCACATGTATAAAATATACTCACACTTATCTTTCTCTGTCTATAGTTAGCTATATTAATCTCTAGTCGTCTCTCTGCCTCTAGACAGACCTAAGGTGACCTGTTTAATCAGGTCCCACTATAGAACGTGAAACATTTTTCTTTTAAACTAATCATCTACTTATAATGTATCTATTAGAGATACTATTTTATTTCCCAAGATAATGCCAAGGAAATAATGTGAAAACTCAGTGGTTCGTTGGAACATATTCATTCCCCACCCAGATCGATCTTCCTTAATCATCTGGAGGTCAGATCTGAATGGGGGCCAAATCCTGGGAGATCGTTCTGAATCCTGGAGTGATTTATCAAGGAGAAGGAAGCTAATGAACACGGGACAGCAGTGCCTGCCCGTGAGTCAGACAGACATGGGTTTGAGCCCTGGCTCTATAACATTTCAGTTGTGTGTCTTTCGGTACCTCACTTGAGTTTCCTCACTTTTCACATCTGTAAATTGGGCCCCCAGCACCTAGTTGAGAGGGTTTGGGCCGGATTAAATGAGACCACATTATGGAACACATTTAGCATAGTGGTTTACAAGCAGTGGACCTCAGGGGATATTAACATCCTTATTGATGTAAGAACTTGTTTCCTGAAAAATTATATACAAAGTAGCAGTAAGGCCACCAATTCCCCTCCACAGTAGTATGAGATATTCTGTATACAGTTTCCTAGCTTCACTGTCATGTTCACTCCTACTGGTCTCCTACCTGACCATGTCCCTGGCCCTCCCGGGGTGGGGGAGGAGTAGGTGAAACTGGATGGTTTGTAACAGTCATTCCACCTCCAATATTCTAGGTGAGAACGGCAAACATGAAAGCACTTTTGGACAGATGATATATATGTATTCTTAGGACATCCTGCCTAGTGGTACAGCTGTATATGCATGTACTTACAGCAGTCAAAAGTCCTGTATCCCTCACACCATCTCACACATCATCTCTGCTTCTGCTCACGCTGCTCACTCTGCCTGAACCTCTGCTCTTGGGCCATGAGTTCTCCATAAGCCTCTGTTCTCCCCGGCTGGGTTGAGAAACCGCCTGCCAGGCCCCACAGTGATGCATGCTTCCATCTGCCAACCACCTTCCCATCACCCTGAGCGCCCCTGGAGGGCACCCTCACCCAACTCCATGTATCTGCGCTGTAGCTCAGTGCCTGACAATGACAGCCCTCATTAGGCATTTATTGCATGTCGACACTGAGAGGCAGTGAAGGGACGGACAGGGTTTTATTTATTTCCGAACACATTTGAATGGTGCATAGTATATAGTAGATCCTCAATTGCTTGTTGAAGGAGTTAATAAATAAATGCCTCTCTGAAGGCAGGTGACTGAAATATACCTCCATCTGTTTGGCAATTCTCCATTTGTGCAAGAGCGTGCTGGAGATAACTCACAGGAGCCACTTAGCACAAATCAGTACCCTACTCCGCATCCTCAGGCGGCCCCTCAAGTTCTGTCCAAAATACCACTCTGAAGGATGGACAGACAAAGGGAGAGGGTGGGAGAAAGCATCCTTGATGGGACTGATTTTCTTCCTATACTTTGAGTCATGAAGATAAACAGAGGAACCCAGGTGACCAGGGAACAGCCTGCACTCATTCATTGATTTATTCATTGGGCAGGTTAGGGGCAGGCCTGGAAGCAGAGAGACACAGTTTCAAGTTCTTCTCTGCCACCCAGAGGTGTGACCTTGGAAATTTCTCACTGTCTGGCTCAGGGTTCACAGGTCTAACATGGGAATACTGTCATTCACCAAAAGGGCTGCTGTGTGGATTAGATAAGATGATGTACATAAAACAGGAATTTACATGAAGGAATATTACTTGGCCATAAAAAAGAAAAATTTACCCTTTGCAACAATATAGCTGGACCTGGAGAACATTACGCTAAGTGAAATAAGCCAGTCAGAGAAAGACACATACTATATGATTTCATGCATATGTGGAATCTAATGAACAAACTGAACTAACATGGAAAATGGGGACAGACGCATAGATGGAGAACAGACGACACCTATGGGGGGCAGTGAGGGGGCGGAGGAATCGAGCAAAAAGGAAAAGGACACATGGAAATGGACGACAGTGTGGTGACTGCAGGGGGAGGAAAGAGGCTCAGAGGACTAAATGGTAATGGAAAAAATACAATCAGAATAAAAAATAATTAATTTTTTAAAAAAGTAAAATATATCATGCAGCCCTTGACCTACAGAAAGCATTCAATACAGGGCAGTAACTGTTTTGATTGTTCTGCTATTACTGTTATGCCTCGACCTGTGCCAAACCTGCTGCCTGAATTTAGAAATGTACAGATAAGATTAGAAGAACTCCACGTTAATTTGGGGAAACAGATAGGCAAGCAAATTTACTGCCATGCACAGTTCAATAAGTTCTATGCTGGAGGGATATGCTAGCTCAGTAAGAAGCAGAGTTTCTCACAGCCTTTAAGAGCAAAACAGAGAGGAAGAGGGAATAAAAATGACTTCTTTATAATTTCAATTATAGTCAAGTTCAAAGGCGGGGGAGTGAGCTGGCCCATCCAACCAAGTATACTCATACCCCAAATTTGACAGAAAGACTAGATCACCAAACAGCACAATGGTTGACGATGGAGGCTCTGGAACTGACAGCCCTGGGTTCCAGTAGCGATGCTGGCACTGACCGTTTGGGTGGGTCACTACATTTACTACATTTACTAAGACTCGAGAAAAAGCTGGAGCCCACAGAGAGCCAATACTTAATACATGAAAAATAACTTTCATACAGGCAGGGTCCTTCCCAGGTGAGCTGGCTTCTTTACATATCGTGGGTGGGAAAAGGAAGTTTGGTATGGGGGCAGGCCCGGGAGTGCTGGTCTACCAGAAAGACAGAGCCTCACCTGGGAAGACTTCCTTTGACCCCCTGGGGACAGTGCCCTGACCCTGGTCTCCAGCACAGGAACCCTATTTCTTTTCCTTGCTTTAACTTTCTTTATAGTATATAAATACCTCCTCCTGCTGTTATATTTTCCATTAATGAGCTAACTTTGTTTATGCCTCTAATAAAAGAGAGCTTCCATAAGGTGAGACCTCTGTTTTGTTTATTATTCTATTGCAACAAAACAATGTAGTGCTTTGTTGGTGCTTACTAAATGGTCTTTGGATGGATGGATAGATGGATGGATGAATAAATGTGTGGACGCATCTCCCCCGAATAGCCTAGTAGCTCCTAAAGGGGGTGGGGGTTGAATAATTTCTGAGTCCTGTCCCAGCGCTGAAAGACTGAAAGATACTTAATTTATTTTTTTCGAAAGATACTTAATATAAAAAATAGAGAAAACATTGCCGCTAGTTGTTTTCTAGGGCAGGGGAAGAAAGACTGGTTATAAGGGGTAACTAAAGGGCAAATATGACAACTGTGTGGCTGCTTCTGTCTGCTTCGGGGGCACTGGGGAGAAGTTGGTCTGAATTCCAGGCTTATTTAGTAATCTATTTACTTGTAAATTCTCAGGAGATACTGCACCAGAAAGCAGAAAGGTGAGGCGCTGCCAGCCCCATGCACAACCACCGTTCACAGAGACCACGCTGACCGCTACATCTCTCACTACATCTAGTCCACACCTGGATGGAAATCAGGAGCTCTCAGCAAATATAGGTATCTATGACCTAGCTGGAAGAAGACTGGATTTGGGGTCAAGTCCTGGCTGTCACTGATTTGCTTGGGCCAGCCCTTTACCTTTCCAAGCCTTAGTTTCCCCACCTTTAAAAAACTATGATAATGGGTTCCTTTTCCTCTTTCTTCAAAAGCCCCATTAAGAATCATGTTTATGAAAGAACTTCACATGTTGCAGAGTGACTGACACGCATGAAGGCTTAGTAAAAGAAGTGGTGAGAAAGAAGGAAGAAACCGAACACCAGCGTTGACTGGAGCAGAGAGTAACTGGCACCACAAAAAGCAGAGCTGCAAACTGAGAGGCTTTCCAGTATTTCCAACCCACGCCCCCCTCGTCTGTCCACCAAGCTTCTTCACAATAGGAGTCTTTCTAAAGCCCTTTTTGCTGCCATTTCCCAGGAAAAAAAAATTTTTACACCCTGGTGATGGAGCTGGCAATTGTCTAAAGGCATGTTGCAATGGCCTTGGGATGTGCCCTACTGGGCCTGATCAGGAAAACCCCAGGAAAGGTAATTATTCAGGGCAAAACATCAGGCACAAAACACCAAGCAAAGGGAAAAGAGAGGCCGCTTTGTACAAAGACAGGAGTCGAAGCAGGAGCTGCTCAGTGTCCCTGTTGCGCCCACCAGGGCTGAGGGGTAGGGCTCACCCTTTCCTCCTCAGCTTCCTGCTCTACTGAATTATGGGGATTTTAAAAACATATAACTCAGTATTTTCCGAGTACCCCAAGTTAGGAGAAAACTGCCCAGCCACCTGCTTGCTGCCTTGCTCTTCTTACCTGGGAGGTGCCCTCCACTCTCAGCCAACATGGCAGGCAATCCTGGGGCACAGATTGCAGGAGAACCTGGGGGCCATGCTTTCTTTCCTGGTTCAGGGAAACCCCTAACTGTAACACTGGTAACCTCCCCTACCCCGCCATGAGCACCAACACCTCAAAATCTGTTCCTTAAGACACTGCTATCACAAGCTGGGCTGCCACAAGAAGGCTCTCCAAGTCCTGCTTCCCCTCCTTACCCAAGATTCTGTATCTATGTCCTTCCAAGGCCCACCCTCAGATCCAGCTCCAGCTGGGTTTCCAAGACTATACATTGTTCTTAGCTCAAGTCCAGGGTGAAGTACTGGACCCAAAGCTCCAGCACATCACAGCCTACAGGGGTCAGTGCTAGCTCCCCAAACCAGCCATCCAAGAAGACATATGATGTAGAGGGCTACCAGAGCCTCAGGCTGAAAGGGTCAGGTTTGGGAGATCCCAGGAACAGTCTAAAGCTCAGAATTAGATCCAGGTGAACTTGAACGCCCATGTCATAGAGCCACATCCTTCCCATATTAGTGAGGGGACTGAGCTCACACAAGAACAACAAGCCTGGGTTCCTGCCCCTTCAGAGCTCGTGAACCAACCAGTTGGCCAGGAAGGACCGGTGGAGATGGGACAGGGACTGCCCCAGAGAAAGTCCCTGTTTCTGAATCTCATCTTGATCCTGGGCCTCCAAGGAAGCTGGGTATAGTAGTTTCCTAGGCTTCCCTAAAGATCGCCACAAACTGGGTGGCTTTAAAAGTACAGAAACTTACTCTCTTCTTGTTCAGGAGGCCAGAAGTCTGAACCGGAGGTGTTGGCCAGGCACTCCCTTCAAACGCTCCAGCGGGGATCCTTCTGTGCCTCTCCCCACTGCTGATGGCCTCTGGGACTTCCAGGCTGGTGGCAGCATCACTCCAGTCTCTGCCTCTGTCTGTACATCACTGTTTCTCCCATGTGCCTCTCTGTGCCCTCTCTTCTTATAAGGACACCAGTCATTGGATTTAATGCTTACCGTAAGTCTGGGATGATTTCATTTTGAAATCCTTAAATGATTACATCTACGAAGACCTTATTTTTATGTATTTTTTATCGATTTGAGAGAGAGAAGAAGGGGTGGGGAGAGAGGGCGAGAGGGAGGGGGAGAGAGAGAGACAGAGACATCGATTTGTTGTTCCACTTATTTTTGCATTCATTGGTTGATTTTTGGATGTGTCCTGTCTGGGAATCAAACCTGCAACCTTGGTGTATCAGAAAGACATTCTAATCAACTGAGCTACCCAGCCAGGGCCAAAGACCCTATTTTTATTTTTACTTTTTAAATACATTTATTGATTTGAGAGAGAGAAACATCGATGTGAGAAACATCAATCGGTTGCTTCCCATATGCGCCCTGACCAGGAATTGAACCCCCAACATTGTGGTGTAAGGGAGGACACTCCAACCAACTGAGCCCCAACGACTGGAGCCAGAGACCCTATTTTTAAATCAGGTTACCTTTGAGGATCTAGGTGGACATGAATTTTAGGGGGAATCATATTCAGCCCATTATACTGGGGAAGGATATCAAGGTCTGTGATTTAGATCCAAGAGTCTCTCTCAATAAACCATAATATGTGAACCAAGAAAATTCAGTCAGGAAAGAAAAGAACTAAGAGAAGGTAGAAAAAAGACTAATAACTCAGCAGAGACAGGACACACGTGTCACTCTCCAGCACATGCACCGTGACCCTGGCTCCTGTCTCCGGCCTGCCCCTCCAGTATGCCCCTCCGGTACCGGCTGATCTCTCCCAAGCAGGCCGATGCCCCCTACCTGCTCACACTGTGCTCAGCAGGGGAATACGGTGGACACAGACACACTCATCTTCCTGAAATAAAATTTGACTTCCCAGCTGTCAGAAATTAAAGAAAAAGAACTCAGAGATCTTAAGGTCAGCCAACATAATGACAATTACTACTGCAAGTAAACATTTTCCTTTATAAAAATCTTAACCGGGCACCCATTTCTTTAAAAAAACAAAAACTGTTCCAGTTCCAGTGGAGGTTGGGAGTCTGAAATTTCTAGGGCTCCATGAAATACACCTAGGAAAAAGCACTCCTTCATTTTGCAAAGGAGAATGTCAAGACAACATCCGCCTTGACAAATGAAGTGCGTTATCCAACTACGTCTTCACCGGAAGTCGGTGAGGCTGGTGTAGTGCGCCCATTTTGCAGATAAGGAAACTCAGAGAGGTTAAGCCATTTGCTCCAGGTCACAAAACTCATGGTAGCAGACCTGTTACTAGAAGCCTGTTACAGATCTGTAAAACTGAGTAGAAAATCTGAGAGGGTTTCTTCCGCTTTCCAGAAAACTCTCCTCCCATCTAAAAGTGGGTGCCTGTACCCAGCAGCAAACAATATAAAACAAACCAACACACCAAAGCCGCACCATTTGCATGGCATTTAGGATTAAAGGGCTTCCCCTACTCTAGTTGCTCACCTGAGCAGCTGGGTATTAACAAGGCTCAGGACTGGTGAGGACAGTGAGGACTCCGCTCACATGCAAAACTGAAAGGGATGCCAAAGGAGGGGGAACGCCTCAGTAATCAAAATAAATAATATGCTCATGCAATCCTTTCGATTCTGTGTCCAAGGTGAGACCTTCATTTTCTCACTCTAGTCCTAACCCTGAAGTCTGCAGACCTCTGAAATAAGGAGAAAGTGTCTCTCTGTACAGTTTTACAGGTGCATAAAGTGAGTTTCGGAACATTCAATAATATTTCCAGGGAGCTAAAGGCAGGTGCTTCTGACTCCAGGCCTTGAATTTGTCTTATCCAGCCCTGGTGCCTCAGGTGCGATAGGGCTGGTGGTAAACCTGAGACCCATGACACGCACTAGGAAACCCAGGCTCCGAGTAGCTGAATGAGCTGTCTGAGAACCCACGACTACTGAGTGCCAGAGCTCAGCAATAAACCCCATCCTGTCTTCCATCGTCGTTACCAAAATGTGAGGATTATGTTTCCTAATAATACGTGAAAACTCTGAGACAATGAGTCAGCTCACAGACAGCCAGGGCTGGAGGGAGTGAGCTAGAGAAGTTGTCAGTCAGCAGGCAGTGCAAGAAACTAGGCTGTGAGTGAGTTGGAGACTTGTCCGAAAAATGTCACGAGCAAAGAAGGCGGCGCTCAGGGCAGGACTTGGGACCCTGGGGGCTGACTCTGACATGTGATTCTCACTGTAGACTGGATGTCATCTCCGCAAGTGCAGGGGTGTTGTCTGTTCTCTGCTTTGTATCTTCAGTGCCTGAGACAATGCCTGCCACGTAGCAAAGGCTGGATTAGGGATGGATGGAGCACAGACACCTTGAGATTCAATGGAGGAAATGAGCCCTGGCTCGTGAACCTGACTCCCAGCTTTGCACTGGCCCATTGCGGGGGGGCGGGGGGGGGGCGGGGAGGGCAGCCTCTCTCTGCCTCAGTGTACTCTCCAGTAAAATGAACACAGTGGACCTCGTCGGCACGTTGTGAGAATAAGGTGAGTTAATACATGTCAAGCCCTAGGTACAGTGTCTGGCACCTAGTAAGCGCTATACAAATATTAGTTATTATCAGGCAAAGGAACAATAAGAAAAGTTAGCCCGGAAATGCTAACAAAAGAGATGGTCAATATCGTCTTTTCTGCATCTAACTTTGGTTCGGGCCAAATGGCTGACCTCAGATTATAGAACGCACAGCAATGCCTGAAACCACGGAGGGAGGGAGACACCATTTGTCTGGTACCTTCTACCCAGCCCAGCCCCAGTCCCCGCCTTGCCAACTTTACCTATATTGTATCAATTAATCCTTGTAAGTTTGTAAAGTACCATATTTTGTGGTGTATAATGCGTACTTTTTGCCCAAATTTTTTAGGGAAAAATAAGGGTGTGCATTATCCATGGGTAGTGCTAATTCCATATCTATATGAATGTTTTTAGTTCTTTTATTTATACTTATACATTAAAAGTGTGACTCTCGCCCTGGCTGGTGTGGCCCAGTGGATTGAGCACCAGCCTGTGGACTGAAAGGTCACTGGTTCAGTTCCAGGGAAGAGCACATGCCTAGGTTGCATGACATATGATTGATGTATCTCTCACACATTGAACTCCCTTTCTTTTTTCCTCCCTTCCGGTCACTCTAAGATAAATAAATAAAATCTTTTTTATAAAAAAGTGTAACTCTAGAAAGCAATAACAATATCCACATGCAAAACAATACCCTGGAAAACGATAATTGGTTCTGTTTCTAAACATAAATAAATAAATGAATGAATGAATCAAAAATTTAAAATAAAAGATTTTTTTCCTGAGAGTTTGGGCCAAGAACATGGATGCTCATTATACACGGGAGCGCTTATACATGGCAAAATACAGTAAGTCCTATTACCCTCCCCTTTTCACAGATAAAGACGGAGTCTAGCCTTGGAGAAATTAGGTAATTTTCTCAAGGTTGTTAAGAGAAGGGCTGGTCAACAAGGCCCAGTGATTCTGAGGGCAGAGTCCTGCCTCTGTGCCATGCTGGGTCCCACCGCACTGTCCCTCTGCGTGGGCGCATGCACCCATGCGTGATGCAGGGACTCAGATGAGGGGTGCTGGCGCCAGGGGCCGCCTCCCTCCAACACTTTGTGGACACAGTTGTGCTCCCCAAGGAGCCTGGGGTGGGAATGCCAGTGGCCACGGCTGTGGGAAGGTGGCAGAGTAAAATCTCACCATCTCACAGAACTACAAACACAACTCTGCTCCGTAGAAAGCAGGGAGGAGTGTTGTAAGAAAGACACTCCCGCCCCTGTGCAGTTCAGGAAGGAAGGGCGGACTCACACCCATGGAGGCTGTGCTCAGAGGCCCCACGGGTTCCCAGACATGCCCTCGGGCCCCTTGCTCCAGCCAGGAGGTCTGTGGCCTTGGCACAGGGCTGGTACCTTCTACCAGCTGTCACCGTCTACTTCTGCAACATTCACTGAGGGACACTGAGATGTCCAGGATGCAGAAGTCACACCTAGGTCTTCCTGATTCCATGAGTCCTGTGAGTGACAGTGGTCAAGTCCTTGCCCTTCTCAGAGCCTCAGTTTCCCCCTGGATAAGAGGGGAATGTATCAGATGGTGTGCAAGGATCCTCCCAGTGCTGACTGTCCCTATGAGTCTATGAGTTGACGGAGCCACAGAGCTCTAGCTCCAGCCCAGCCTGTGACTGAATCTCTTCCACGACTCCCTTCAGTGCTGACAAGCTTATTCCTCCTCGGCCGCGCAGTCCCCTGGATGGAATTTTGAATGAGTCTCTCTCTGACTAGCTGTGTGACTGAAGAGTTAATCGTGAATCCTCGGTTTGACCATTAGGGATTCATCAACAGGGGTGCCGGTGCCCACCTCGGAGGATTGCTGCAAAGGGTAAAGGAGCTCCCATTCGGGAAGTTCCTGGTGCCCAGCAGCAACACCCAAACACTACCTATTATTTCCCAAGTTGCCAAGCTGCCACTCTGTCAAGTAGAAATAAACAAACAAACAATGATGTTCTCTTCACATGCAGATGTTAAACTTTCTCCAGCCTTTCCAGCTGCAACATGTTCTATAATAATCCAGGATCAGTCAGGCAGGGAAATCTTCGTTGTAGAACCAAGGATTCATTACTTTATCGGTGTAAAAGACGAGACCCGGAGCATTTGTCACCCTTGCCCAAGGCGGCAGAGCAAAGCAGTCACTGACTTCAGGTTCCTGAACCTCAAGCTCCTCGTGTCCCCACTTGGGTGATGGAGATGCCCTGCCATCCTCGGCTGACAGCATCACCCTGCAGGCAAAGGCAGCTCCGTGAGTCCCTATAATGAATGCCCTCAGGGCTTCCTGAACTCCTTCAAGCCAGGCACTGGGCAGGGACCTGAAGCACCAAAGATGAATGCCGAGGGGTCCCTCCTCCTCAGGCATTACCTGTGGGGGAGGGGCATCAGGAGGAGGTGTGAAACCTGTGCACGCATTTCTAGAATACGATATTTCCTCGTTCCTTTGCCCCCCCCACCCCTCTCTGTAATAGGCCCTGCGAAGCAGACAGACGTTGGTAACATCTGGGCCACTGTTGTGGGAGCAGCAAGTGGCTCTGGGTGGCCTCTGGAGAAAAGAAGCAGTTGGTGTTAGGAATAACAACAAAGAGCTTACATTTGCATAGCGTTGTCTCCGGTTTCAAGAGACACCCTACCCCATCTCACTCCCATTCATTAGCCCCTGTGAGGGATGCAGAAGGCAGGGGGGTCTGAAAGCCAGGTAGAACCTTTGCAGTTTCTCAGAAGGCAAAACCGAGGCTCACAGAAGTGCTGCTTCCTCCCCCAAAACACAGAGCTAATAAGGCCAAGGGTCCTGGTGAAAGGGGACAGGAAAGGTGACAAGGAAGAGCAATGGAGCCTTGGAAAGCAGGATTCTGCCAGGACAAAGAAAAGGTCGTTAGAGGCTGAAGCAATGCCCTCCATGGCCTGTGCACTGCAGTCCCCAGCACAGGCGGTTGCTACGCTAGAGCAGAGTGAGGGTGGCGGGAGGAGAAAGAGATGGGGTTGGGGAAGCACCGTGGACAGCAGAGGCCAAGGGACAGGGCAGGGAGAATAATTTAGTGCGGCCGCTGTAAATTCAGAGCCACCGCTGCAGGCCTTAGATAAACCTCTTTACAGACTTGCATCTCTCTTCATCTGTGTGCGCCAGTTCTTTCTCTAGGATACGGATCTCCGAGAGGGTTTCTAGAGTTTATCTAGTCCAACCCCCAGTTTGCAAATGGGGGAGGTGTACAGCTCAAGGGGAAAAAGGGTTTTGCCCAAACTCACTGGACCCACCAGGGGCTTGACAGGTTCCAACCCCAGGCTTCCTGCCTCCCAGGCAGACACTGGTGGGCGCTCCACACCGCGTTCTCTCTGCACGTTTTCTGCACATTACGAAGCTTTAGTTAGCATAAGGCTCACATTTGCTCCCCGACTGCCTCAGTCCTGGTTACAGTTCTCTCCTTCGGAGCCTTTCTGGGCTTCTGCTTTGGGCGGCATAACGGAGCCACTGAAGACGAGAGGGCAGAAAGGACAATTCTCTCTGTGCCAGCCGCTCTTTCTGAGCCCGAGGCCATTCAAAGCCAGTGGAACCATCAGCCATGACACGAACTCACTCAGCCCAGCAAACAAAACTACACCGAAGTGAATGTATTTCCCTGACGCCTTTCAGAGTTGACACAGTAGCTCCTCAGAGTCTGCGTGACTTACGAGTTCTTGCTGATGTATTAGTTTGGGTGTGTTTTCCCCTAGAAGGAATTTTGACAATTGCACTTCCATAAGCCAGGGATATCTTCTGAAGGATCCACCTGGTTTCCATCAAGCCAGAGGTTATGTTGACATGTATTTCACTTCAAGCAGTGAGTATCTTGTGAAGGATGGGCCCAAACACAAATATTTTCAGAGGACATCAATAGGGAAGTGAGCAGGATACAAGGAAAGGCACACCAGGGCATGGTAGGGACTGTGGCAAATGAGCGCATCTATGATCTTTCTAAAGGGGTGCCTACTGCAGGAATCCAGCGAATGCTAAGCGGAAGAGGCGAGTAAGAGAAAGGCAAGTACCACGTGATTTCACTCATAAGTGGAATTTAATGAACAAACTGAACTAACAAGCAAAACAGAGACAGACTCATAGAGAGCAGGCTGACAGCTCTGGTCAGGGTCAGTTGGGGGGAGGAGGGATGGAGCAAACAAGATAAAGAACTCAGGGACATGAACCACGGTGGGATTGTGAAGGGTGGGTGAGAGTGCAAGAGGGTATGGTGGGCCCTTGCTGGTGTGGCTCTGTGGATTGAGCACCGAGCTGTGAACCAAAAGGTTACTAGTTCAATTCCCAGTCAGGGTACATGCCTGAGTTGCAGGGCAGGTCCCGATTCTGGGGCGTGTGTGGGAGGCAACCAACTCATGTTTCTCTCCCTCTCTCTCTCCCTTCCCCTCTCTAAAAAGGTAAATTAAAAAAATCTTTAAAAACATATTTTAAAAAAGGGCCCTGGCTGGTGTGGCTCAGTGGATTTAGTGCTGGCCTGTGAACCAAAGGGTCGCCAGTTCAATTCCCAGTCAGGGCACATGCCTGGGTTGCGGGCCAGGTCCCCAGTGGGGGGCATGTGAGAGGCAACCATACATTGATGTTTCTCTCCCTGTCTTTTTCTCTCCCTTCCCTTCTCTAAAAAATAAATAAAATCTTTAAAAAAAAAAAATATATATATATATTTAAAAAAAGAAAGTATGGTGGGATAAATGGTAATGGGAAAAATACAATAATAACAATAATAAAGAAGTCCAGCTAATTCTTACTATCAGGAATGGGGACCCACAATAGATATAGCATGTAAGTTTCACACACACATACACAATTTATATTTTCCTTTGAATTCTGATTCTTGAAATTTTTTAAAAACAGGGTGTCCCAACTGTAGACACAATGAGATTCATCTACAGCTAAATATGGTCTTGGAGTCCCAGTTTACAAACTCTGTTCTACAGGGTCCAATTAGTTTCTTTTAATTTGGAGCTGGCTTTGACATTTGCATTACTATAAATCCTCTTAGAGAGTGCTTCCCACTTGGAATGGTTCCCCGGACTGAGCCGACACCCTCCTGAGCATTCCTATAGATTGCTGAACTGAAAATTGGCAAGTTTCCACCCAGAGGATGCAACCTATAAATATATCTCCAACCTCCATTCCTTTTCCACTCTGCTACTGGATATTATTGAGTTTCTCTCTGTACCAAATGAGCTCAGAGTCTTTAGCACTTGATGTCCCTAATAGAGGAAAATCCGGAGGAGTCTGGAAAAGGAAGAACAACACGGGACTGGAACAGAGACACGAGGGCAGGAGGTACCATAAATGTTTTACCACCTCTTGTTAGAGGAGAAACACGTAAGTAATGTTATCATCTTACGCTCTGTGTAATAAACGCTTTATGGTACCCTGCCCAGCGACATGCCTAACTGGTGGCCTGCAGACACAGGCGGAGCCCCAGCCACCGCCAGGAATTGATTTTCAACAGGAGACAAATGGGCCTGAGGATGACAGCAAGCGATGCTTGGCTGGGGAACCTGCCTTCCCTGAGGGAGGCCCCTCCACACCCATGAGCAGTGCCTGCTGCTGTGTGCAGCCTGTCACCCAAGGCTGGGGCTGCCCAGAGCAAAAGCCGGTGTGGAATCCCACAGGGAGCCTAGTCTTCTGTGTTCCCTTCTATGTGGCTCTGCAAGGGCAGGTGGGGGTGGGGTACACTAACTCCAGGCTCCTAGTTTGCTCATTGACTCCTTCATTCTTTCATTTACCCATGAATATTGAGTGATCCACCCTCAGCAGCAGCAGCAGCAGCAGCAGCAGCTGCATCACCATCATTGTCACCAAAACCATCACTGTCCTTTATTTAGTCTTCTATTTTTTTTAGGCACCTAGTATTTGCATAGATAATCTTTCAATTTGTACAAGAAATCTGCAAGGAAACTATAGTTACTCCTTTTTTACGATTAAAGAAACCAGGGCTCAGCCCTGGCTGATGTGGCTCAATGGAGTGAGCGCCAGCCTGTGAACCAGAGGGTCACCAGTTCGATTCCTGGCCAGGGCACATGCCTAGATTGCAGGCCAAGTCCCCAGTTGGGGGTGCGCAGGAGGCAACCAGTGGATGTCTATCTCATACGTTGATGTTTCTCCCCCTCCTTTTCTCCCTCCTTTCCTCTCTAAATATAAATAAATAAAATCTTTAAAAAAAAATGAAAAGAAACCAGGGTTCAGCAAGGTGATGTGATTGGCCAAACTCGGACTTCTAAAAAGTGGCAGAATGGGATGTGAAACTGAATTGTCCACGCCAGCTTGGGATTTTTCACTACAAACACCACCTTAGAGTCCTGTTGGGTGTTGAAAAGTCATTCTTTGATTCTCATAACTGAGTGTAGATCTAATTATCTTTCGTTTCCAGGAATGAGATTGAGTCTCAGAAAAGTTATATGACTTGCCAGAGGCTACAGAGCCATTCCTTTGTTCTCAAACATAAGTCTTCTTACTCCAAACCCAGAATTCTTTAAAACAGGACAGAGTACTCCCCTCCATGTCCCTTCGATGGTAATGACAATCATTAATAATCCCGGAAGTTATCAATGGAAATTATTTAGGTCTCACTCTGTGCCAGAAACCCTGCTAAGAAGCACTTTAATAGAATCCACTCATTCAATCCTCATAACCACCTTATAGAAGTCAGTGTGACAATTACCGTAATAAAGAAAATAGGTTCAAAAAACTAAAAGTTTCCCAAGCTATATAGCTAGTAAATAGCAGTTAGTATTTATACCAAGGTTTATCTGACCTAAATTGCTGACCCACATTTTTGACCCTGCCCATGATATGCAAGGAAGGCCTTCTGAGGGGCACAGAAGCTGAATCAGACCCAGGCAGTCTGTCAACGGCTTCAAAATGCCTGCCCAATATGCATTCTTGTTTTCTTCCTTAGTAACAGACCCTGATTTTATTTAAATGGGTACTCCTTCACTTAACAATTGCATCTGAATCAGGTGACTTAGGTATTGGCCAATGAAATAGAAGTATAGCAATTTCCCGAAAGAATCCTTAAAGGGAGCTGCTTTAGCTGGGAAGTGCGTTTCCTTTCCTTTTCTTTTTTCTCCCTTCCTGCGGGTTGGGGTTCAAATGTGATGGCTGCAGTCATCCTGGACCATCCTGTGCTATGCCTTAGGGTGGTAGGGGAAAAAAGGCAAAAGGAAGGAAAGAAGGAAGGAAGGAAGGAAGGAAGGAGTCCTTGAAGATATTGCAGAGTTGCTAGACCAACCCTAGCTCCTATCATCAGACTTGTTTTTCAGGAGAGAAAAATAAATTTCATCTTGTTCAAGGCTCAGTTATTTTGGCTTTCTCGTTCTATGGAGTCAGACCTGATGCTAATTGATACACTTCTACCCTCAAGTAGCTCGCAGTCCTGTAGGAAGATGAATGTGCAGCAAACTGATAACCAGTATAGAAGAGGGTGGCCACAGCCCCAACAAAGGTGAGAAAAGGCCACCATTCATCCTCCGTGGCCTCCACCAAAATGGCCCTGACAGCAAAATCCATGGGCCAGGGCATGCTCCCTATGTAACGGCAATGAATAAGCTGTCCATTCGGAAAGGCAAAGGCATCCATTTCAATTAAATGTGCCCAGTGCTAGGACTGCAATCAATTAATCCTTCCCTAATCTGAAGGTTGATTAGTCAGAACTTTGGGTGAATGGATATACAACAGGCTAATAAAGCTGCTATCTGAATGCCACTGAACATCTTTTTTAACACACTATTGCAGATGCGTTAATCTTCAACTGGCAGGAGGCCCGGTGTTCAGAGTGGCAGTGGATGGAGCTCAGGGGCTCTGGGGTCTGGACAGCTGCGGCCTGCTGGGCCTGGTCATAACTGCTCCTTTGGACCAGGCGCTTCCTCTAGCATGTGCTTCTGCTTGCTGAGAGGTGGATGTCTTCAGTGTGGCCAAGGGGGCTGAGCACAGGCTGGGAGATAGGCGGTCTCTGCTTGGTTTTGGGTCCACCCTGTGTCCACTGGGTGACTCAAGCCAGTCCATCCCCTTCCCTGGTTGTCATGTGACTCATTTATATTATTCACAATCTTTTGTTTTTCAGTTTAGGTACGAACACTTAACATAAGATCTATGCAGCCTTCTTACGGATTTTAAGGGTCCAATACAGTGTTGTTAACCACAGGCACTATGTTGTACAGCAGATCTCCAGAACTTCTTCATCTTGCATAACTAAAAACTGATACCAGTTGAATAATAATTCCTTACTTCCCTTTCCCTCCACCTCTGACAACCACCATCCTACTCGATGCTTCTGTGAGTGTGACTATTGTAGACACTGCATATAAGTGGAATCACGCAGTATTAGCCCTTCTGTGTCTGCCTTATTCACTTAGCACATTGTCCTCAAGGTCCATACATGATGGCATTTGTAGTAAAATTGCTTCTGTGTGTGTCCATTCATGTATCAGTGGACATTCAGGTTGTTTCCTGGCTCTCGTGTACAGTGCTTTATGAACCTGGAGCCTGTCTTACTTCTGCCTCCTGGTATTAGCACATCGCCCCTCTGCCTAGTACATTCTCCCCCACCTTGTTAACCTCTTCTTGTTCTTTAGATCTCTGTCTTCTTTTGGAAAACTTTCACCAGCCACTCCTTGTCTAGGGCTCTCTGTGCTACGCAGAATCCTATACTGTGGGCATTCTAATATAACTAATATAACAATACTCATTGCACCTACTGTAACTGTGGATTACTAGTCCATTCAACTCTAAGCTCCAGGATGGCAAAGGCCACGTCTGACTGCTCACAATTACATCCTTGGTGCCTGGCCTGGTGCACGGCACAGAGGAGGCAAAATAAAAATGAGCTTGCCCATTCCACTGAATCGAGTAAGATGCAAGCGAAGCTGGGATTGAAAAGAAAATCACGTTGCAAATGTCTAAACTGATATACGAATGTAAGGAATTAGGTGTAATGAAAAAGTCCTTGAAGGTACAGAAAGAAAGCATTTCAATTCTTCCAGGAGCTTCACACTTGCTTAATGTGTCACCAATAATTACCCTGGCTTTTCCTTCCCTCATTCGTTGTAATTAAGATACAGAGTCTTTGTTAGGGGAGAAACCAAGGTCCAAAGCAGCAGAAATCATGTGGGCTGTGCATCCTGGCATCAGGGCCCAAGGGTTCTGTGGCCCTGGAAGAGTCACACAGCCCCTTCTGAGTCTTGATGTCCTCTGAGCAATGGAACGAAAACCTCCGCCTCTGAGCTCATAGACTGCTGTGAAACCAAACAGCGTTAATGTGTGTAAAATGGCTTGTGACCTGTAAAACACGCTATGAGAGTGTCACTTCAATAGGTTCCTGCTGGCGTCTCTCCCAAACAGGCAGTACATATTAGAACTCAAATGCCCAATCTCTAAATCCTGGGGGGAAAGACAGACATCAAGGAGAATGGGGCATCTGACGCATTTCTTCACTAGATTTACTAAATATTTACTGAGCATCCAGTACACGTGAGGTGCTGTGCTGGAGATGAGGAGCTGGAGGTGAATTAAGCATGCCCACCAGTCTGGTGTTTGGGGTATGGGATGAGGTGAGCAAGCAGGTGCAGCAAAGATGACCACGTGGCAGGTGTCTGGAGAACCGAGAGATCCTGGAATAAAAGGACAGTGGACACTGATCCTGGGGCAGTTGTTTAAACCCGGTCCTGAAGGAACTTCTGGAGTAAGCAAAGGTACCACCTTCTGAGAGATTTTAAACAGGAAAATAGCCAGGTCAAATTTACCAGTCAAAAGAACATTCTGGAAATGGGCAAAGAGGCAAAGCAATGACAAGGCAGACCATTCAGAATTTTGGAGAGAAAAATAGAAAAAGAATGGGAACGACACAGAAGAGGGAACCAGAAAGGAATGTGAATTGAAAATGTGAGGAGAGAATGTCTAATGAGAAACTTGTAAAGATAAAGACAGAAAAAGCAAGGGTAAATGGCTTGCCTCCCTTATCCTGAGGACTCCAAAGAAGGCCACCCACTGCCCACGGGGTCCATCCATCAGGCTGCGCCCCTGGCTATGGGACAGACACCTGCCCCCACAGACCCTCTGTCACTGATGAAGACACCGGGAGCAACGGGAAAGCACGAATGTGGATTCTGATCCCAGGTCTGATCCATCCCCCATTGAGGGAGGTAGGGAAGTTACTTAACCTCTCTGATGGGCAGTTCCCTCATCTGTAAGAACGGACAGCAGCACCCACTTCACAGGGCAATGGGAAGGTCAGAGGAAAGAATATGTAAACGCCACTGGATGCAGTTCCTAGGATGGAGCAGTCTTCCGCGTCCTTCTCCTCCGCCCATCCCCTGCCTAATTCCTGACCCACATCCGGCAAACAATACTGAGCCCTCACTATGTAGCAAGAATGAAAGGGCATCATGCCTTGCACGGCTGCGTCTCACTGGGCACTCAACACCCCTGGGAAGCGGGCAGAGAAGCATCAGCACTCTCGTGCAAATTCAGGACCTGAGGCCAAGGGAGGGGAAGAGATGGGGCCCTGCCCAGAGTGGGGCTATTCGGGCTAACCCAAATCTGCTCTGCCAGTGACAGCCTAGTCCTTGCACTGTGATCAGAGGCTGGTCCTACGGCTCAGAGAGCCGCTTTCCAAAGATGACAGATGCAGGCAGAGCTCTATTGCATAGTCTTGGTCCCAAAGCTTGGTAGCCCACTAAAAGCTTCCTCCCTCTTGTCCCATCGTGGCCCTGGACAAAAAAAAAAAGAAAAAAAAAGAAAGCCTGACAGCGTATGCTTATTTCTCTTTGCAAAGCCTGAATTGCCTGTGGGAACCTACAGAAAATGACTTCATCCTTTTAGAACTCGGTTCCTTCATCAGTAAAACAAACAAAAAGAAATCTGTCTTCAATTCTGCTGACTTCACAGGGGGTCATTATTAGAACCATTTAAGAATATATGTGAAAGCGCTCCCAGGAAACAAACACAATACTTTTGGCAAGAGTACTTTTTAACTAGATTCGCAAGAAATAATGTTTAGGTTCTTTCTTGTCTATTGAGGTTATTAAGGCCATCCTAATTTTGTTTGGATCTAAAATGCCTGCTGGAGTTTAAGCTTCATGAGAGCAAAGACTCTGTCTTGAACATCATTATACATGGGATGGTACCTAATATTTAGTAGATACTCAGCAGAATATGGATGGAGGGGTAGCTGGATGGATGGATGGATAGCTGGACGGATGGCTGGATGAAAGCGGGAGTACTTTAATCAGACCACTGTTGCATTATAAAATGCATGCACACACACACACTCCTTTTTTTCAGCTGGAAGGATCTTAGATACAAGGTAAGTAGACTCTGCAGCTTGCAGGAAGCCGTGGTGAAAGGATGGGGCGGGAGACTGGTCCAGGGTGACAGGGAAGGAGTGGCTGAGCAGCGAAGCTGTATGGCTCAGGGAGACGTGTCCTGGGCTGCGGGGTCCCAGGTTCTGGTCCTCCCTCAGCCTCTCCTGTAGTGTATCTATTTTTGGGGAAAAAACCCTTCCACTCTGTCCCATTATAGAAGTATACTGGCCAAAGGATGAAAGGCTATCTATAATAAAATAATTTTTCAACTACGCAGTGTCTTCTTGTTCTCTTTCCTTGGGGAGTTTCAAGTGGAGGTGCATAGGTGAGCTAGCTTCTTCTCCCTTGAGCTCCCTGAATACTTACTTCTTTTTTGTTAACCTGTTTGGTTGAGAAGATAGACACATTGAAAAGGCAAGAAAAGCAATGCACAAAGGTCTGGGATAATTTGTCTCTGACACAGTCCTGGATTAATCTGGGTATCTAATGCACGCAGAATGAAGAAATAAGTGCTCTGACCCTGAAGGGCAGCTCCTTCCTCACAGCTGCGGGAAATTTTCAAGCAGGGCAGGTATGAACAGATGTGTGTTCAGTAACTGGGCTGACCTCTCTGCCTCTGTCCGGTGATCTTGAACATCAACAAAATAAGGTCTGTGTCGATTGTACCTTTCCAGAGACAGGAGCAGAGTGTGTGTGGTTTCTGCACAGATTTCACAACCACGTATTTGATCAAAAAGCAGAAAGGCAGCATGGATTAAAGACCCTGAACAGGCACATGGAAAAAGGAAAAGGCTGTAAGACATAATGTCAACAATCTGCACTGAAATTCAAGGTCGGCAACCCCCACGTCCCCTTTGAATCATTCAGTATTGTGCACCCCACCCCCCAATTCAGGGACTGCACCTCAGCTGGTTGGACTATCAGGCTGCTGAGGGTGTGGCATTGGACAGGGCTCTTTCGTCCACAGGCCTCAGTTTCCTCATCTGTATAATGACTGGATTAAACCAGAAGTTCTCTGGGACCCTATCTACCTCTAGCATGCGATGAGTCTCACTTGTCAATAAACTTTTCAATGAGTACTTACAACACCCGTTCTCATGGCTGACATCTATAAGTCCCATTTGTAGGAGAAAAAACGTACACAGCTTTATAAAGTTATGGCTTAATAATCCACAACTGCTGAAGCCCTATCAAGTTCTTCAAGCAGCTACTTAGAGAGAAAAAGAAGGAAAAAAGGCAATAAAATCCTGGAAAAACGAGAATCAAGAAGAAAACGTGCATGGGAAGCGTGTTCTCCCCAGTCTTAAATCTCAGTCACAGAGAATGATGGCAGCTTCTTGCTGCCCCTTCCCTTTAAGCCCACCCCCTGCATCCCGACCTCTTTCCTTCCCCAGCTGAGTGTTTGAAATTGAAGGCTTTCGTTTTCACTCCGACTCTCCTTTCACACATTGCCCAAACTGGAAGGCCATTTCAGATCATTTTGGCCAGAGGTTTCCGAACTTCATTTTGTAGCAGAGCCCTTTGTTCAAATGAAATTTTATACTTAAAATCCAATATACAAAACCTATAAAAGGAAAGTTTCTGTAAGAGTGAGGGTGTATGTTCCCTTCCTCATCACCCCACCCCCTGCCTTGGCCCAGAAGCATGGCCACAATTCCCTAACGTCCCAAATAACACGATTTAAAAAACACTGACCTAATCTTTTCCTTTTTTTTTTTTTTTTTTTTTAGCCCAGATTAAAGAAGGCACTGGCTCAAGCTGCATTGCTAGAAGGTAACAGAGTTGGAAGCAGAATCCGGGTCTCTGGATCCCCAGGCCAATGTGTATGCCCTGTCCCATTTGCTTTCCTCGTCCCAGTCTGCTGACACCTCCGTTCAAAAGCCCTCAAGGATGTATTCTCTCTAGAGTATGTCCCCGCCTCCTCATCTCCGCTCTCCCCTTCCTTGGAGAATCAACTCATTAACCGCCCACACTCAGTGCCAACTCGGCTTTGTGAGAGACGTAGTCTCAGAACCTTGGGCTTTTCCACTGCCTGCTGCCCTGGCACGGGGGCTTCCATGTCCAGGGGGGACCAGAAGGTGTCCTTGAAATGCCCCTCCCCCTTACACACACACACACACACACACAAGCACAAACATTCACACTCATACCCAGACAGTCTTTAGTGCTTCAGACATAGGAACTGGCGAAATCTGCAATGAGCTGAGTCAGATGTGGGGTTTCAGCGCTGGTCCCACTCTCTTCAACCTCACTGATCTTGTTCGATGGAAGTTCCTTTGCCCTTTGAGGTCTCCCCACTAACCATCTCACAAATCTGTTGTGAAGATCAAGTGAGACAGTAAAGGCGGAAGGATTGATAACCTGTAAAATACTTCACACATGTAAAGGGTGCTTTTATTTGGTAAATTTTTCATCATTTTTCCTGGGCCATCTATTTCAGTTACTACTTAATAAGCACTTCCATTTATCTATTAATTTATTAATAAATGCTTTTTGAAAAAGATTTTTCTAATCATTATTTGATCCTGACCTCTATCAAAACCATGCAACTGTGAGCTTTGTGAGGCCATCAGAGCTGGCAGTTGGCACACACAGTAGGCAACAAATACTCAGGAAACACCTACTATGTGTCAAACACTGGCTTAGACGGCCTCACAAATCTCAGTCTCATGAGATGCAAAGGGACTATCAATCCTGTGGGCAGTGCTGGGAAGGCAGGAAACAGAGAGGCCTGGGGCTACGGCACCAAAGGCTTCCAGGAAGAAGTGATGACTAAGTTAGTATCTGAAGTTGAGTCAGAGTGATCTAGGTGAAGGGAGTGGTCTGTAGAGAAGACGGAGGGAAGCAGAGGACCATCCACGTGGAGAGAAGAGCAGGTGGAAAGAGGCTACAGTGGTTCAGTGTGGCTGGACCAGGCAGGGAGTGGTCAGGGATGAGGTTGGGTCAGGAATAAGCTGGTTCCATAAGTAAAGCTAAGAAGTCGGAACTATCACAGCATCCCAGTCTTACAGAGGAGAAACTGAGAACAACAGAGAGGAAATGACTTGCCTAAGGTCACAAGTGGAAAGCCATACAAGCAGAATGTCAATCTATATTGTCCCTCTGCCTGGAAATCTATATCCCCCAGACATCTGCGTAGCTTCCTGGTCACCTTACTTAAAATAGACCCACCTGTCATTCTCTAGCCCATTGCTCTACCTCATTTTTCCTCACGGCACTTATTATAGTCTGATAATATAATATGAATTTATGTATTTGTTCATTACCTTTCTCTCTGACAAAAACATAACCTCCTTGAAGATAGTGATCTGGTTCTGTTCATGCTGAATACCTGGTACTTCCAACAGTTCTTAGCACATGGAAGAAAGTCAATGTCGAACGAATGAACGAATGAATGAATTTCAATCTATCTAAAACCCTTGCTGTAATGCTCAATGCTATATTACCTTCCTACGCCTGATGGGGTGCCTTGACTTTTTAGTTACTGTTGGCAGGAAACGACAAGAAAAGACTTGGCTTTAGAAAGCCCACGGTGGCAGTAGTGTGGAGGAGGAATAGAGAGGGGTTTGTGGACTGGGAGAAGAGTGAAGTGGCAGCTGCACTATTCCTTGGCAGGGAAGAGGATGGCTTAGACCAGGGAATAGTAAGATGAAGGGAGCAGAAAGGCCCCCCAAAGGAACTGGGACCTCGGGTAGACCATGAGCCCATCACTTGGGAGCCCACTAGCAGAAGAGGTCACAGAAGGATGAACTCATCTCTAAGAAGGCAGATGTATTCAGATGTCTGAAGATTATACACGGAAGTGGCTAAAATAGTCACTTGAACTGAATTTTTTCCAGAATAGCCTCTGATAAAATGATATACTCTATGGGTTGGAGGAGAGAAGTCTTTGGAAAAGGGAGAGGATTGTTGCACTGCCTAATGATGGTAGGGATAAGTGTCTAATCACAGGGGAGGCATGGCCAGGCTGACTCCCTGGACAGTACTTCTAGCTTCCCCACTCTACACGTACGTGCCCAACTGTGGCCAGACCTGGAGAGGCACACTAAGCGGTGGTGGTTTTCATTCCAACACAGCCCGAAAAGAAATTAAGGCGATGCTGCCAACACCTAGCCCAACTGCATTCATTCATTTAGTCAATCCATGTACCAGTGTTATTCAACCACTACTCACTGATACCCTTGAAACGCCAGGCACAGACCCATCGCCAAGGAGCGGACAAGCACCAGGTCAGATGCAGTCTCAGTCCGCATGGCGTGAATGGCCCGCTGTTTCCCGACTGTGTTATTTGCACAAGTCCATTTAAAAAAAGTCAAATCGTTCTGTTGTTAGAGTGTTTTATATTTTCCAGGGATGGAGATGTCTTGTACCATTTAATCAACAGCTGTACCAGGCAGTTATCATCACTCTCATTTGTCAAATAAAGAAGCTGAGGCTCAGAGAGGTTTAGGGATTTGCCAGAGACGAGGCAGCCTGTGATGTGGGAACACGGATTTAAACCCGGGTCGGGTTTTTCACCAAAGCCCCTCTGCGGTCCTGGGCAACCGCACGCCTTTGCAGAAGCCAGACAGCCCTGAGTGAATACTGACACCACACAGGACATGCCCCGAACCACGGGGATTGGCGCTGGCTCTCAGTAAGTGCTATATGAGGCAACCTATTGTTGTTATTTCTCATCAATAGGCAATTTCTTCAACTCTGAGTCACAGCATCCTCCTCTGTGTAAAGGGATTCTAGTGTGTCACAGACTTTTGATAACTATGACGTTTTGAAGACATGGTGTAGATTGTGTCCGGCTTGCTACCTGACACACTGGGTGCTCATAGATAAGTAGAGCTCCTGACCATGGCCAGAGGGTTCTCTTGCAGCCCGAGAGCCTGGACATGAAATATACCCTTTGATGAGACTGTTGTACTCCCCAGCACCGGGGACTACTGTTTCAGAGGGCCGCAGCAATCACCCAGATCTGTTTGTCTTGCCCAGTTTCTCTCCAGCAAGGAAAGGGAATGGGAAGAGTGGGTGGGAGGGGATGCTGGGCCATGAGGCCAAGGATAGCAATGACCGCCGCAATGCCCTGTGGCAATCAGAGCTCCAGGCTTGGGGCCGTGCCCAAAGACCTTTGCACAGCCACCAAGGATGCCTGCCTCCTGCTGAAAGGCTCCCCAGGACTAGGTAAAGAGGTAGCACATCAGGAACCCAGTGACCCCAGTGCAGCTGGACACTGCCACCAAAGGGGAGTGTCCCCCCATATATGACATCAGGCCTTCACCTCCTCCTTTGTCTGTGCCTTGTTCATACCTGCATCACATCTCTAAAACAAGCAGAGACCACGTGCTCCATTCAGTTCAAGGGAATGGAAGCTTGGAAGTCCAACAGCAGTTGCTGGCTATCTCTGTCCCCGTGACCAAGCAATATGTCATGTCTGTGTCACAGTGGCCATGAAGGGGGAGCCAGGGCACAATGGGGAAGGAGTGGGTCTGTGATGGCCCCAACTCTCCCTGCTGCCTGCCTGTCCTAGTATAATGCAGAGGTCAGCTTTGGGGACAACCGGCCATAGAAATCCAGTTGCCTGATCCGCTCCGGTGCCTTCTGCTTGGCATCCTGATGCAGCTGCACACCAGAGGCTTTTCTCGACAGGAACTACCAGCTTTAGGGGGCTTTCTGAGTCTGAACCCTCATGGTTGCCTACCTCGCCTGCCTGGAGCAACTTCCAGATATGCTGAGAGAGCACTGAACTCCTGAACCTGACAGAGGGGTGGGGGGCAAGGGTTCCATGGCCAGCTCTGCTTCTGCTGTGAATCCTTCCTTCCGTAAATTACTTTGTCTCTTTGAGCCTCAGATTTTCCCATCTGGCAAATGGGGGCATGAATAGCTGCCTCTGAAGGAAGGAGTAGGGGATAAATGGTGAGCCACTGAAGCACCTAGTAAGCATTAAATAAGTGATAGTCATTGTGGAGGTACAATAACAATGATGAGGGCCACCATTTATTGAGCATTTACTATGTGCTAGGGCCTTCTCTAAACATTTAGGTAGTGGCTAATAAACTTAAGCAGCGCTTATCGTTATTATTACTATTACTGACACATCTCTTAAATCCACTATCCACTTCAGCTACCATACCACTGTAGGGGTACTGCAAAGACACTCAGTAACTCCTCAGGTACTTGATGTGACCATCAGATCCTGAGTATCTAGGAGGGGCCAGGCCCAGGTTTGGGGGCTGGGGACATCAGATGCAGATCAGCAATAGTTTCTGGTCAGAAAGCTTTGCATCATCTTAGGCAATAAAACAAGGGTATGGCCGACTACCAAACTATAACATGGTGGCATTCAATTCATTTCCCACTGGAGCCCAACATCATAAATACATACAGTTGTACAAGTGTGTATATATGTACGTAAGTGCCCTAAAAGTTTCACACACTCAAAAGCACTAGCCGGTGACAACGGGTAGAGGCCAAAATGTTGTTCTGTTCTACTCTATTCTAAAATACCCTGTTCCACTCCATTCTATCCCTTTCTAACCCACTCTATCACTTTCTATCCTTTCCCATTCCACTTCATTCTCTCCTGGTCTACTTTATTCTTTTCCATTGCATTCTGTTCTATTATTTTTTTCTATTCGAATCTATTCTTTCATATTCTCTTCCATTTCTCTTAAAAAGAGTTGTTGCGAGGCACTCGATATTTTACGACCCCTTTAATGGCTTCAACCCATCTTCCAAAAAGTATTGATATAAAGAAGCTGTTTTCCAGTTATTTATGAGAAACCCCCTTGAAATTAAGTTCTCGCTGATATTATTACCTTAATAATTATTGAACAAACAATTGGAGCTACTCTAGCTGAAGAGGGTGGGGGTCAGAATTGACTGTGTGGCCACCTCCGCCTTTCTAGACACCTAGTCATGGGTGACAGCTACTTAGGGCTCATATTGAGAGAGTCCCCTCTAAGCTGACAGAGAAAGGATGGAAGAGAAATAATTTAAATTTTTTATTAACTCAATTTATTTGTGTATACTGATCAAATGCCTGCTGTGTGCCAAACCTAGGGTTTGGGGATAGAACAGAAAACAGGTCATGACTTTACCCTCAGTGAGGTTGTATCGAATAGCCCCTATGTACCAAAGCACTTTACACACAGCATCACATTAAATCCTCACTGTTCCCGTGACAGACTATTGGTGTTGGACCCATTTTACAGATGAAGAAACATGCTCAGAAGTAGCCTACAGTCACAGTGATACATATCAGTGTTGGGATTTGAACCCAGGTTGTTTAAAGCCCAGAGTCTTTAAAGCAGAGGGTCTCACAGGAGCTGGTCTCTGAGATGAATCTGTCTGAAGAGGTGAAGGAAAGGAAGCCTCTCCTCTGCCACCCAAGAACCAAGAACAGTGCAAGCAAAATACAGAAATAAGTCCAGAGCTGCAAAGCATACTGGCAAAACACTATGACACCAAATTTAGCTGGAGTACAGAATGCATTTCAATGGCACTTGGCATCAGCCTTTTTTATTATTTTTTTTTAATGTATTGCTTTTAGAGAGAGAAGGAACGGGAGGAGGGAGGGAGTAAGGGAGGGAGAGGGGGAGAGAGAGAGAGAGAGAGAAACACCGATTTTTTGTTTCACCTACTTATGGATTCATCGGCTAATCCTGGTACGTGCCCTGACCGGGGTTCAAACCTGCAACTTTGGCATACTGGTATGATGCTCTAACCAACTGAGCTATCCAGCCAGGACTCAATGGCACTTGGAAGTAACACAAAGTATGGGGAGGGGAAGAGAAAGGCAGCTGAGCTCCCGCTAGAGCTGTGTCTGGCTGGGACCCTCCCGGGCAAGTCCCGCACTGATGGGCAGGGCTGGCAGGCCCCTGGTGGAGATGCAGCCTCAGGCTTGGTGTGGGAAGGGCGCAGCGCACGGCCGGGAAAATGACTCCTTCGGGAGCACACATCTAGGGGTGGCCATCTTTCCAAGAATAAAACACATTTGGTTTGAATTAAAATTATGTCCACAAAAATAAATTCCTCTCACTTTCTCATTCGGATCACTACCAGGTCATTGCCTCATCCTTTTTTGTTTGTTTGTTTGTTTTAGGATTTTCTCATGTTTTTACTTAACACAAATAAGAGAATAAAGTTTTCTCTTTTGTGGTATTACCTTCTTGATTAAAATTTAATTGAGACTTGGTTTTGAGAGAGAAATGCACATATTTTATAAAATAAGTTTGGGTTAAAAAATTTAACATAAAAATATATAATTGAACATTTTGCAAGACATAAGAATCAACAGTACCTCTAAAATGTGGACAGGTCTATCTGTGGACTTAGCTACTGAATACTAAGAATGCCATGTTTGGCTTACGAGTACCTGATTGTATTTATGCTGAATATTTATTATGGTGGCTTAGTTCAATTTGTAAAAATTTTAATATTCTTTTTTACTTTATTTTGCAATTCCAGTTTACATTCAATATGATTCTGTATTAGTTTCAGGTATACACCATGGTGGTTAGACAATCATATAATTTACAAAGTGGTTCCCCCAATGTTTCAAGTACCATCTGGCACCATACATAGTTATCATAATATTATTGACTATACTCCCTATGTTGTACTTTACATCCCTTAAACTGCATTGTTGAGTACCAATTTGTACTTCTTAATCCTTTCACATTTCTCACCATGCCGCCCAATGCCCATGCCCTCCGGCAACCATCAATCGGTTCTCTGTATCTATGAGTCTATGTTTTTGCTGTTTCTATTGCGTTCATTTATTTTGCTCTTCAGATTCTACATATAAGTGAAATCATATGGTAGTTGTCTTTCTCTGTTGGACTTATTTCACTGAGCATAATACCCTCTAGGTCCATCCATGCTGTCACAAATGGTAAGATTTCATTCTTTTTTTATGACTGAGTAATATTCCATTGTATATATGTACCACAGGATTTTTATCCACTCATCTACTGATGGGTACTTGGACTGCTTCCATATCTTGGCTATTGAAAATAATGCTGTAACCAATACCCCATTCTTAGTTTCATATGATGCTCACACCCAGCCTGTGAGGTAGGTAGGCAGAGGTGAGCCTTTCTCCAGGTGATAATGGGGAATCGGAGACTCAGGTGTCATGACCCAAGGCTTGCTGTAGCCTCACCCAGGAATCCTGTTACAGCCCCGTGCTCCCTCTTTCCAAGCCTCCCAGGGAACACATTCTCCTTTCCTTATGCAAAAGCTGATATGAAAACGAGGCAGCACAAACATTAATTCCTGGAATCCTGAGGGATCTGTGCTGGCACAAGCCTCAGAAATGCCACTATTTCCAGAAGGGCATTAGAGAGAAACCTGCCACCAAGGGACCCTCTTGGAGAGACTCACACACGTCTCCCATTAGTGAGTCTGGATTCAGCCCACTCCCGAGTAAAGAGATTGACTTAAACCTACACGAATACAAGCCTCTCTAAGAGTGGGGAGCTGGGAGTTGGGGGGAGAGGGTAAAGACAACTATTACTTATTGAGTTCTACTATGTGCCATGTACGTTGGATAACTCATTCAATCATGAAACCTTGTCATTGGTTAGGTTCTGGGTTTCCCACATGAAAGCAAAGCAATTGAGGCTTAGAGGTTAAAAGACTTGTAAGGTCACATGAGCCGTGAACGGAAGAGGCTGCAATTGAACTGAGGTCTGTGTGTTCACAAAGCCCAAGTTCATCTCTCCAGTCATGATGTCCCTGGATTTAAAAAGAAATAAAGTAAGAAATCTAGACTGTGTTAAACTAACATAAAAAAGAAAATCATAAAAAAGCAGGAAGAAGGGAAGAAGAAAGAAAGAAAAAATCATTACTGTTCTTTCCCCCATGACTACTACAAACCCACCACTACTATGATAACTCGGTCCCTCTCACGCTGCAAATTAGGGTCCATTCAATGCTATATTCGATCCTCAAAAAACGCTGTGAAGGGGGGAAACATGCCACTTTGTCTACATTCAAGAGATGGGGAGACCAAGGTTCAGAGAGGTTAAATAATTGCTGAAGATATTTCAGCAATTACAAATGAGACAGCACAAACATTAGGGTAGACCTAGGTTACAAACCTAGAATTGTACCCAAGTTCAAAAACAGGGTTGGCCTAAAAAAGGGAAGATTCTGAACGAAGGTACTTGCAATATTTTTATGACACCGCACATGGTAAGAAGACATTTCTCCAGCTTTACTGAGATATAATTGACAAATAACATTGTGTAAATTTACGAACCCTGGTACACCGTCGGTGGGAAAGTAAACTGGTACAGCCACTATGGAAAATAGTATGAAGGCTTCTCAAAATAAAAATACAAATAGAACTACCATGTGATCCAGCAATCCCACTTCTGAGTATGTATCTGAAGGAAATAAAATCACTTTTGAAGAGATATCTGCCCTCTCATGTTCACTGCAGCATTATTTACAACAACCAAGATGTGGAAGAAAACACTTCTCAGCGGGACCCAGTCCACACACTCACATGTACACACACACACACACACACACCCCACATAAACATCAAAACTTTGGAAACAAGGCTTGCCCTTACTTTCCGCAATCCATCCTGATATTCTGTATTGCATTCTATTCCATCCCATTCTATTCTGTTGCAGAAAATGCTGGTCCTGACTCATTAAATAGATTTAATATCTCACTAATGGATCAAACACAGGGGTTTGGAAAAGAATCATTTGACTTTATGGGCATGAAAGAATGAGAACTAGCTCCAAGGACCCAAAGGACTCCCACATGGAAATAAATAAAAACAGATTCACGCTTCGCTGCCAGAGACTGCAGAACTATGAGCAAAGAGTGGAAACTATATGAACACAAATAGTAGGTCCACATGGAGAGGTCTTTCTAAATAGGCAAAAGTGCCCAAAAATAGAAAGATTGGGCCTCACCTTGGGAAATAGTGAGTTCCCCGGCACCAGAGCCATGCAAACAAACTAAAACTTGAAGGTCACATGACTGGGATGTTGTAGGTGAAATTGAAGGTAATCTCTAAGTTTCTTTCTAGGTCAGAAACACAATTTACTGTCTTTTTTGCATTTTTCTCCCGATGACAGCAGCCATCCCAGGAAAGTCTGGCTTTGATATCAGAGTCAGAGGACACAGAGAAAAAGTAGACATGCTGAAGTTTGGTTCAACCGGCAAGCTGGAGAAGGTCACACAACTCTTCATTCTCACAAAATAGAAGAAATGAGGAATAAAACAGCAGTCTAGGGGAAGAATCAAGGTATAGAATAGAGGAAATTAGAAATGAGGAGAGATTCGTTTCAGTCCCTGTCTGTTTTCTCATCGTGAAACACGGGGCCAGCCTCATTCTTCCCAGCTTTGCAGCAGGGACAGCAGTGGGACTCTATCTCTAAGGGCTGGCTGAGTTCCCACGCACCGGTTACTCCTCATCGCTTTATTTCTGTGTCCCCTTGTCACCTCCCACAAATGTCCATATAGCAGCTGAGGAAGGTAAAAGGAAGAGAGAGGAGTGGCTTACCCTCGCCTTTAGAAGGAAGAAGGAAGGAATGATTATGGTCCGTCCCCACGGCCTTGGGCTGCCTCATCCCATCAAATGCGTGGGTCATGAAGTTCAATTCATTAATTTTGGTGGTAGAGGGAGGCTGACAGGCCTGTTGCTGACATGAATAATGAAGGATCACCAGGAGGGAGCCCAGCAAAATGTGCAGCCTAATCAGACCCAGAGAGTCTCCTCAGGCATTAATGTAGGCCAAGTGTTTTCCAGCCAATCAGACCCAATTTCAATTTAATGTTGCAAATTGTTAGCACGCAGCTCAGCCTCTTAACGCACAACTCAGATTCAAAGTGGGTTACTCATTTGTTGCCTTTCCCTGTTCATTTGGAAACACCTGTCTGGTTGTTGTCTGCACTATGGCCTGTAGCAGGGGAGGTAGCCAGACTCCGGTAACAAAATCTCACATAGGGCCTCGCATGCCTGTTCTACCACTTTGTACTCTTGTTTCTAAAGCTCATTCTTTGCTCGCTTATACCGACCTGCTGTTTCTCCATAGCCTGCAGGAGAGAATCCAAGTCTTTACCATTAGGCTCCTCCAGCCTTACCACCCACTATGCTTCCTCAAGCAACCCGTGCCTCAGTCACAACAAACCATTTCCATTCCCCAAAAAGTGCTATGGCCGCGCATCCTGAAGCCTCTGGTGGCTGCGTGTGCTGTGACCTCTGCCTGGAAGGCCTTTATTTGCTCCCCTCTGTTCTCCACCTCACCTGCATCTACCACCCTTGAATCCAGAGGATGCTGGCCACAAAAAAGGCAGACACTGAACTAACAGATCCGAGAGGGGCAGGGGTCATCTCTTTCATTTTTGACTGGAGTAGACACTCAATAAAAGTAGAATGAATGAACGTGTAACTTTGAACAAGACATCTCAAGTTTCTAACCTTCTGTTTTCTCAGATATAAAATGAGAAAAATAATACAAGTAACTGTTCCATGGCTATTAGTGTGACTACTCATAAAGGATACCTTCTCATCTTCTCGGTGCCTTTCAGAGTCCTTCTTGGGTGAAATTATGAACGACGCTCTTGTCCTACAAGACCCTCCCCTCAGCTGCCCCATGCTTCACTTCTCTGCAGCTCAATCCCTTCCCCAGTAAAATGTATGTACAGGCTCCTCAAGGACTGGGAAGATTAAAAGCATTCATTCATCCCTGTTTACAGTATGTGTCAGATGCAAACTATTGAAACAATGAATGTAAAAACGAGTTTCATAAGATGAGGTACAGAGTGAATTCTCAATAAAGCTTTCTACCTCCTTATCTCATACCCTCTTCCATGTCCTGCCCTTCCCTTTCTTCCTGCTTTCCTTCCTTTCTTCTCCTACTAGCCCCTCTCCCATATATGATTTTAGAGTTCTCATGGCCTCAGGGGAAGGCGATTAGTCACAGCCAAACTTTAATCCTGAGGCCCCAACACCACTTTAATGCCATCTATTCCTTCATTGGGACACATTACTGCAGAGTAGCAGCAAGATGGCAGGGATTCTGCCCCTGCCAACTGGTAAATATGCTGGACTCTGAGCTCCTTCGAGAAAAACACTGTGTGCAATGAGCGTGACAAGGTTAGTATGAATTAAGTAGATTGATAATTCCTGCTATTCATTTGAGGCCCCATCATTAGAAGCTGATCTCCTCATTCCACTCTACCTCCTGGTAATCAAGTGCCAAGATTGAGGGAAGATTGGAAGCAATGCGGTTTCAGTGCCAAATCTCACTTCTTGGTAACACACTTCATATCCTTTAACATACAAATCAGCGGCACCCCAACTTGTCAGAACCCACATATACAACAGAGATCCACGACCTACCCAGTGTCAGGCCAGCATCAGTGTCATTGGGAAGAATCAGAATGTCAGGAATTGTGATTTCTTGAGGTGCTTAAATGCAGTCACCAAAGTGGGGCAATCGAGAGGTCTGAAGCTAGACACTGCGTAAGGGGAGGCAGGGGACATGTCATAGTTCGCCACCATCAGCTGTATGACCTTGGGCCATCCACGTATCTCTGAACTATAGTTTTTTATCCTGTGGAATTAACCTAGTTCACTTCAACAAGAAATACTTGGCACCTACCACGTTCCATCTAGACATGGAGCTCAACACAGATACAGAGACAAGTAAGATACAGCTTGATTGACTGGGAAGGTTGACTGGGAAAGTATTCCACACATCACAGAGTGTGCTAAGAAATACTCTGAAGCTCTTTTGATTCTTTGTGCATGTGTGTTTGTATGTGGCTATGTATATATGTGGATATATATGTACGTGGGCATGTCTATATGTGCATATGTATGTATGTATCGGTCCAGAGAATGAGTGGGAAAGTGAGGACAATGTGATTAGTAAATCTGTCTGACTCACATTTAGCACGTGTCTAATATATTAAATATCATCCTTCTCCGCAGTGCGGATGGAGCAGTGAACATAACCAAGTCTCCGCTTTCATGAAGTTAACATTCTGGTGATAAGAAAGTCACATTTGAGGGGGAAAGGAAGGACCCTAGGCTTTCTTGTTCAGTTATGGAGACATAATTAGAGATGCGCCTTTGGTCACAAACAGGAACCGAGACAGACTGAAGCTGTGTCCTTCAGCAGAAATCGGGTCAAGCAGATGTTTGGCCAAGGGCATGTTCAGCACCTGGGACAGCACCCCCATCTAGCAGCTATGCTTCAGGCTTTCCCTTGCTGGGGCAGCTGATGTGTTCAACCTGTCCTGGGCTTAAAAGCACTTACAGAGCCTCAAAGCACGTGGGTGCATATGCAGGATGTGACTCCACTTTCATAGCTATGCCTGAATTGTTCAGGAGTTGTCTATACTGGCCAAGATCTCCCCAATAAGTGCTCAGCCCGGCCTCCTGCTTGAATACTGTGGACTCTAAAGTCAGACAAAAAAATGTAGTACCACATCACTTCCTCTAAAATGTCTCCCATGACTCTCTCCTCACTCTTACCTCTGCTTTCTGTCTCTTCCACCATCTGTAACCCTAAAGTGCTCATTTGACTGGAAATGTATCACACCAGGCACCTGTGGTGGAGTAAAATTGGCTAGAATTTCCTGGTCCCATCCAATTTCAGCTAGCAGCAGGCAAGGAGGGGAAAATGTTCAGTTATGGGAAGCCCCACACTCTTTGATTTTCTTAAAGCAAAGCTTGGAAGGAATAGGTTTTATTATTGTTTTTCCTCTGGAGAACTTTGTCCATTTAGAATTACATTACTGAATTCATTCACGGACTCTTTTAAGATGTGCCCTTAAACATATCCTTCTCCGGCAAGGAAGATAGTATTCTTTCTCTGTTTCTTAATATATATTATATCAACTCCTTTTCTGATAGGCATCATCCTAGCAGTCAAGCCTCCTGCTTGAACACTTTGGACTCTAAAGTCTGAAAAAATAAGTTGGTGCCCCATCACGTCTCCTAAAATGTCTCCCGTGCTTCTCACTAGCGGATTCCATCACCTAGGAGCCAGGGAACCAAATAAACAAGACGGTAAATTTGGTCCTAGAAATTCCCAGGGCCTTAGCTAGAAACAGGGGATAAAAATTATGTCATTAGACATGATCAGCTATTTGCTACCTCTGAAGTGAGGCATAGCCATAGAATATGGTGTTCTAACAACACAATACAAAAATATATATATTGACAATCATTATTTTCCTTCCCTACCTAATACTCAATATTCCACCCTGCACTGTGGTTGACCTTCTTTAACCTCCTTAGCATCTCTTCCCACTTCTTTTGCAACAAGGACCTGATTTTCCTTTAGGAGACTCAATGGCACACCCTTCAGCACTCTCAGCCCCAAGGCCTGTCGTTGGCTTCCCTGAGTCTAGGTCCAGAGATTAAAGTTGGCAGAATAATGCCCCAAAGGTGCTTATGTCTTTATCCCTGGAACCTGTGAAAATGTTAGTGTGCATGACAAAGGAGAATTAAGGTTGCAGAGGGAATTGGGACTTCTAACCAGATAACTTGTTGATAGGTAGACTGTCATTGATTACATAGATGGGCCCGATATAACCACAAGGCTCCTTAGACAGGGAAGAGGGTGACAGAGGAAAAGGGCAGAGGGTGTGAGAAGAATCTGATTCATATTTGTTGGCCTTATCAATGGAAGAAAAGGGACCCAAGTCAAGGAACACGGGCAGTCTCTACCAGCTGGAAAGGGCAAGGAAGCAGATTCTCCCCTCAAACCTCCAGAAGGTACAGAGTCCCACCACCAGCATGGCGAGTTTGCTCCAGTGAGAATTGTTTTGAATTCATGAACTACAGAACTGTAAGCCAATAGGCCTGCATGGTGTTAAGCCACTAGATTTGTGGTGATTTGTTACAACATCAATTGAAAACTAACATAGGGATGAACACATGAGCAAATGATGTTTTTTCACAAACTTTGGTTAAAAATAAGAAGCACTCTTTTTTCATCTTGGTGATATTAAAGTATCAAGTAATCTTATTACAAGTGACCCAGAAGGAGTTCGCCCAATGAAATCTACCCAAAGGAAACTAGAGTGAAGGAATAGAGATATATTCCTGATGAATTTGTATGGACATTTTGACCTTACTATTCCTGCACTAAAGGTAGGCTTAGATACTTAAGTTCCTTGAGGAATTAAAGACCTTATTTGATGGTTAGCCAAGTTTCAGTTGGATTTATATCACTTTCCAATTAAAATTAAAAAACTCATTAACACAGGCATGGTGGGGTAAACACTTCCTCTTGAAATATTCTATTCCAATTTTGGATATTTATGTTATTGTAGCTTTTAAAAATAGAGGTGGAATCAACTTCACGTACCTACCTTCTCCCCATTGCTTTCTTTTTAATCCTCACCTGAGTACATGTTGATCAATTTTAGAGGGAGGAGAAGACAGGGAGAGAAAGAGGGAGGGAGAGAAACATCCATGTGAGAGAGAAACATCGATTGCTTGCCTCTTGAACACGCCCCAGCCAGGACTGAACCTCAACCTGGATATGTGCCTGGACAGGGAATCGAACCAGTGACCTTTCACTTTACTAGATGATGCTCAACCAACTGAGCCACACTGGCCAGGGCTCCCCATTGCTTCTTATGTGCTAAGGCCACACAGGACAAATTTAACCTGACCTCGCCTTAAGCGATATTTAGGATTTAAAGTAGTAATCTTCACCAAGATCCCCTAGTCTCCTCTTCTTCAGACTAAATCCTCCCAGATAGTTTGAGAATTGTGGTAATGTGATTTTGAACTCCTTCGCTACCCAGTAGTTAATCTTCCCTGGACACACTTGATTTTGATCTCTTTTTTTTTTTAATAAAGATAATGTCACATCTAAGCACAATATTCCCCAAAACAACTAACCATCTCAGAACATCCCTGTTCTAAGTGAGACACATATTGATGAAACCTTAACTGGAAAAAAAAAAAGTGTCGTTTTTGTTGTTTGTTTGTGAACACTGGTACTGCACTCAGCTTGCTGTCCAATCCAATCCATGTGTTTTCCTAGGTGCCGTGGAGTCACTTCTCTGCCCCTCCCTCCACACTCACCCAGTTCGTATGAATCATGTTTTGAAGTATATAGAGGTCTTTAGAGTAATACCTCCCGATTTTCATGATACAGAGAAGCAGGTAATGAGGAAAATGCGGGATTTCAATTCAGACAAGCCTGGATTCAAATCCTGGCTTCGCCTATAACAGCTGCCTGACCTTGGACAACTGCATAATCTCCCCAATCTTAGCTTCCTCGTGATAAAATAATACTACTACTTTCCTCACAGGGCTGTTGTAGAAGTAAACAAGTTAATGTATGGAAAGTGTTTGGCATAGTGCCTGGCATGTACTAAGCTCTCAAAAAGTGTTACCTATTATTATATTCAGTCAGGAAAAAATAGGCCAGAGCTTTTAAGCTCAGGACGGTCCTCTTCCATGGGTGCAAATGGAAAAATTTGTGCAGGGAGAGTGATGAAGAAAGATGAGGAGGGAAGAGGAAATACAACCAGCCTTCCTCATAGTTGATGTTTCCACTCTAGGATGCTAGGTCTTTGACTCCTAGAAAACAGGATATTGAAACTTCCCTAACCCCAAAAGGGTTCGTTTTTAGAGTTGAGGTCCTTTTTTTTTTTATCTCCCAGGCCCAAACTTCCTGGTCAAAGAGCCCACAAAGAAGCCCATTGAGTTTGTCTTTATCCAGAGGAAATTCAGAAAACAAGGATTCGGGTGCATGTGGTCACTTGAGAGATGATTCCAGGAAACACTGGTGCAAGTGTGGGGCTGGCCAGGAAGCCGGTCAAGGATGGTTTAGTAGGTCAGATACTACAATTGGCCACAGGAGGTTCATCCTGCTGGGGGTAGGCGGCCAGGGCGGGGAGTTTTATCCAGCCCTCAACAATCATGGTTTTAGGGCTGCCACTGCAAGGCCAATGAATCCCTGGTGCTCCGGCCTGCCTCCCACATGGGTAGAGGATACCAAGCAGCTAGAGAGCCTATAGCCAGAGTCACGTGCGCTGGCACCCAGAAATCAGGCCAGAACTCATGGAAAGGCCTAGTGCTGCAGGGATCTGGGCTACACCCCAATAGTGTCTGCCACACAGTTCCAATGGTAATTAGACAGAGTCTAAAAGCTGCCAACCAGTGGACCAACCAATCCACTAACCAATGAAGAAAGTTATTACTACCACCTGTATGGGTACTTCAAGATGCTTAAGATACAGAGATCATTCAAGTGCTTGATCACTCACTGATACAAGTAGCCACATCCCTATACAACAGTTCCTCAGAATCAGATGTAATCTCAGGCCAATGGATGGGAATTCCACCAATATTTTAATGCGTAAAGAATGTCCTAATATCCTTTGAGTCCTGCATGCTAATTTCTGCCTGAAATACTCCCTCTCAACCTCATTGTTTCAAACACCATCTCAAAATCCACCTTTTCTTCAAGGATTTCTCCAAGGGCTAAATGTGCTGGTCCAACGTGCTTCATTCACTCCCAGTGACTCGCACTAGATATCCCCATGATGCGTCCATCTACACACCTTCCTGCACTTCATCATGCTTGATCTTCCAGTCGGCCATGTTTTATCAAAATAAAAGAAAGAAAAAGATCTTATGGAACCTCAGCAAGGGGTCAAACTGCTCAAAGGGACTGCTCAAAGCTAAGAAACAGGCAAAGGAGGGAATCTGTAAATCTTCCCTCCCTGAATGGCATGGGACCCAATCGTAAACATAGGAATAAGGCACAAGGGAAGCACATACAACAGGCAACAGACACTTATACACATGCATGCCCATAGAAGCATAGAAACTATCAGGTTCAAAGACTTAGCTTTCTCCACTTCCTCTAAGGGCATTTAAAATTGAAATCTAGGGGGCAGGGAGGAGCGCGATGGGCAAGTGAGCTGTTAGCGCATTGCTCCACACTGACCTTTGCTAACAGAGTTCCAGAGCCCCCCTCAGCCTCAGAGGGAGCCGGTTACTGACACATGGTTCCGTGGTGATGCCAAAGAGAAGGCCTCATGGTGGGATACAGTCGGCAGAGCTGGTGAGGGGAGTGCCGCCCCTTTCTCCCTGCCACCCACACTGACCTAGGTCTACCACCTAGAAAACAGGGTGGCTTTGATAAGTGCACATCGTTTTTCCCCCTTCCTTTCTTGTCTCTTTTTTTCCCTGTTATGTTTTTGTTTTGCTTTAAAATCCCTTTCCTCCACTGCAGTAATAAATCACTGCAGGCAAGATCCACTGATGAATGCTAAAATTAGTGGGGAAAACCGTATGGAGAAACAGACTCTTCGCAGAGTCTAAAGTATCTCTCCAAAATAGTCATTAATTACTGTGGTGTTTTAGCAAATATCCACAAATTCTTTGGCACACTCGTCCCTCCAGGAGGCAGACCTTAGTCCCCTTCTCTGTGTGTGCTGAACTTAGTAATTGCTTCCAATAACAGAGTGCAGAAAGAGAAAAACATATTCCTTAAAGTGAAGAAGTCAGAAGGACAGCATCTTAAAACAGCGACGGAGGTGAAAGGATGAGCAATAAGTCCTGTGGGTACCATGTCCCTCCTGATGATGTGATCTGAGGGGCATGTCGCCTGTGTGGGGCTCTCCCTTCAAATCTGTAATGCCAGTGTAATTACAGGAAAGCACCAGGGAAACCGAAATTAAGGAATATCTTGCAAAACGCCTGGCCAGTACTCTCCAGAAGTGTCAACACGATAAGAAGCAAGGAAAGACTGAGGAGGAGAAGATGAAGGAGCCAGATGACTAAATGCAAGGTGGAATCTGAGCCTGGATTCTGGAAGAGAAAAAGGCCAGGAGGGGCAGAACTGGGGAAGCAGAAACGAAGTGTTTAGTTGGCAGTGCCGCACCTGTGTCAGACCCTTGGCTTGGCCACGTGCGCCACCGCTAAGAAAGATGTCGGCATCAGGGGAAGCTGGCTAAAGGGTATATGGGAATTCTCTGTAATTTCGGCCACTCTTCTCTAAGTCTAAAATGATTTCAAAGTAACAAGTTAAAAAAAACATACAGAACCAAATAAAAATAGAGAATAATTCCTTCTCTCAATGGTGTTGTGGAAAGCCTTGGGTTAGGATACCAGAGGGCTGGCTCCTGGCTTCAGCTCACTCACTGACTCCAGCCTTGAGAAAGTTCCTTTCTGGGGGCACAGTTCATCCATCTGTTACACGATAGCGGGGTTGGCAGCGGAGGGGGGAAGGGGCTGTGGAGAGCTGTTTAGTAGTTTTCCAGCCACACTTACTAGGGCAGAGCTTTGGTGATCTGCAGGGTTAACTTAAACAGCCAATCCTGCCCACAGCCCCTAACCCCCACCCAACTCTTCCAAACTCCCAGCCAGAGCAAATCCACTTTCGTGTGTTATAATATTTCATTTCAGGAAAGTTTTCTGATGTAACATGCGGAAAAGTACTGGAATAGATAGTTCACAGGGTTCCTTTATAATTAAATTCATCTTCTCCAGCCAAGCCAAGTCTTTTCTGAATTAACTAAGACAGAGTAGTCAATGTCAGGTGAATTGTTGTTGAAGAGATGCTAGGAATCCAATAACCTCTTGGAAAGTGAGTGAGTGTGGAACACATCCCTGACTCCAGGGTCTTGCTAATATCCTCCACCGCAAAGAGACCTTGACTAAGAGGCAGAACTTGTAAATTACTGACTGATGATCAAATTCACACCACAATTTAAAACCTAGATCAATCTTCCCTTCCTCCAGGAAGCTTTCCTTGATTCTTCTGTCTGGAAGTGACCTCTTCCTCATCTGTATTCCCACTGTCTTTGGTCTGTGCCTCTGTTACAGTGCTACCTTGTCTTCCCAAAATTCCTGACTCAAGGCCTCTACCCTAAGCAATGGCAGCCTTCACTTTGGAACCTCTGCAGTGTTTAGCATGGTGCCTTGTGCATACGGGATACCCCATGGCCTCCTTGTTTCAAAGGGATCAAAACAAAACTCTAGCAAATCTACGTTTTGAATCTCAACTCTGCCTGTTCCTACACTGTGACCATAGACAAGGCACTTATTGTCCTCAGTCACAAGTCAGACTCTGGGTAGTTAGCACTGTCGTTAAGCCCTATAGGCCAGATCACACAATTCCAGGGGCCTATCACAGTACTTCCCACACAGTGGATGGGTGTTCAAGAAACACTAGCTGTATAAATAACTAAACTGTTGCCTCTCCGAGCTTCAGCTTCCTTATCTGTGAAATAACACCACCAATACCTACCTTGCATCTTTATGGTGAGATTGAATAGCAGGACATAGTTGTACGTTCAGCAAGTTGCCTGGTGCATGGCAATTGCTCAATAAATGTTATTCCTCTTCTAATATTTTCCCATCAGGTATTCTCTCCAATGAGGGAACTAACTTAAGCACTTCTCCCAGCCATGTGCTTTATCAAAGAAGCCAAATTAAGACTCCAAGGTGCTTACACTGGAGAAAAAACAAAGGATGCTAGAGCACGGAGTGCCACATGGGGTGTAATGGATTCACAGTAGCTCTGCTAAGAAAACAACCTGGCCCCCAGTTGAGAGACTAACACAGCTCCATTTGCATAACAGGTGTTTTTACAGCAAGAACGGCACTTTAAAGACAAATCCCCCCAATGCATCTCCCAAAGGTAGGAGTGCATATTTAATTACACTGAATGCTATCTTTTCCTGTAGCTCTGTGCTTGAAGGGGGACATATCACTCCACAAAGTTGGGAAGACTTTTATAGAAATGGCTGGAATCCAGAACTGCTTCTTAGCGGCAGCGCCCGAAGGAGGAATGTCAATAATGGTGCTCAAGGAAAGAAGCCACAGGCTTTCTTTCTTTCTTTGCTTGAAGAACATCTAGCTGAGCGGGAAAACTATGAAATGGGCGGAGAAGAGCACCCTGGGACCCATGAGAATAGAGGTTCGCTGTAAGCAAGGCCCAAGGCTGACCTTTATTACAGGTCCCTTTAATTCACACAGCAAACAAAAGGCATAGATGTCACCATCCTTTCAATATCGACAGAAGGAAACTGAGGTTAGGAGGATTGGAGTAATTGTTCTAAGGTCATATAGTTAATACCACTTCGAGGTGAACTCAGGCCTGTTTGGCCCCCAGCTCCTGAGTTTTCCCCCTTATCTTCTGTCCCAGTGACTGTCATTGAATGGTCACATTCTGTGACACGCCTCGTGCCACCCATTTCATGCACATCACCTCAGAGAATCCTTATGCCTATTCAGAAGTGGTTTTCCTATTGTACAGAAGAAAACACCAAGGCTCAAATCAATTAATTAACTTGCAAAAAGCCACGAGTAGAGATTATAGAAAATTTGGGATGTAAATCCAAATCTGTCCCTCTGTTATCATCAGTGCCATGCCAATTTGCTGTGTAAGTGTGAAGAAATGAGTTTCATTCAACGAGCATTGGTTTCATAACAGAGATCTTAAAGGTGGCTTGTGCCTCTAACAGGCTATGATTATTTGTGCTTCTCTGCCCTGAGCCCTTCCCCGTTTGCCACCTCAGGGCATCCCTAACCCTTCAGTTGTCCCCAGGGGATGCCAAGATATTTGGCAAAAGCAGGTTGGCTTTACCATTGAGTCACTGTGTGATCTTGGACACAGTGAACCTTTCTAAGCTTCGACCAGGGCTAATAATAGCGAAAATGTCAATGCCTAAACACCCAAGCGTGCTTCTGAAGATAGCTGCGCTAGCAGATGTGCCACACTGCCCTGAAACTGCCACAGCACTGGACAAACATTAGCTAGCATTAGTAGTACTATTGTTGCTAAAGTGAAATGCGTTCTTGGAGAGCAATTAGCTTCTGTATCAACAGAGTTGAATCATGAAAGCATGACTGGTCCTCATTGGCCCCCAAGAGAATCCCAGTGCTTTATGAGATCTGCCCTTCAAAATTCCTCACTCAGCATTTAAGAGATACTGGGATATCCATTACAACTGGATCTTTTAGAGAACTTCTATCAGGAAGGTGAAGACATTCTACTATAGCATAGCAACTAAAGGTAGAGACCTTGAACTCCAACAACTCTGGTTGAAGCCTGAGCAGAACCCTTCTAACAAAAGGGTCTGCCCCTCTGAGCCTCAGTTGTCTTGCATTTAAAAGGCAGTGACCAAACCAGCCTCCTCACAAGACTGTCGCGGAATTGGATAAAGTAATAGCAGAGAAAGCATTGAGCACTGTCCCTGGCGCATACATAGCAGACCATGCACTTATGAAGACCCGGATGCTACGGATGCACAGACTGCAGCCACAGGCTTGGGCGCGCCGGGGTGGGACCAGAAGGGGTTCAGGTGTTCCTCTCCCAGGCCTGTTTCCTGGGGCCCCCACTCTACTACATACCCTTTCAATACTGTGAAAAGGTGAAAATGCATTTGCTTAAAATCGCTCTGCTTTTTACAACGACCAGAGACCAAAATCTGCACGGGCAGCAGTTCTTTGCTGCTCCTAATTAATTCCTAAACAAAGCCTGCTCTGGCAGCAGCGCAGTTTACAAAGCCAGTTGACCTCCTGGTGCAGAAACGATGACACAGATGTTGCTACTCCACTACCTCATTTTTCACTTCGCGTACTTGGTCAGACCAGCCATGTCTTCACCTTCCGAGGAGCAGGAGATGGTCCCTGGGGTGGATCTGAGACCCAAGCTGTCACCTCCCATCACTGCTGGCCTTTCTCCACTCAAGGGTCTCTCAACAGCAGCTTGGCGTGGAAGACGCCAGAAAAACGTCAGCTTGGCCTTTAGTTTATTGAAGAGATGCCCAAGTTGAGGTCTCTCACGTCTGTCTGGTGTTTGAGAGGCTACAGGTAATAATAATCAGTTGTCATGAACTGAATGTCTATTATGTGCCAGCACTATCCTGGGCATTCTGCCTGGGTTATCTCATCTCATTCAACACGATCTTTTAAGATATGAGTTACTGTCCTCAGTTTAAAGTTCAGGGAACAGGATGCTAGAGAGATGCAAAGAGGTGGCACAGCTATAGAGAGGCGGTTTATGGAGCCCTTCCGGCAGGTGAGGCACCAAGCACTTCACGTTGTGACTGATGCCTCTCTCCACCATGCTGGCTCTCTGACAGGTTAGACAACTTTTCCTGGTCATACAGGAAGTAAATGGAGAAGGAGAAACCTAGCAAGGTGTGGGCCTCTCTGCTAAGTTGGCTGTTCTGATTTCGCTGGTCTTAATGCTTTCATGAGGACAGCATTGGCTCAAGATGCAGATCCCAGGTCTTGGGTGGCCATGTGACCTTGGGCAACCTCAGTTTTCTCATCCATCAAATGGACATATTCTCACACACCTCATCTGTGAATGAGCATTATCAGTTTTGTAAGTCTCAATGAAGTAGTATGTGACAAAGACCATGCTGGCAAGTAAAATGCACTCTTAAAAAACTGTTGCAGTGACTAAATGGAAGCTGTTAACATCAGCTCCTCTCCCTGCAACCTGTGAATCCACACCCAGTGCTAAGATGCTATGAAAAGTTCACAGCTATAACACATGACAAGATCCAATCGTCTGACTCCCAACCCCTTCATCTCACAGTTTACTGAGCTGCGGTTATATGCCAGACACTCCTGTCTTCTAAAAACCTCTCTCTACTCCTTCCTTCCCATTCCACCCTGTTCCCTTTCTGCTTCCAGATCACCTCCTCCTCTATTTTTCTTTCACCCTGTTGCTCCAGGAATACGAACAGAGGAAAAAGAAAATACTTATTCCAGATTCCCTAATTCCCTCAGCCATGGGTGGCTGGGAGGCCCTAACCACAATTCTCTGCTGTGTTAGTTTGCTTGGTCTGCCATAACAGAATGCCACCGACTGTGTGGCTTAAACCACAGGGATCTATTTTCTTACAGCTCTGGAGGCTGGAAGTTCAAGACAAGATGCCAGCAGGAGTGGTTCCTGGTAAGAGCCTTCTTGCCAGCTGTACATAGTGGCCTCTCACTGTATCCTCACATGGCCTTACCATTGTGTACATGCACGGCGGCCTCCCTCCCCTCCTTAGAAGGACACCAGTCCTATTGGATTAGGGTGTCACTCTTCTATCTCATTTAACCTTAATTACCTTCTGGAAGGCCCTATCTCCAAATGCGATCACATTAGCAGTTAGAGCTTCAGCATATTATATTTAGGGGGAACACTGGCCACTCTGAATCTCAAAAAGGCAGTGGCCAGCCCAAATTTCACCCTGGACCTTAACTTCAGGCGAATGTCCAGCAAAGGCACACCGCGCCAGGTGTACAGAGGTTCCAGAATTTCTTGTTCTGGCACTGACAAACTGTGGGAACTTAAGCAAGCGCCTTTTTGGTGGCTCAGCCTGCCCTGCTATAAAATGATGTTAAGAAGTACAGCTACTTAATACATTGTCAGGAGGTCTTCATGAGGTGTTAAGTAGGAGCAGGTTCTGTGCACATTCATGGTCAATAGTGTTTAAGCTCTAAGAACATATAGAATTTATTGAGAAATGCATCAGACACTAAGTTGGCACTTAACATGAATGCTTCCATTCCTGGCAATGATTTTATTAGAGAAGGTACTACTGCTGCACCTTTTTCACTGGAGAGGGCAAGTAGCTAGCCCAAGATCACACGGTCAGCAATAGTTAATGGAAGAATTACTGCTTCTGAAACCCACTCCAGTCCTATTGACTGACCCAGGTCTGGCTGACTCCCCTCCCCCCTTGTCCATTCTGCTGTAATAATCACAACAGCACAGACCTGCCCTGCAGGTGAGCTTCCTTTACCTGAGATCATCTGCCATGAAAAGAGGTGGGGGCTGCCCCACATCTCCCCCTAGAAGGCCTCCGGGGACTCTGGGAACCATCTTGAACAAAGGTCCTGGCACAGACACTAACATATTTCATTCCCTATTATGGGAGGCTGAGACAGGGAAGGGCTCTGGACGCTTCATTAAGGGAACATCAGGACACAGAAGGACTGTAATAAAACAGAAACGCAAGAGGGTATCCACAGGGAGAGTCCAGGGCCACTCTGCTTCTGTCCCTGCAGAATTTTAGAGAAGGGAGGGGGGCTGGGACACAGAGGGACAAGGACAGGTGTAGATCAGATGGGCATGCTATGGAAAATCAAGGACTTCACAGCCAGTGAGGCAAATGTAGGCTTTGAGAACCCAGCTCAGCTTCTTCCTATCCATGTGACCTTGGGCAAGGCCACCTAACTTTTTATACCTCAACATTTCGATCATAAGGTGGAGATAGCAATGTCTGCCTAGAAGGGTTTTGTGACAAGTAAGTAAAAATTTAAACAATGAGTGGGTCGAGGCTGTGACTTCCCCGCTGCCGGTCTCAGTGAGGTGCAGATTAGTGATTCTCTGCCTTTGTTGTCCATAAGCATTAGAAGCAGAGCTGGCTGTAATGCAGATTCCCAGAACCCCACACCAGGTGTTCATATCAGGCATACCTGGGGCAGGGCCCACAAAGCTGCCTTTTAAACAAACAACCACGATCATTCTTATATAGGAAAAAGATCTCGCTCCATCGTTAATGAAATACCAATAGTAAACAGGAGAACTTTAATATTAGGCAATTTAAAAAATCTTAACACATAGTGGTAATACAAAGGATGAAATGCTTACCATCTATGGCACAGGTGGCAAACACAAGGCCCGCGGGGCCACGTCCAGCCCTCCACCTAGTTTCTACCCAGTGGCAGAGCCGAGCCCCTTGCCCCTAGTTAAGGAGTAGTTACATTTATATAGTCCTAAAATTACATTCAGCCCTTTGAAGGCAACCGGGAGGCTGATGTGGCCCCCGGTGAAAATGAGTCTGACACCCCTGATACGGACTTCAGTCTCCTCCAGGTGTTAGGGTAAGACCACCCTAAAGAATTGTTTGAAGAATTAAGTAAAATAATGCACATAAAGCTCCCAGGATCTTCCCTGGCATATGGTAAGGGCTCTGTACTATGTCTATGAGAGATTTATTTTCACCTAGCCCTTGAAAGGAACTTATAATAACCCCATAACTGTGGAAACCCAGGAGGGAAAACTGAGTCACAAATATTTTTCCTACCTTAATTCCAACCTCACATTCTGTTTAATCAAGCAATTTACAGGGGGCAAAACTAATTAGTGGTTCTAAATGCTTGGATACAAGCAGGCACTGCAATCATGATAAATCATCTCCGACATATGCCCGGCTCCTCCAAGTGACAGATGACAAACAAAAGCCGGACAAGGTCCTCCATCACAGGCAGAATCATTGAGTTAATGGAAGAATTATTGCTTCTGAAACCCACTCCAGTCCTATTGAGGGGAACGTTCCAATTTATCAAAGCCAAATGAACATTAATTGCAGCAGTCTGGTAAGTTTTCCAGACGCGATGACCTTCATTGAATTTTAATCCAAAACAGATAAGATTTCCTTCCACACAAGAGGAAGCAACACAATTAGCTCAAAATGACAGCGAGATCGCGGAGCAGGCGCACACAAACAGCACACACACACTCACACTCCCGCACACGCCCCGTGAAAATATTGATTCGGCCTGACTTAAAATTCAGCACAAAGGAGGCAGGCAGAGAAACAGTAAGTAAATATAATCAGGCATCTGCATAACACCCCCCGCCCTTCATTCAGGAGAGAAATTTTGGAGCAGAGAAGCTAAGACAGAGAAGGTGGCAGGCAGTGATGGAGACAGAATTTCTGTTAACTGCTGTAATTAATGTTATGTCTCATTGGGGAGAGATTGGGGGGGAGGAAAGAGAGGGAAGGAGAAAAAAAACAAGTATGATTTTGCTATTCAAGACACTCTTGAGCCGGGGAACACGAGCAGCAGAAGTTTGAATTGGGTAACGGCTTGCGTGTATCGGCGGATTCGCAGACAGGATGATTACCACAGTGTAGTGAAGTACTGCTGTGCTGAGCCTATATGTTCGGGGCTCCCACAAGGCGGAGCGAGGGGCTGTCTGCAGAATGCATATCACAGCTGTGGGAGATTTACACACACACACACACACACACACACACACACACACACACACCCATCATGAGATTCAGACGGCAACATGGATCTGCTGCGTGACATCGACTGAATCACACTTTGAGACCCACCGGCTTCATTTCTATATTTGTTTTCACTCTAAAATACAAAAGTTGGAGTCAAGGAGTTTAAAAGAGCTTTTTTTTTTGAGAATTGTATCAGAAATTTCCACTTTCCCCCCTTGTAAGCGTTCATGGTCAGCGAGAACCAGCTGCTGCCCTCCGCAGTCCAAGACCAGGCCTGCCTTCACAACAAAGAGGGTCACGTAATTCAATGATTATGGAGATGGGTCCCTAAAACTGTCCGCACACATCCTTGCCCCTGGAAGGAGAAATGCTACAGAGCGAGCGATTACTGGGAATCAGAAATTTACGTTTAATCCTGGGCTCTGACCCTAGCTGTGTAATCTTGGAAGAAAGCTGTCTTAACTGTTTAGGTATTGGTTTTATCATTTGTGAACGAGAAACAATAACAGCAGCAGTATTAATGACATTGAAGATACAATATTTGGGTAGCTGTCTAGTAATATGTTAACTCGTTTTAATTCCAGAAGGTAGAGCCGGTCATGACCAGCTCACAGTGGAAGAAACCGAGGCTCGGAACAGAACGACAGCAACGGACGTCACTCTGAGATTTGAGCGAGGAGGCCAGGCTTCCAGCCCAGGCAGTCCCTGCTCAACACTCTTCCTTCGTCTTTGATGCTCTTATTTTGAAATGGGTATTTTCACAAACAGCTGCAAAGTTAGTAGAGACTACTCTCTTCATTCCGCCTCCCTGAACGTTAATGCCCCACATAACCAAACAGAATAAGCGAAACCGGGAAATTAACAAGGATACAATACCAGCCCTTATTCAAATGTTACCAGGCTTTCCACTAATGTCCTCCTTTTGGTCCAGGATCTAACCCAGGGTCCCACGTGGCATTAAGCTTTCATTTCTCCCTAATCTTTTCATACCTGCGGCAATCCCTCAGACTCGCCTCCCGTGATCCTGATGCTTTTGTAGAGTGCTGGTCCGTTGTTTTGTGGAATGTCCACACTCCGTGTTTGCCTGATGCTTTCTCATGATTGGAATGAGGTTGCACAATGATGTCAAGAATAGCACAGAAACGTCATTGTGCCCTCTCCGTGCATCCCATCAGAAGACTCATGGTGCCCAGATGTCTGATTTCTGGTGATCTAACCTCAATCACTTGGTTTAAGTAATGTGGCAGATTGCACGGCCCACCCCAAAAAGATCCAGTCACACCCTAATCCCTGGAGCTGCCAAGTGTGAATTTAGGTGGAAAAAGCAGCCTTTGCAATTCTAAGTAAGTTACGGATATTTCAAGGAAGAGATCCTAAATCCAATGAAACATGCCCTAATGAGACACACAGAAGAGAGGACACAGAGGAGACAGTGACATGAAGACAAAACCAGAAATGGGAATTATGAAACCACCAGCCAAGGAACAGCTGCAGGGGCCGTACACCTGAAGGGGTGAGGAATGGACTGTCCCCAACAACACCCCAGAAGGCATGAAGTCCTGCCGGCCCCTTGGTTTTGGACTTTCGGTATCCAAATTGGAGAGGGAACAAATTTCTGTTGTTTTAGTGTCCCCAGTTTATGCTAATTTGTTAAGGCAGCCCCAGAAAGCTCATACAAGGGTAGCCAACCGAATTTTCCACTGTAAAGCCACCCTTTTCTTTTTGTAATGAATAAATGTCCAGGCGGTGATGCTTTGAGACTCTGCAAACATCCTGCCCCTCTGGAAGTTTCACCCGTTCATTGTGGTCCACATCAGTGGCTCTTGTCAGTGGTAATTATTACAGCGGTGACTCTCTGACGGTGATTTTCTATTTCCCTTTGCCTTCTACACTTATTAACTGGGATTCTACTGTGAGGAATAACAACCTCTTCTATCTCATTTACTTACTTAGTTGATTATTTATATCAGTATTTTAGAGTCGATAGTAACTCTTACCCAGCTTAGTTCAAAGGAAGTTTGTGAATGCCCAGCATGAAGAGAGAACAGTTTAAAAGGCAAAAAGGAAAAGAAAGAGACCTTCTCTAGTGCTGTTTTAAGGCATTTCATGTGTCTTTTATCATGTATTTCCTCCTCAGCCCCATGAATGTGAGATCCACAGCCGTGTGGAAAATTCAGGAGACAGTAAGAATCAGGAGTTCAGGAATTGCTAAGGACACAGAGCAACTACCTAAGAGTCATGAGTTGAACCCATATCTCACTGTCCCTAAACTCACATTATTTCCACCAAACCAAGCTGCTTTCTGAGGATCAGGGAGAGGGGACAACGGGAGATTAATGGGAGGGACAGGTGGAAGCATCAAAGTGCCCTAAACTAAGCCCACCTCCCAATTGTGACTGTGGGTAGACCCAGGGCATGTGAACACTGCATGGCACATGCACACACCACACACACCATCCATCCATCCATCCATCCATTCATTCATTCATTCATTCATTCATTCATTCACTGTTGTAAGAATAACATACAAAAGCCCCAGGTTCTTGAAGAAAAATAAAGTGTGAAATAAAAGGCTGCATCAGGGGAGGTGGAGAATGGCCCCTGAGAGGATGTTCGCCTTCACTCTCCTGCCAACCATCTGCCCCTCCCCACTTTGCTTCTCTGCAGTGTCTGGATGTCCCCGCCCCCTTCCCTTTTGCAGGACTTGGCTCTGCAGTACCCCCCCACCCCACACCCCCACCGCCTCTGCTGCCTCTTCTCTGACCCACTGTGCCTGGTGCCCCACCTCAGACCTGCCCAGTCTCTCTGGATGCTGCCCCTCTGCCCCCACCTCCTCCTCAGCCTCCTACTCACCCCACTGCCCCTCCCATCAACGCTCCAGTCCCCTCTACAACCCCTTCTTGGGATTGGGGTATCAGCCCCTCTCCTTCTGCTGTTTCTCTTTCCCTGTTTCCTTCTCTCTGTGTGGCTTCCTCTGCGTCTTTATTTTCTATTTCCTCTTTCCCTGCCCCTGCTTTTATTGTTAAATCCTTTTATGCCTGTTCCTCCTCATTTCTCTTTTTTTTTTGCACATCTCTTATTGTCCTTGGCTCCCTTTCTCTCAAGTTCCCTTTATCTCTCTCTGATAGTTTCTACATGCCTGGTATAGAATAGCTGCCTAATACATATTGATGAACGTCTATTTTTCCTGTCTGTGTTTCTGTCTGCCTCCCTCTGATTCACATTATGATTTTTTTTTCTTTTCTTCTTACCTTCCGGTCCTACATTCCATTTTAACCAGAAAAGAACCACAACACTCTCAGGCCCCCTTGCAGAGTTACTTGTTGCCATCTCCAGATGCCTTTGTAACCTTTTCTGTCTGGGCTTGGTCGTTGGCCCAGGTCAATGGTCTGGGGATGGACAACACCCATGTTCTGTTCTCAGTTCCTCTATCTGCAGAATGAAGGTGGGGAATAGTCTATTGCCGTTTGCTATGCTGGCACACCCGTTCCCTATAAAGGACTACCTATGCCTGCCATTGGCTTTGGGCTTGGCCATGTGATGTGCTTTGGCCCCCAGAATGTGAGAGAACCATGTCTGAGCATTAGCTGTGGGAGGCACCCTGGATTTCTGCTAGCACATTTGCTCAGTCCCTCTGCTGTGAACACCAAACATCTCAGACCGGGACTCCCCGCAGCCGGCGTGCCAGAATGAGAAGACATGCAGAGCTAAGCCACAGAGACTACATCTGGGACATGAATGCGCATGAGGAATGAAATACCGTTTGGTCAGTCACTGAGATGCATGATTTGTTTGTAGAATGAACAAGTGAAAGCTGGCTCATCTGGAAGAGTTGGAGTCTGCAGGGTCTAAGGTGCTTTCAGCTCCAGCTTTCCAAACATATTTTACAGTTTCATTGATTGGAGGAAATCTACCCAAATGCTGTCTTGTGCATTCTCTCCATTCAGTGTTATAATTTTATTTCCATTTTGCAAATGACCCAATGAGAAGCTGAGGAGAGGTGACGACTGGTCCCAATCCGTACAACTGGTATGAGATGCAGTCTGAGCTTGAAATCAGGCCTCCTGCCACCAAACTCCACGCTCACCCTCCCTCCCTATGCCGTGGTGGATAAGCACATTTCCTATTGACAGAAGCCATGGCTTATTCTCCTAATTTCCCCATAAGCCTAGTCAGAGACCCTGCAGGCATTTAGTGAAGCTTTGTCAAGACAAGTCTAGGCCAAGCTATAAGATTCATGTGATGTACGTTTTTAATTTTTTTTAAAATTGTGATTTTAAATCTTCCACTTTCTGTTAAAAAATGAATAGGATTCATGAGTTATGGCCCATTTACATAAAAACTTACTTGGGATAATTATCATGTCAAATTTCATCACGTCTTGTCAACTGGTGTAAGCGTGAGGATCTCAATTGACGGCAGGGGATCCTAAGGCTAAGAAAGGAATGTGACTTGCGTAAGGCCATGGAGCATGGGAGTGGCAGGGCTGGGGCACCTGAGTCCCAGGCCACAGCTTTCTGTGCTATGTAGCACATGGCTTTTTCACCACCAGATGTTTCCTTTTTAAATTAGTCCCTCTTCGTCAGGATGCTTCCCCCACTACTCTGCCTCTTCTCGGAAAGGCTTCTGGGGCTGAAGTCTATGATAGCCTGGCTTCTCCTACCTGGTTGTCCGGGGCATCCTTCAATAACATCGCTTATAAGTAACACAGCGATGGCACTTACTGTTATCAGTTAAATTGTGCTTCCTCCAAAAAAAAGATATGTTGGATTCCTAATCCCCAGTAACTCAGAACGGAACCTTATATGGAGGCCGGGTCATTAAAGAGGTTACCAAGTTATAAAGAGGTCATTAGGGCAGACCCCAATCCAGTACAGTTGGCGTCCTTATAAAAGAGGGAAAATTCGAGCGGAGAGACAGACATGCGCACAAGAAGAAGGCCACGTGAAGACCGGATTACGCTGCCCGGAGCCAAGGGGCTAGCAGACGCTGGGAGAGGCCTAGAACTGTTCCTTCCCCAGCTCTGCGGAAGGAGCGCGGCTCTGCCGGCACCCGACCTCAGACTTCCAGCTTCCGGAGCTGGGAGACAGTCAGATTTCACTGCTGTAAGTCATTTAGTGGGAGGTACTCTGTTGGCAACCCCGGGAAACGAACATAGACATACACAGCAGAGTGGTGACATGTGTGAAAACCGCACTATGTGTCAGGCACCAGCACATGCACTTAGCGTGCATCGCGTTAGGTGATCCTCGCAGCAGCCCCTCAGGCAGACGCTTCCCCTTTAACCTGTCACTGGGGAGGACATGGGGGAAGAAGGGGGTATGTGCCCCAGTCACAGGCCAGTAAATCAGCCACAGAGCCAGGTGTAAACCTTGGGATGCCAAGTGCATAGTTCCTGCACATCAGTTACATTCTCTGTGCCGACATTTTTTCAAAACTGGAACCAGAGTCATAACGATACGTTGAGTTTGGAGTGTTGTAAGAAGTACATGAGTTAAATTTGTGTCAGTTACTATAGCACTAATACGCATTATAACAGTGCTGTTAGCAAGATTATTTTAAGTTCTTCGCTGTCTGGATTATTTTCTCAAAACTTTCCTAGTTAGTTATTGTTCCTCTTGACATGGAATCCCCAAAAGTAAGCAAAATATTTCAAGTCATATAGGACGTCTAAAATGAGCTGAGCAGAAAACTCAGTCTTTTAGCAATCAGATCTCATATAGTTGGCTTCCTCTGAGCTTGTGGTCGATTTTTTAAAGCTTTTTTTCATTTTTCTTTCTTTTTAGCAGATAGAATTTTCATTGTTAGGCATAGTAGGCAAGTAAACCATTGCATGATTGAGTGACTAAATCAATAAACTAAGGAATGCATGATATACTGTGAATAAATAAATGCAATGGTTGGGTAAGTGATCTAAAGCCATTTTCACAAAAAGCTTTAAAAAGCATTATCCCCGTATCACACAGATCCTTTAAACAAAGATTGAGAACAGTAATAATAGTTTCTTAGATTTATGTGACATTTTATAATCCTCAAAGCATTTTTCCATATATTATGTCATAGAATCATAGATCTTCTAAGTTGCAAGCAACTACAATCATCATCTAATTTAACTATTATTCCTTGTGAAGTCCTGATGAATAGGGCTTCTAGCTTGCATACCCACCGAGACAGGGAACTCACTACCTGCTGCCTTGGTCCACTCTACTGCTGTAGCTCAAACACTTTGAAAGGTTTGCCCATTGTCCAGCCATGAACAGGGATGTTGGTCCCTTTAGTCGCCCTTCAATGGGGCTCACCAGATATATATCTGCATCATTTCCTATGGGATGGTCCCTTTGAAAGAAATGTATCTTCAATGGTCAGAATTCTCTTCTCACACATCAAATCCAGTATTGCTTTTCATCCCCTTTCTCTCTGCATCATGCCCCCTACATGGCTGAGGTGAGCACTTGACCGCTGAGCATAGCTGAAGTGGGAGCAGTAGAATGGCTGAGATGACCCTCCACTCTCTTTTTCTCACCTGGAGTCACTGCATGACCCTTAGGACATTACTAGTCAGATGACACAACCTTCTGGGACAAAGTAGATGCTCAACTGAGGTCTTCACAAGCCGGAAACAGTATGCCGGTTCCACGCCAGTAGGCATGGATGTGGCAGGTTCCAGTGGCTGAGCCAGAGCTGGTTGCCCTGCATGGATGGGCAGAGTTTGTGCTAAGAACAGGAAATGAAGAGCATTGGCCATTCCAGATCTCTTTGAGACTTGATTGACTGAGGGATTTGGATCTTCTCACAAATGATCTCAGGTCTCCGCCAAAGATGGAAACAATGCAAAATTTGACAGAGGGAGAGTCATGGTCTCATGAGTTGCCGTGGGACTGGAGTTTGGAATCCTGGGAAAAGCCTCCTCCTAGAACCGCCCTCTTGTTGGCCATGCAGCCTTAGCCAAGTCAGTTAAACTCCCTGAGTCTCAGATTTCTCATCTTTGAAATGGGGAAGCAGATCCGCGTCAAGGCCATTCTGTATAGCTGCTGGGGGTGGGGCGGGGGTAGGAGGAGCAAACACTATTTTTATTCTTGCTGAGTTGTCTGTGGCCAGAGTAGCAAGGGCAGACAGAGTCTGAGCCACAGAGAGGCCTACTCTCCAGGCCAAACCCTGCTGACTGGCTGGGAGACCCTGGGCAAATTCTAACCTATATTGGACCTCAGTTTATCCAGCCATGAAATGAAAGAATATAATATATCAGCATGTCTGGATAATAAAAGTGCCTCTACTAATAAAAGCAATTGCTCTTATGCACCAAACTCCTCTGACCAAAGTACTTGGTGTAACTACACAGTGTTAGCATAACACCCATTTATAGATGATAAAAGCAAGGCAGAGTGGGGTTACATACTTTGCACAGATAACTCAAAGTGTTAAGTAAGTGGCAGATTTCACATCCAGGCATGTGGGCTCTGGAACCCATGCTTATAATCTCCATGTCACCCTAATTGCAGATAGAGGGCAGAGACCTCTGAGGTGTGTCCCACCTGTGGGAGGCTGGGCTGGGATGCCTTAGAGTTCAAAGTTTCCTGGGCATGACTCTGTCTCCTGAGGGTAAGATAAGGGCAGGACAGATCCAGATTTTGGAGCCCTGAAGGAGGAAACGAACTGGCGGGACCACAAGGTGGTAGACTTGGACCACGGTGGTGCATGGGCAGAGGGGGTCTGGACTGTGTCATCCTCCACGTGGTCTACTCTGCAAGTCACATCCTCAATAACAGAGACCTTCAGAGACATCTGGGCCTCAGCAAACTCTTCCTTCCAAGCTGATCTCACTGAGCAGAAGAAAGAGGTGAGGAACTCCTGCAGCCCTCGAAGATACAGTCTGATGTAGTGGAGCTAATTCTGGGCCTGGAGACAGAGACAGCCCATTCAAGGACATTTATAATGGAGATAGTACTATCTAGGTTACTGGGTTATGGCAAGAAGGTATGTAAGTACGTGCTGTGCCGGAACACACACACACACACACACACACACACAAATCCTTAATAAATATTAGTCTAAACTGAGTCTTTCTCTCAAATGTTAAAAGAAGAGCAGTCACGTTGCGTCATGCCTTCTTAATATTAGATGGTGCCCAGGCTCTGTGAGGAACTCAGCAAGTCCCCTGAGATGGTACTTACAAACTTGCACCCCAAACTTAGCATGCAGGCCCCCACTTGGCCTGACATGTGGCTGCATCATTTGCTAAATATATAAATGGGAAAAGTCTATCACACTCATTCCATGAATAACACAAAGGCCTTGATTTGTACCTCCACGTGATGAGCACGCGTTAGGTCCAAAATTAACATTGCTGTCTAGCTGGGGTTTGTGTGTGTTTTTCCAAAAACAGAAAACTCCAAGTTCTTACTCAGCCCTCATCAGAATGTCTAATGCACAGTGTTAGCTGAGGAGGAACCAGGAGAACAAAGACCAAAAGCAAAGTTCTGCTCCATGGTAGACTCTCCAAAAACCTTGCTGGCTGCTGAAGAGAAGGAACAAATGAAGAGGTGGGTGGTGGCCTTACTTGCTTTTGTGGCCTTATGCCAATCACCTCATCTCTCAGAGACATACACACAGGTTGGGGGGTAGTATTTCCTACCCTCCTGAACTTGGCAGAGCTGTGCAAAAGGAGAAAAGAATGTAGGAGAGGCTGGAGGACTGGAAAGCCCTAGGGGGTGTCATCGGAGCCAATATCCAACCTCTTCGCTCGCCCAGTAGACCCTGCACATGCTGCATGCTGAATTTGTCTTTTCCCATCTACCTTGCAAAGCCATTCATTACAGCTTTTTAAAGAAACCGTACACAAAGGAGCCCACTTACACTTTCGATTACCATTCACGTGATTTTGCCCTAGGAGCCTTCACTGAGGAGGCAACAGATTAAGTTCCAGATTATGGAACCAACAAAGGTGGAAGGCCATTCACCTCTCTGTGCCCACAACTTCACCCCCAGAATGGAGGTGACATGTCTGACTGCAAGCATTCTGGGTGAGAACACACTGAGATCAAGCTCACAGCTGTGCCCAGCACAGTGCTTGGCTGGCGACAGAGAGGTTTCAAAGCCTCACACTGAGAGAAGGAACGCAAAAGACATCATTCAAACTTCGCATCTAGACACACTTGGGTTTGAAGAGCACGACCCTCTCTTACGAGCTGTGTGGCCTTGGATGAGTTTCTCTGCCCACTTTCTAGTATTCACAACTATAAAGCAAGGGCTACCAGGGGCTTTTCTGGGTGCAACTGCACCAGCTCTGCCTACCTAGCTCCAGGGGTCACCACGTAGTGTCTGCACTGCACGGGGTGTCGTGAGGGTGAAAGCACCTGGCTCCTCCAGGGCACTTGGGGAAGCGCAGCCCCATTCTGCTTTTGTTCCGATCTTGTTTGTTCAGACACTCTTGGAAAGGCCAGCTGTATTTTGGAGTACGAAACCTCGGCCCTCAGCGAAGCAGGCCAAGCACATGACAGATGTTAAACAGCTATTCCCAGAGATGTCAGCCAAAAGGCCAAGGAGTTGGAGACCCTTTATTTTCTTCTCCGAAGCACAATTAATTTGTCACAGCTGACAGATGATGGATGCGTATGCATCAGTCCAAGTGACATCACGGAATCCATCTGACCTTCTCTTTGTCATGCTCACCTCTCACACTCGGCCAGCTGTTTCCCACTATCTGCTGACCATTCCCTGCTTCCTCCTCCATCCTCTCTCCACCTTGCCCTCCCCAGCCCGCCCAGAGCCCCCACCTCGCTCCCACTCACTCACCATCACGGAAATGTGGAGGATGTGCATCTGCTCCTCTACGATCTCAGAGGGCTCCTGCAGGGTGGGGGCGGTGGCCTGGGCCAGCTGCCCGGAGCTGCTCATGGAGACGTGGAAGTACAAGGTGCCGTTCTCCAGCCACTGCTGCCTCCAGTGCACCAGCGAGATGTCCGCCGCTGTGCCCGACATCTCTGCAAGACAGGACCCGAGGGGCTGAGTGAGCTGCACACCTGGCCTCGGAGCTCTAGGGAGGGAATGAGCCACACCTATTCTGCAGCTCAGAATCCCTACTTTGTACCAGGATGCTTGTCCTCACAACAAATCTATGAACCAGAGGTCATCACTTTCATGTATAGATGGGTCAACTGTGGCCAAGATTCACCCCAAGCAACAAAGAGGCAAAGGCAGGATTTGAACTCGGGTCCGCCTGTGCCCTTCTTCATAGTACCATGCATGATAAGGCAATTCCTTCTACACTAGCAACAAAAGTCAAACTAAGCAAGAGGGTCAAAGTGCTCACAGTTTTCTGAGGCCATAGAAAAAGGAGATGAAGGGAGGACAGTGTTGAGAGTGCAACTTCCCCAGAGGCAGAGCTGGAAGTCCTCAGGGCAGAATGGCAGAACCTCAGGGCTGGAGAGGCCCAAGAGCACCAGCCTGGCCTGGGAGCCTGGGGTCATCCTGTGCGTGAAAGGAGCTGGGCAAGGGGATGGCCCTGGGCCTGGCTCTTCTGCTTCAATCAGAGCAGCTCCACTTTTGGGCAGGGTATGTGCTGCACTCCCAAGCACAGGCGTGTCAGCACAGTGGTTGCCATGGTTTAGTAACCCTGGAAAAGCCACGGCCCGACCCCAGTGTTCTCATATCTACCCAAAGGCAAGTTAGGGTGATCTAGTACATTGGAAAGTCACCTGACTTGAAGTTCCTCTTACCTTTATGCTGCTTTTCCCTCCATACATACTTTTATTATATATATAATGTTAATAGTACTTCCATTCAGTATAACCATACCTACACACCCTCTTGTTAAGTAGAAGGCTGGTGGCATAAAGTACCAACAGTGTCCTTGCACTGGGACCATGCGATCTTGTCATAGCTCTGTCCACGAAAGGGATGTGTCCCTGGAAATGTGCTGGAAGGCAAGGCCTCTCGGCGAGGCTCACGAAGAAAAGGGAAGGGTGGGTGGCATTCCTGGAGCATAATCAGGTCTTCACTCAAGTGCGAGTTACTATAGGAGACACAGGCCATCCATCAGGACACGAGTAGCTTTAAGTGTGTTTGGGGCTTGGAACTTTGAACCCTCTTCCCAAAACATGAATCTGACCTAGAGGCAGTCTTCTTACAGTCCCTGAAGACTTTATGCACACACATATGTATGCTTGCACACACACACACACACACACACACACACACACACTTGAGAAGGACTGATGGGGAGGCTGAGTCAGAACTTCTTTTCCAGTCAGCTCTCCCCATGCCCCACTGCAGGCCCCACTGCAGGCCCCATTGCATCTGGTGAAACTAAGGGCAAAAGACTTGCCTTGAAGACATGAGATGATGTTTGTGCACCAAATGCTACTGCATTATCCTTATATCATCCTTCCCCAACAGACTCTAACTCCTTGAGGTTCGCAAATAAAAGTCCTTAGAGGAAGAGCATCTGGCACTTAATAAGCGCTATAAAAAGTGAGCTATTAATATTTATTGTCATTATTATTCACAAGGATAGTATCTAATTTACCCTTCAGCTTCCCTGAAAAAACCTTGAGACATTCTTGACGGCTTGCTTTCTCTCCCACTCCTCACCAAGTCTACCAGGAAATCCTTCAAAAGCCCTTCAGAATTCATCCCTCTCACCTCCTCTGCTGCAACCACCTGGGCTGGCACCAGCCTCTCTAGCCTGGCTTACTGCGAGGGTTTCCTAACTTGACTCTCTCCTCCATGTTCACCTCTCCTGTCTATTCTCAACCAGAAGCCAGAGCATGCCACATCTCTGCTGGCAGCCTTTGATGGCCTCCCACCTCATTCTAAGTAAATCACAAAGTGACCAGAATATAGTAAGTTAGTCCAAGTGCATACTTGCTTGGGTTTCCCTTGCTGTACCCAGAGCTGAGCAGGGTGGAGAGAATCACAAAAGTTCATCAGCTCCTAGAATGCAGGCCCCAAAGGACCCTGAGAGCTCACTGTGTGGCCCCAGAATAGGAGACAGGTTAGGTGTGCCATCTCTGAAGCAGGTCTCACACCAGCTCCTTCTCTCCTCCCACCACCCCACCTCCTAGTCTCAGCCCCAGAGGCCTTGGCCATGGCTTTCCTGGCAGCCAGCCAGCTGGGCCATGGCAAAGTGGAAACTTTATGGCATCAGTAAATGGCCCGGCTCAGCACCTCACTCATTTTTTCTCTCAGTGCATAAAAGCTGAGAGACAGAGGCCAGGCATCCCAAGGCTGAGTTAGCTGCCTCTGGAAATAGCGCTCTCTCATTCGGAGGCCCAGGAAGAAGGATCCACGTGCCACTGGGTGGGTGGGCACTTACTGAGCCACGAGGCTCTGGGATGACACCAGCAGAGACCCCCAGGGCAGGCTGCATCTGGTTGACACATCCTGGTATAGATGCGGGCAGAGTAAGGGAGGGACTGCTTGCTGGACCCTGTGTCCCTTCCTCCCAGACCCCCCGCAGCCTGTGCATGAAATCCCACCATTGAGGAGGCTTGCCCTCCCCTTGTTCAGATGAGAAAACAGAGGGCCACCGAGGGTTAACGACTTGCTTAAGGTCACCGGAGAGTTTGTACCAAGCTGGATTTCCAGTCTGCAATTTCTGTGATGCCAGTGGCTCTTACAACGTCTCCTTTTCTTTGACTAAATTAGCCCCGGAACCAAAACTAGATTGAGCTCTTTGTTTGCTACGGTGATGACTGCACAGTCAGCAGACAGTAAACGTTAAATGATAATAACAGTGTGTGAAACACAGTAAATATTGAATCACAGGAAACAGTTCTGGACTTACTCGATTACCAAGGAAAGAAACTGTTGCTGGGGTGGGGAGGAAGGGCGTGATACCTCAGAGAGAAACTTGTCTTGGCAGAAACAGAAGGCCTTATTCACTCATTCATTCATTCCTATGTTTGTTTTTGTATTCATTCGACACACTTTATTAACGACCTTCTCAACTGCAGTCAACTTAGCAGCTCAGAATATGAAGCCAAGTGGGACACAGCCTTGCCTTCAGGAAGCTCAGAGTCGTTCAGCAGAATAAATCCTACCCCCCCCCATCCCCGTGTCACTGTTCGCACATGTGCACACTCTCTGTTCAAAGTGGCCCAGGATAGTGTGAATTACTCTGAGCCACCTCCTGCTGTTACTGTCCCCTCATCATGTGCCCCGGCCCTGCAGGACTTACAAGTGTCCCTCCAACAGGCCAGGCTGCCTCCCGTCTCGGGGCACGTGTACTTTCTGTCTGGTCTATCTGGAACTCTCCACCCAGAGCTGCAAGCTGGCTTCTTCTCAGCCCTCGTCTCTCAGTCCAAAAGAGACCTGCGCAGAGAGGCTGTGCCACTCTGCTGAAGTACCGCATGCACATCCACTCTCTATTGTAAACACTTTACAAACACTTTCTACAGCACTTGTCACTATGAGAAATTTACCGTATGCATTTTTCCTTTTTTCATTATTCTCGTTTATTCTATCACAGTTGTCCCAATTTTACCCCCTTTGCCCTCCTCTGCCCAGCCTACCCCCCGCTCCCACAGTCAATCCCCACACCATTGTCTGTGCCCATGGGTCATTCATACCTGTTCTCAGATTACTCCTTTCCCCCTCTTTCCACTATTTTCTCCTTCTCCCCCCTCCCTTCTGGCGGCTGTCAGTCTGTTCCATGTTTCCATGTCTCTGGTTCTGTTTTGCTCGTTAGTTTATTTTGTTCATTAGATTCCTCTTCTAAGTGAGATCATATGGTATTTGTCTTTCACTGACTGGTTTATTTCACTCAGCATAAAAGTTTTCCAGTTCCAACCACTGTGTTGCAAGAGGTAGGAGCTCCTTCTTTCTTTCTGCTGCATAGTATTCCATTGTGTAAATGTATCACAGTTTTTTAATCCATTCATTTACTCACAGGCACTTAGGTTGCTTCCCATACTTGGCTACTGTAAATAGTACTGCTATGAACATAGGGGTGTAAAAATTCTTTTGAATTTGTGTTTCGGACTTCTTAGGGTAGTGTATTTATCTCATTGAACATGTCTTTAATGCCTCTCTTTCCAGGAGAGGAGGAGCCTTGCATGTATCATTTCCTGCCATATCAAGTACTTCAATATCTCCTGACACATAGTAAGAGCTCAGTAAATAATTACTGAATTGCTGATGAATACACACATGTACTTAACGCATATCCATAAGATGAGGGGGGCAGTATTAAGTTTCATTAATTAAAAAAGAAGTAAAGATTCATTGGGAACTCAAAGGTGGGACAGGACTCTCTAGCTTGGAGACCAAGAACTACTTCAAAATCACGGTGACATGAGCATTGCAGAGGATTGGCGTAGTATTGGCCCTCAGTGGAGAGAAGGAGGCACAGACAGGGGATGAGTGGCTGGGAATCTCAGGGCAGTGAAGCCACATGTTTAAGTAGGTGTGTAGCAAAATGTCAGGTTGAAAATGCAGTTCAGACACAGAGTTAAGGGCTTTAGAATGCTTGGTAATAGAGTATATTTGATTCCATATGCAGTTGGGAATCAGCAGAGTACACTTGATCAGAGACAGCTCAGTCCTCTGTCCATTAAAGACAGGTCAAAGAAATAGTGGCATAACCACAGCCCGCTCTTGAAAGTCCCTGCTGATTGATTCTCCAATTGCATTTTCCCTTTCCTCTTCCCCTAGTCCTTCCTTATAAACATTTCATTGAATTCTTCAAGTCATATTACAATCAAACTTAAAGCAAAAGGGGGACTAAACACATTTGGTCGGGAACCAAGACGATTCCCATAAAGGCAGATTATGCTGACATGATGAATATAAAATGAAACAGCAGATATTAAAGTGGGAGAATTGGTGCACCATGCCTTCCGGCTGTAGGCTGATTGCGGTGTCTGCTTCCCTCCCACCATAAAGAGCTTGATTTGATATTGGAATCATAAAGAAACGCAGGGATTGTCTTTTCACCTTTTACTGTTCTCCCCCCATGAGCCGCAATTCGTGAAATATTCAACAGGCTCAAATCCCCTCAACCACTCTGCTAAAGCCAGGCTAGAGGATCAGCCTTCATCAGTGATTCTGGGTAGGCCACCATTCTGCCTCAGCAGTCACACATGCCTCTCCGCCTCCTGGAAAAGAAATAACAAATCCCAAAGGCATGTTGTGCTTTTAATTGGCTTGTTCTTCCTAATCTATGGCACTCATTGTATTTTTATTTAATTCCTGAAGGTCATTATGAAAATAAGCAGCTCTCCTGATCACCAGCCATCTTGGTAACCTCTCCCAAGTGGCTAACTAACCCGCCTTCTGATTCCACAGCACCGGCTGACCCTCCTTCCGATTATTTACAGAAGGCCAGAGAAAGCTTCTGATGAGTTTGCAAATAGTCTTCGCCTGGCTAGGGGAGCAGACATTATGTGAGATGAACTCACTGCCTAGGCAGAAAGAGTTGGGACAGTAAGAGACAGTGACGTTGACTTCAGCCACCCTTGCCAGCAGCTGTTCCAGCAGTCATGGGTGGCCATTTCCGTGCAGCAAGTCCCGCGGAGCAGGCTCAGGAAATAGATCTGAAACCATGCCCTCACTTTCATCTCTGCCAATGGTTGCCTTAATGCAAACCTTTAGTATCTCTCATGGACTACTTCAAATGGCTCTGTGGCAGTTAGGGTCTCATCAGAAAAAGCAAGACACACTCAGTAAGGTCATTGGGAAGTGTTTAAAGAGGGGACCATCTACAAAGGTTTTGGAAGTGTATTAGGCAGGGTACTCCAGAGAAACAGAATCAGTAGGACATATGTAGATAAATAGAAAGAGATTTATTATGAGGGATTGACTCACAGGCTTACAGAAGCTAAGAAGCCCCACAATCTGCCATCTTCATGCTGCAGACCCAGGAAGGCCAGTGGTATAGCTCTAGTCCAAACACGGAGGCCTAAGAAGCAGGGGAGCTCGCGGTGTAAGTCCCAGTCTCAGTCTGAGTCCAGCATCCCCAAAACAGCAGTCCTGATGCGAGCGGCAGGAGAAGGTGGGTGGCCTGGTTTAAGTGGAGAGCAAATTTGCCCTTCCTCCACCTTCTGGTTCTCTTCTGGCCCTCATGAATTAAATGATGCCTACATGAATGAAGTCCTTTCTCTTTTAATGGGTCTACCAATTCAAATGCTACTCTCTTCCAGACACACCCTCACAGACACACACAGAAATTGTGTTCTACCAGCTCCTTGGACATCCCTTAGCCCAGTCAAGTTGATGTACAAAATTAATCCGCACAGGCAGGGGTAAGGCAGACCAGTGATGAAGAACCTCGAGACTGGCCACAGCAAGGAGGTGTCACCACCCTAGACCTGAAGGGGCAAAGGGAGGAGAGGGTGTTTATAAAATTCTGAAAGAGCTACAGCTGTAGGAGAAGCATGGCCACCACACAGGTAGTAGGATAATAAATGCTCCAACCTCGCTTCTCTTCTGCCTGCTCATCCCTTACAGGTGGCTTACACAGGTCAACCCAACCAAACACCCCAACGTCAAGTAAGTCATACATGTCGGCTTTCCAGGGCACAGTGCAGGGAGGGAAGAGTCGATCAAGGGGCAAATGGAGACTACCCAGAAGACCTCAACTGGATTCCCTGCCTCCAGGCTTCCTTCCTCCCAACAGTCCTTCAAATGACTACCAGGATAAAATTTATAACTTGTAAATGTGGCCGAGTCACATCTTTATTCAAAACATTTCAAGGGCTCCTGATTCCCCTCAGAATAAACCTAATTTCACAAGCCTGGTCCCTGTATTCCCCCTCCACCTCCCTCAACCTTACCCCTTTTCATTCCTTTCCTTGCATTTACATGTTAAATCTGATCAAATACTTATGTAATCTCCCACACATACTATGTTGTTTCCTAATTCAATGTCTTTGAAGATTTTATTCAGAGCCTGGAACAACCATCCACACTAAACCTCACTCCCTGCTCTGGAAGATTTCCCTGACAGCAACATGAGCTGGGTGTTGCTCTACGCTTCCATGAAAAGAAAACATTGCATGCTGCATAAGATCACGGACTCTGGAGACCAACTGCATGAATTTAAATCCCATCTCTCCTGTGTTCAAGCTGTGAGTCTTTGGACAAACTTTTTAGCTCCTTTGTGTGTTGGTCTTCCCATCTGTCAAATGAGTTAATAGTAATAGAACCCGGCCCATAGGGTTGTGAGAATTAAATGAGATGATCCAAACAATTTAGCTTTCAGCATTAATATTGATCCTCAGTAAACATTCACTTGTTCCATTTGTTACATATTATTACATACACTATCAGAGCATCTCTGTTATCAAAGCCCTGGTCTTGGTATTTATCTATGCTATAATGGTCTGTTTATACGGTGTTCTCTCTCACTGGACTCTAGGGCAAGGATACATCAAGGCCATCTGTGTAGCCTAGTGCCTGACCCAGGGGCCAAATACAGAGCAGAGGGGTCCGTGAATGTTTGGTGAGTTGCAGTGAGCTGTCTGCATATCTGAATTCAGATGGGCATCCCCAGTGAACAGAGTGAAGAGACGGCAATCTCAGATGCCAGTGGTGGCTTGATTCCCACATAACAACTCTACAGAATTTTACTTCGCATCTGACTCAAAGTCAGGCACCCTGGAGAATACAAATGAAGAGAAAGACAGAATCTGAACTTCCAATGAGCTTGCATTGTCATGAAGAGAGAGAGAATATTTATATAGAAAAAAGATGATTATCTGATTCTATTTAGACATAAGCATGTGTATATACAACTGGAAAGAAATACACTGGAACATCAACAATGATCATCTTTAAATGGTGGGATCAGAGGTGATTTTAATCGTGGTCTGACTCATTGTTTTCTACATTTTCTACATAGACTATATATTATCTCTATAGCAGATGCAAATACATGCTCATTTTAAAGATTCATTTAGTCAACCAACTTTTCCTGAGATCTGGCATTGAGGAACTCTGTCCTCGACAGTTCAGTCCAAGGGAGGGAGAAAAAGCATGATATAAATATGTATAAATCAAAGTGGGAAACTTAGAGAGAAGATGAATTCTCAATAGAGCTAGAAAGTTTTCCTCGAGGAATCTTAAAGGATGGGCAAGATTCCAACAAGTAGCCACGTGACACAGGGCATTTCAGATGGAGGAGCAGCACAAAGGCAAGAAGCAGGAGGGTTGCAAGTGCGCAGAGGGGTGCCGTGGGACGGCGCCATCAGAAGATCCAGAGGGAAACCACAACAGAGGAAACAGAGACGCGAGAGCGAGTCTGTGGAGAGGAAAGTAGAAAGGGGGCCACCACTTCTTACCCGTGAACTATCTCCTAGCATCAGAAAAAGTGCTAGGTCCCACCTGTGGCTCCTTCAAGCCATGAGACCAAGCCGTAGTTCAGAGGCTAATGAAGCTCCTTACATGCCATATATTAAAATAACAAGGTGAATGAATGGGTAGGTGGGTGGATGGATGGATGGATATATCCCAGTCTTTCTGACATAATCAATAATCACACATCTTGGGGTTAGTGAAAAGAACACTGAATGTGGAGTTAAAAACGTAGATTTGCATGATGCCTCCATACCAAGTAGCTGGTTTACCTGAGTACAAATCACAAAGCAGCTATGCTTTTGCTTCTTCTTATATGAAACATTTTGGGGGAGTGTCAATGATGTGTCCTATTTACATCACATCTAACTTCAAATTAAGAGAAAATAAGACCGTACCCAGCAACATGGTTGGAATTGGGCAAAGTCCCACAGTTCGCCATGACAGCAAATGCAATCATTATCCCCATCATTCAACAATATACCTCCCACATTTATCTTCTGTCTAAAATGTGCCAGGCACAGCGTAGGTCTTGTGAATAGACTGGATGAAAAGGTAAATTTGATGGCTGCCCTCACAGACCTCCCATTTAGGCTGGATTTTCCTCAGTTCCCACTAAGCAGCCGCAGCATTTCCCCTTGGTTCAGTTTCTTCATTTATTCATCCATTCAATCATTATTAATTCATTCATGGCAGACTGTGTCTGTCTGGGTAATTGCTATCCTCTGTGCTTAGCATGCAATAGGTGCTCAAATATTTGTTGAATAAATGCATCACTCAATACACATTTCATGAGTTCCCTGTCCTCAAGAAAATCTCAATCTGGGAGAGCAAAAAAAGGAAAATCAACAAAGGACACAATCGTGTGGTACTGGCCAAGAAAGAGGATGTGAGGGGAGTACTAGGAGCATGCATGAGGGGTGAGCTAAGCCTCCTCCTTTATCAGGGGTTTGGATGAGGCAAGCAGGCAGCGTCTACAATCTGGACGCTTCAGAAACCTAAGAGATCCTGATGTCAGGCCAGGTGAAACGCCCACAGGATGGCATCACGGTGGAGCTGGGTTTGGGAGGTCGCCTGGGGCGGGGAATAGAGAGCACAGAGACGGTGGGGGCTGTGACCCAGCCAGGCCCTGAGGCAGCGTGGGAGAAGAAGGTCCCAGGAGTACATCAGACCCCCTCTATCCCTGCCTCATCTGTCAGTTCTTATCTCTGCCTCTGCCTCCAATCTGCCGGGTCCCACCTCCTCTGGGAACTGCATCTTTTACACGGAACTGTTTTCCCCAGCCATTCGGTGGAGATAAATAATACAGTTATACTCGATTAAATAAGGGAGGGGGACAGAAGAATTAAGAGATATTGGCAAGGGAGAAAAGCATATCATTTTAGATTAGATTTGAAAATAGATGGAGGGTTGATGGAATTGATTCTCATTACTCCTACTTATTCTCTCCTGAACCATTTCCCCTCGCTTCTTGCCACATTTTTTGTCTGGTCTTTCTTTGTCATTTAGCTTCACTATACATCCCTGGTTTCTCTGTGTGTTAGCTGTTTCTTTTCTTTTCCCCTCCTCCTCCTCCTTTTCCTTCTTACTTCTTCCTCTTCCTCTTTGCCTTCCCCTTCTCCTCCATCACCTTCTCCTTTTAAAATCCATCCAGTCAATGACTTCGGCCCCTTCTTTTCCCCTCCCTCATTACACAACAGTTTGCAGACAGGGACTGTCATCAGTATTTACTTATGCTCCAGACACAAGGCTGGGGGCTCTCCTTCCTGGTGTCAGATAGCCTTCATGGAAACCCCACGTGTACAGGACTGATGGTAGAATAACCACTTTTTTCAGCTGAGATATCTGAGGCCTCATCGGGTGACTGGACTCGCCTGAGATTTTCCATCTAGTAAGTGAGAGCATGAATTCAAGCTCTGGTTTCCTGACTCCAAATCCCACGTCGTCCCGATTACCCTAACTGGGCTGAGAAAAGGAGTTTCACATCTGAGCTGAAAGACTGAGGGATCCAGTCCTCGCTGGGGAATGTGTTAAAGGACCAGGGCAGGCTTCCTCCAGGTCAGTCAGATGCTCTTTCTCCTTCATCATCATAAGGTCATTGTTAGGGTTAAGTGTTTGCTCCCTCTGTTTGTAAGATGCAAATTTCTCCTGGGAGAGAGGAGTATGAAGCATTCTGTCTTTCGATAAATGTATTTTTAAGAGCACTTTGCTCCTTCCTGCATTTCTCTGGGTGACCTTGAACAAGCTAAGTTTATCTCTCTAAGGCTCACTTGCCTCATATGGAAAGCGGGAACCATACAAGCAACCCCTTAGGATCGCTGCGAGTATTACAGAAGATGAAGGGTTCGGAGGCGCCTAGGACGGTGCTTAGCACATGCACGTTCCCTGTCAGCTGTCCATCTTCTCTCCACTTTTTCCATCTCACCGCTGTCAAGACAAGGAGAACCAGGTTGTTTTGAGAGTAATGGGAAATGACACAGTACCCGACACAGAGAAAAAGGAGGCAGAGGTCACAGACATAAAAGTTCACCATTCAGTTGGAAAAAGTCTCTTCACCCTTTCCATCTGGCCCCCAGTGTTCCCCACCTTTTTTAAGTCATCCCTATTGACTGTGGGCTGGAATCATGAAAAATCACAACAGAAAGATGTATAAAGGGATGGAGATCAGTAAAATCTACCATTTTACTGGTCTGGAGAGTGAAGTCCAGAGAGGGATGACAACTTGCCCTAAGTCACACAGCCTCATAATTCAATGCTCTTCAAAATAACAAGGGGGTCAGAGACAAGGACTTACAAGGGAACCAAGACAGAAGTGAGAGATGGTCCTCCCTGACTACCTAAAAGCGACTTAGCAGCTTGGGGCAGGGGAGGGGAGTGTAGAATGCCCTCCTAACTCCAAGGCTCCCTCAGCTGCTCCCAAAGATGCTGCTCAGATGGCTCCTTAGGCCTCTGTTGCTGGGTAAGACTTGTTAACCCCCAACACCCTTACCTCAACCCAGAGGGCTCCACATCTGAGAGCCACACACTTGGATGGAGACGTGAAAGGTAATAAAATGTGAGCAGAGCATGGCACCACGCAGTGCTGTGCTGTGCGGGAGGGAGGAAATTAACCCTGTAAACACCAGCAACCTAATAGAGACTAAGAGCGTGAACGTACCTGACATGGCTCCACCAGCTGTCTGCAGCACGGTGGGACAGATAGACTTGGAGAAATACCTTGATGTGATGCATTCATCATGATGCCAGACATTGGGCTGAACCCATTGCCTCTGTCCTCCAAGCCCCAGTCCACTGGCCCCAAGCAGCATGCCAGCCTCCAAGGAATGCCCTAATCTCTTCTTCTGCACATAGCGACATTGCCCACCTTCCAAAACCCCAGCTGAAGTGACCTCTCTGAAGAGTTCTGCCCCAAATGCCCCCCTCCCTCCCTTCTCTGAGCTCTGAACTCTGAACTCCTCTGGCAGGTTTCTACTTCCTTCCCTGGTTCACTAACCTCACTAGTCCATGATTTAGCAGGTGCTTGATAAATATGGGCCGATATAAGATTAAAATAGCAGCCCAAGAGGGTGAGACTCCCTAATCCAATTTCACAGATGGGATTACTGAGGCCCAGTGGCTGGAAAAGACACTTGGAGACACTGAGACCCAGACGGGGGAGGAACCAGGCGAAGGTCCCTCAGCCTAAGGAAATAAGGGTCTGTTCGCCCTCCCCATCCCACTTTATAGCTCCTTGCAGCATCTGTCAGAATAGCAGCAGCCTGGATCAAATGGCATTTGCTATGGTCAAACCACGACAAGAAACATCCCATGCCCTGCCTCTGTCTCCTGCTGTGTCCTTCCCTCCCCATTCGCTGCCTTTAGAAGCAGAACTCCATGCTCTTGTTCATGCTGTTCCCTCTACCTGGTCTGACCTTCTCACTCTTTTTTGCCTGCCTAAGTCTTAATCTTTAGAACTCAGTTGTAAGTAGGACATCTCGACAGTCAACAATTCTTCTCCTCCTTACATCTACACCAATGTATGGGCACTGCAGATCCCCCATCAAGAGGCAAGTCTATTACTTCTCCCCTTGAGCCGACATTGGCCACATGACTTCCTTTGTCAAAGGGACAATGCCAAAAATGATGAAAGTCGGGCTTTGCCAAGTGTTTGTGTACCAGGGCTTACTCTCTCTGGCTTCTCTTGAGAACCCTGCTGGGTGATGAGAGAAATGTGGCCCGTTTGCCCACGTCACCCCAGACAAGCCTGCTGCTAACCAGCAGACATGTGAAGGAAGCCACCCCAGACCACCCAGCTCCCAGTAAAGCTGCCAGCTGACTATGGACACGTGAGCAAGCCAGGCAGAGATCTGACAAGACCAGCAGGACTGCCCCACAAAGCTCAGCTTGAACTACCTGCCCACATAACTGTGAACTAAAAAATGGTTTTAGGCCACAAAGTATTGGGGGTGTTTGTTACACAGCAAAGCTAACTTAAAGAACAACACAGAGGTCTCCTCCTTTGTGAAGCCCATCTGCCCCGCAAGGCTGGGTGGGTGTCCCTGCTCAGTGCCTCCTTCCACACAACATTGTAATCGTTCCTTTAGTTCTTTCGCACCTCACCTACCACCTGCTCCCCAAGTCTCTGAGCTTCTTAACACTAAAGGCCCAGTCTCCCTTGCTGCCTCACCTAACTCAGAGTAGCTGCTCAATAAACAGTACAGAATAGAAATGAACGAATATGGAAAATTTCCCCGAGGTAGGATGCTACTATGTTTCCATCAATGCATCCTCTTGCTCATCAAAATCTCTGTGGCCCTGATTTGAGAGAGTGAGTAGGTACTGATCGGCTCCACTGCACAGTTTTGGGAGCATAACCAGCCTATCCGTTCCTTAAACAAGCTCCACACCTGTTCCATGTGTTCATAGCAGCCTCGATTGTAAGGCAGTACCTACTCCATCACTGTGACTTATAACGCAGCTCTGCAGCTCGGGCGCACCGAGGCCCGTCCATTGCTGGAAGGGTTATGGGATTCTTTTGGCTTGCAGTTCCACACCATTCAGCCCAGTTTAGATCTGACACAGCTGATGAGAGGGTGTTGGGCTGGGGGTGGGAGGAGGAAAGGATGCTCTTGATTTTCTGACAGCATCAAAGAAGGGTGAGAAAAAGGCTCAGGTGCCCAGTGTCCCTCCTGACCAGGACGGTGATTGACAGAGCCAGGCAGGAGGACTCCTGTCACGACTCCCTGGATGCCTTCTGATGTGATTCAAACGCCAGACTCCTCTCCCCAGCGAGAGGACAGCGTATCGCTCCCACACTGCCACGTTAGCAGCAGTCGGGAAACCCAGATTCCGCTCTGGTCGTGGCTCTGTGAGCTCAGGTGAGGAGTGTGTACCTCTGCACCTCAGTATTCTCCCCTGTCAAATGGGAGGATGGATGGATCCCTCACCTGATTCCTTTACTAGGTCATTGGAAGAAGAACTGTTATTTCTCAGACTATAAGATGCACTTTTCCCTCTCAAATTTGGGAGAAAAATGGGGGTGCGTCTTGTAAGTGCGAATGTAGCTCACCTGAGTTCTGTTTACATTTACATTGGTGAGATATTATGATATTTATGCTATTAAATATTTTACCACATTTTTGGCTTCAAAATTTTTTTTCCTATTTTCCTCCTCTAAAACCTAGGTGCATCTTATGGCCGGTCCATTTTATAGTCTGAAAAACACAATAAGTAACAGGAGAAATTCATGAATAGATACACTGAATAAAACGTTCCTTGTGTCAAGGTTATAATTATGATTTTAATTCTAATCAACCTGATGGAAGATGTTTGGAAAACTGAAACCAAGTAACTCAATGAGAAAGGCTAAAATCCCTCCAATTTGTAACACCCTGGCACTGAAATAGAGCAGAGGGTCAAGCTCAGTCTCTAAAACCAGCCACCTGGTTTCCCACCTCCGACACTTCATTTATTAGTTGAGTAACCTTGCACAATCACAGAACTTCTCCAGGTTTCCTTTTCCTCATAAAAACTGGACAGAATAACATCATAATGATCACGGGCACGTGGATGCCAAGAAGGCGGAGACGGCACCGTCCCGTTCACCCCTGGGTCCCAGTGCCTGGAACAGCGCCCGGCATGGTGCAGCCACTTAATCTAAAATAACAGAATGACCGACACCTATTAAGCCGTCCCATGTACGAGGCTCTGTGCCCAGCTGTTTGCACGGCTGTGTCCTCTCATTTCATCTTCCCAACGTCCTCATGGCTGATGGGCAGTGAGTCCACGCGTGCACAGTGCTGGGACCCAGGGTCAGCAGGAGGCCGGGCACTGGTCTTTGCTCCATAGGTCAGCAACAGTGCACGCTGCTCCTGTTACCGCCTCCTCTGCGCTACACGGATACGGCGTTTTCACTCCAGATAGCATGGGCTTGGAAGCACAGGGGCCTTTCTTTATTGGCAAATTTCTGCAGAATAGGAGTCACGTCTGTCCAGTGGCCTCTCCGCAGGGCACTAGGGTGCAACCCAGACTCTCACCACAGGGTGGAGTTAGGAATTATCACACCTCTGAATTGTCACCGCTCCCCCCCACCCACCCCACCTTTTGGCTCCACTTCAAAAATGCAGAAACTAAACTTAGATTCAGTCAACTCAGCAAATGTGTCTGGAAAGCCTTCACTGCACTAGGTTCTTTGGTGGGAGCTTTCAGGCACCGTTTCTCTGAGTCTCCGCTGCTCATGTAGAATTAAAAAAACTGAAACTCAGAGAGACAAGATGTTGTCCCAGACCACACAGTAAGTCAGGAACTGGGCTGGTGGAAATCCAGCCTCCTGACCTCAAGGACAGACCCTTGAACTCCGCTGGCCAGGTTCTGAGCAGCCTCCTGGCTCTGCCACGGACTTGTGTGTCCCCTGGGAAAGGTGCTTCCCTCTCCCAGCCTCACTTTTGTCACCTATAAAATGGGAGCAGTCACGCCATCCTCAGAGGCCGTTTAGAGGATTTACTAGAAATGATGTTAGTGAGACAGGTGCTTGGACCTTATTCTCTATCTTAATGGAAACTGTCACGCTATCAGGGAACACAGGGAACGATGCCCTCCGCTCCACACTTCGCAGGGGAATCTCAGCTGCAGGCTGTCAGCTCTGTCACATGACAATGATAAACAGGACCTGAGAGACAGGGGCCCACGTACGTGTATCCCATCTGCTCATCCCATGGACCTCCATGACAGGCTTTTCACCTTTTCGGGATGTTTCTCTTTAACTATTTGGTGATTTAACTCCTACCGCCACTGCCACCACAGTAGCCTGTCCACAGCATGATAAATATACTAGAAACACACTAGAAGGAACCCCACTGCCAGAATGCCCATGTGGCGAGCAGGTGCGCCAGGCGGCTTGCTGGCACTGGGAATGAGGACAAAGTTAGATACATCATCTCTCGAGAATATACAAGGGAATCAGGTCAGGGGAGTCACAAGTACACAGGAAGTCAAGTTTGCCCAACCTAAAAATACCTTCAGAGACACCCAGCCAGGGGAGCATCCCGGTTCATGTGTCTGTGCTCCCGGAGCACAGTGAGCTCATGGACACACGCAGCTGCTCAGGAACCCGCGTCTGTGTAACGCCAGGAACACACCTGCATCTCCTCCCCACACAAACACTTGTGTCCGCACGCAGCCACTGTCCCATGCACATGCACGAAGGCACAGGTCGATGTGTTCAAGCATGAACACAGACACGAATGCTACGGAATATATGGTGTTGCAGGGAGACTCACGTGTGCATTATGCACAACTGCTCCCTTCCTTACGCTGGAATCACGAGCATTTGTGCATGTGTGCACATCCACGCACTCCCTAACATGCATAAACAGGTATCTACATGTGCATGCACACATACATGTATGGACACTTTGACAGCAGAGAGGCTACACGTGTGTAGGGCCCCCCACATGCACATGTTCACAGTGTGTTCACCTGGTTCACCCCATTTGCACACTGCCATCCTGCACGTTCAAATTCACATTCATGTATATACACTGGTGTCTTTACACATAGATGGCTGCATTCATGAGTGGAAATCCACATATGTGCTCAAACACGCACATGCCTGTAGATATGGGTACTCTTAGCCTAAGGACATACCCAAACTCTCATTTACGTCCTCACATAGACAGGCATGTTATCGACATAGGAAATATCCCTCTGAGATCCAGGAACAACTCTGGATCTGTCCTCCAAGAGGCTCGGATTGATGCTCAAGGAGAAAGACCGTATCCTTTCCCACACAGTCTCTGAAAGCTGCTTCTTCTTCTCTGGTGTGACTGACAGGCCATGATGGAGCAGAGGAGAGCAGAAAAGTCCCTGTTCCAGGGCTGTCCATCCACCTAATCCTTTCTGATTTTGTTATGGGGAAAAAAAGGCCACCAATTTGCTATTTCATCCCCTCAGCCTGAGGTCCTTGAAAGGGACAGACTGACACCAGGAAGAAAGAGGCCTGCCGACGCTGGGCCCCGGGCAGTCCCAGTGACATTCCTATGAGGCTTCCGCTCGCCAGTGTTGTGCAGGAAGCCTGGCAGGAGAGCAGAGCCGGTGCCCTGGACATGAAGGCAATGGAATCCAGAAGCAGAAGTGACGCTCCTCACTCCCTGCTTACAGCCACACACCACGCTCGGCACCACCGCACACTGCAATTTGGTTCATCATCAGCACTTTCTCAAGGGAGCTAGGAGCTAGCCCATTTTACAGAGAAGGAAATTGGGACACCCAGAGGGGGAGCCACAAGCTTAAGGTGCTACTGCAGCTAATAAGGAGCAGGAGTGAAGATCTGAATTCAGGTTGGCTTGCCCCAAAGCCCTTTCTAAACTCAGGTGAATCTGGAAGGGAGGTGGCCAGCCATGTGTCACTGCCTGGGGTCTGGAATCTTCCTCATTTCGAATGCATTTCTAAGAGTTTCATTCCACAGACCAGTACCCAGCGCCCCGCAGAGGTACTGTCCCGGCCCGACCCAGGAATACGATAAGGAGATCAGGAAGGAGAGCACATTTAGGTGAAAAGGGTTGAGGAGCAGGGAATGAACAAAAAAGGAGAATGAAACCATGTTGGGAAGACAGGGAGGAAGAGAAGATGGAGAAGGAAGGAAAGAGCTTCAAGATGCAGCAGAACTCATCTTTCATTTTGTCCCAATAACGTGCTCTGATCCGCCTCTCTGTGCTGGGCCCTGCAGGAGGTGCCGATGGTGCCGATGGTGCCGAGGGGACAGGGCAGAGTTTCCACCCAGGGAACTCCTGGACCAGCGGGGCTTGTGTCTGTTTCTTTTCATCATGTGAAATCTTGACCAGGAGTTCTTAAAAATATTTACACAATTTCCAAATCAATGAAGAAAGAAAGATGCAAAAATGACGTCCAGCATCCCCTGTCCTCTGCCGTAAGTACTCACAATGATGAGCAATAATTAATTATCCATCAAGCCTGTGACACACACTTTCTCACATAATTCTCACAACTATATTTTAAGACAGTTATTACACCCTGTTATCGATTTGTGTATCTATGTGTGTGAATGCACATAAATACCTACCAACTCAGAAATGAAGACGCTAAGTGACAATCACATGGGACTGCAGCAGCAGAGGCAGCACGCAAACCCCTTCAGCCTGACTCGTCACCCTTGCCCTAAGGTATCCTCACTGCCACGCCCGCAGCTGCGCCTACTGTCTGTGGTGGCCAGTTTTCCACAATGTTGGCTATTCGGCACACGGTAACACAGCTGGGTGAACCCTAAGAGATCCTCCGGAGACAGCAAAAACGAGGTTGGGAGAAGAGGAGAAGCTTGGCCAAGGTCATTGCACAATAAATGTCTGGACTGAGGCTAGGGCCTGCCCTTTGGACTCCAAGCCTGACACTCTTTCAAGTGCACTTTGCGGTTACGCAGATCAGAAATCCTCAGCCTGAGGGCACTGACCCAGAAAGCAGGAAAGCAGACGGGAAAGGGCGAATGGGCGGAGCCTGGGAGCTCTCTGCTGGAAGCAAGGGGGAAAGAGTTGATCCTCCCATCCCTGGAGCAATGGTATTAGCACCTTTATTTTATAGATGAGCCAACTGAGGCCCAGAGGGAGGAAGGTATTTACCTAAGAAAAAAAACAGAGCAGCCTTTTCAAACAAAATCCAGGTTCTTTTCCCACAGAGTCTTCTCTGAAAACTCCCAGAGCCACTGGGGGAGAAAGACCAGGGTTGGAGGTGGCAGGCCAGTGGCTGCAGAGGTGTCACTTACCAGCTCTGAGACCTCTGATCAGGGACAGCAGCATGGGCTCATGACGTGTGAAGTCACAGAGGGTCTGGCAATGAGCAGCCCACCACGCTTACTTTAAGTCTCTGCTGTCACCACCTTAAAACTCGCACTAATATTTGAACAAGGGGCCTGACGCTCCCATGTGGCAATGGGCCCTGCGAGTTCTGTAGCTGGCCGCGTCTTTGCCACTTCCCCTTTCTGAGCCCGGTTCCCTCACCCTGAATGAGGTTAGTAGTGGTGCTAACTCAGCAGGGTGTGCCGCTGACCCTGTCTGTGACCTTGCCCATATCCTCCTCGGCACTCACCTTTCCATACAGGTGGACAGAGCTTCCTCCTGTAAAAACCTGCACTCTGCCCAGGGCTTTCCTCATTCGGGGCAGGCCAGAAATGCCAGGGAGTTCCCCCTCCCCAGCCCCACCCCAGTCCCTTAGCCAGTGACAGATAGGAAGTCAGGTGAAGGATACAGGCCTCAGCTCGGACGGTCCTTGTTCTGTTCTGTCCACTAGCATTCCTCCGGGGACTGAGCCCCAGAGGCCCACAGCAGCGCCCTGGTCAGCTGCACACCCTTCCTTCACTGGCTCACTTCCCTCCCCTCGTCACTTGTCCTACTGGTGCTTCCTCGGACCACCTCCCAAATAAATTGCCTGCATTCATTTCCTCACCCCTGGATCTGCCGAAGAACCCAATTGAAGATGGAGTTGTCGCGAGCTTCATTGAGATAATGCATGTGAAGTGCTCAATACAGCATCAGATACAGACACGAGCCCTCCATAAATGGTCGGCTCATCAAAAAAGAAAAAAAGCCACTTTACGAGAAGACATGAGGAAGACAACAGAACATTTATAATTGATTCCTAAATTTATCCTCCTAATGAAATCATCCCTTGCAGACTCTGCTCATGACTGGTCAGAAATGACTCTCAGGGCCCCACTTCCCCCCAGAGGCAGATGCCAGTCACTCTGGCTCCTCACACCCAGTCCCAAGTGAAAGTTCATGCAGTCATCATCCACAGCCCTCCTGGCCTCAGGAGCAAAAGGGAAGCACGCACCTGCCCAGCACCTCCGAGTCTGGCAGTAAGGCACCGTATCTACCAAGTCTCACAGATGCAAACACTGAGGGACAGAAATAGGCCCAGAGAAACGAACGTGTGAAGGGCAAGTACAAAAGAATCAATCGGGTGGCCTGCCACGTATTCTCCAAATAGGCCTCTTTATTGACCGATGTATTAATTCTTTTTAATTGCCCACACATACATACTAGCACGCACATACATACTAACAAGTGAGCTCCAAAGATGCAAGACAGTTGCCTGTTGTATTCAACGCTGTATCCCCCAGAAGCCTAGCACAGTGCCTGCACATAGTAAGTGTCCGTTAGTATTTATTAGGTGAGCAAATGCTCATTTAATGCAGGTCTTCCTGCCTCCAGGAGAACAACAAATCCAAAGAGCCTCAGGGCCCCACCCTCACTGTGCTCAGAACAGCAGGGTCAAGAGCAGGGCTCTGGAGCCAGACCACCAGCATGGACTCCTCTCCACCAATTAGTCCCTAGGAGGCCAATTCCCTAGGAGACCCTCAGTCTCCCCATCTTTAAGTGGGGCAGCTGCTGGTATTTATCAAAGGAGGTACAGTATGTAAAACACCTACCCCGGGGTAAGCACTCGGTAGAGATGAGCTGTGATTAATGTAAAAAGAAAAGCCCTCGGCCCCTAAGGCTCTTCTCTTGTGGCTAATACATTAGGGAAAGTTTCCAAAGTGTGAGGAAATGCACAGAGGCTGGTGCAGCGCATGCCTGCTCACCGTCCATTTTCATCCGATGAATGGACAGAGCATCACAAGGGGAGAAGGTTATATCCACGTCTGTGTCTTCCAATCCTTACGCTGACCTCAGCAAGCAAGTGCCACTAAGGGGCTACACCATCTCTGATGACCCAGAGAGGGCAGGCCCCAGGCTCACATGGCCCTGGCTGCAAGCCGCAGCTGGCTGGAATGGACAGAGCATTGTTTGCTTTCATTGTATCTATTTCTATAGTGGCCTTCCACTTTTCCAAGTGGTGCTGGCTTCCCATTTGTGACTATGACATTAAAGTTTCCATTTATAATACATATATTAATTTAGAAAAAGAAATATGAAGTAAAAAAGAAAATGAAGATATATGTCTGAGAATGTCAGATAATCAGATGATGTCCTGAAATGACTGAGGTTTGGGATTCCAACCTAGTCTTGGTGAATAAAGCCCCTTAGGACCGGGGCGGGTATTTCAAGGCCCTTACCCAGCCCTGTCATTGACACATGCTGTTTGACTTTGAATAGTCCCATCTCCCTCCCTGGGCCTCAGTCCTGCTACTTTAAAATGAAGGGATCAGCCCGGCTGGTGTAGCTCAGTGGATTGAGCATGGGCTGGGAACCAGAGGGTTCCGGTTCGATTCCCAGTCAGGGCACATGCCTGGGTTGCAGGCCAGGTCCCCAGTGAGGTCCCCAGTGAGGGCCACGTGAGAGGCAACCATACATTGCTATTTCTCTTCCTCTCTTTCTCCCTCCCTTCTCCTCTCTCTGAAAATAAATAAATAAAATCTTTAAAATGAAGGGATCAGAAGTCCAAGGCTTCCAAAATTTTTTGAAATGTGTTCAGTCCTTTCAGGATTCTAATAAAAATGGTAACAGACCAGTGGAGACTGCATCAAGGCCGCGTGACCACCCGCCTGTCTCCGTGATGTCTCACTCCTAGATGGAAGTTTGCAAATCCACAGACTCGTTGGAACCCATTTGTTTATTAACATGGATTCCCTTTTAATGTCACTTCCTCTCTCCCTGCCAAACTCCTGACAAAGGAAACAAAGCCAGCATTGAAGAAGAACCCATGTTTAGAAACCTCATTCATTATACCACCCAGCTTTTCACACACAAGGCATCGGGCCACTCTCAATGTCCTCTGCCCCGCTTGGTCAGCACTGCCGCCCCTGTGTGGTGGTCTGATGGAAAGAGCCTTGGAGAGGGCACATGTGTGGTGACGGCTGATTCTCAGGACAGTGGATAGCCATACCTGGGTGTGGCTCCTGGTTTTGGATTATCTCATATTTACTACTGCAGCTCCCAGGCAACCTGTAGTAACAGGAGACTCAAAGACCAGGAGGAGTCAGACCAGGCCTCCCTCTGCCCCAGGAGGCCTCAGATGGGTGGGGTGGACGTGCAGGGCATCAAACACACCAGAATGCAGTGTGAGAGGTGCAGCCCCAGAAGCACGACCTTGACAGAGCAGCACCACCAAGGAGACAATGAATGACTTTGCCTAAAAGGCACCATGGAAAGTCCCCTGGACAAATGATGTCTGAGTGCAGTCACGAGGGGAAGGCCATGTTTGCCAGGTGCAGGAGGGGGAAGATTTCTGGGCACAAAGGTGCAAAATCCCGTGTTAAAGATATACTCGTATATATATACAAGTGATCGGGTGCCACGGGTGGCCAAGTTGAGGCCACTACCTTCGGGTGACCTTGCAAGTCACCAAACCTCTCTGAGACATGGGCTTCCAGTATTGCCCAGTCCTTTCAGCCACTGGACACTGAGGAAGGACTCAGGGCTCAGGATAAAGCCGCAGCTGGGCACCAAGGAGCAGGGCCTGGGCGTCGCGAGGCAGGCTGGAAACAGGATGCACAGGGAGAGCCCTGACAACCAGACTCAGTGAGACCCATCTCCACCTTCTCAATTTTCTCTGCATCTCCCGTTTTCCCCTTCGCACTCTGAAACTTATGTCCTTGCTTCCGAAATTCACCTTCCCACCACCTCCCCCTTCCTGCAAACCCCCTCCTTTTTAAGAACAAAAACACTCTGTATCACTTCCCTAACTAACAGGCAGAGGCTTTTAACAGGTTTTTAATGCACTGCTAGACGACGCCTTAAGGCTTGAATCCCCAAGGACACCTCTCTGCAAAGGATGGAGAATCCAATCCGTAGATACTGGGGCTTTGGATTTTATTGTTTTCATAAAACACTGCTAACAACTGTCTGTTTCACTCACTGGTAGATACACACACCGCTAGTCTCCTCGCCCTGGCCCTAAATGTTTAAATGAAGGGATACACAGAGGAACAAACAGCATCCTAGGAGGATCAGGGTCTGCATTAGGGATGATGATGCAGGGTTCGGAGAACAGTGTCAGTGGCCAAACCTAAAAGTCACTTTCTACCTCCCCAAACCTCATTCAGCCCTGGATTTTCCTGATGCGTCCCTGTTCACTTAATGTCAAATTCTCCCAGATCTTTTCTGGTCACCAAAACCTGCCCTCCCTTAATGTTATAGGTGATAGTACAGGTTCCTACTGATTAAATATATAACCAAGACTATTTCCAGAGGTCACTTGTCAGGAAAGAAAATTCCTGGGAGGTGTGTCCCCCTGGAAAGAACTAAGAACAATCTGAACGTGAGACAGTATAACAGATCCACAAGAGAAGAGTTTCTCAGCATGGCTGGCCCCCTCAAACACGTCCATGACACTAATAACAAATACTTACTCAATGTACCCTGGTGTTTTCCATCAAAATACCCCCAGGATTTAGAACCTCTGGCCTAGCTGGAACCAGAAGTGATTACGTCCCTCTTAAACGGCCCACGGCATTTCACAGAGTCATATGAACTTTTCGATGTTTCAAGTAGTAAGTTAACAGCAGAACCAAGATTTTAACTCACATCTCTTGACGCCGGGCTGGTTTGTTACTCCCCGCACTATCAGGGTTGGGGGTCCCGGGCCTTTTAGGACAGGCGGTGAAAGCACCTCTGTGAGCCTGCAGAGTCTCTGGAGAGGAGCAGCACCCCCACCCATTAACACTGATGCAGAGACCAACTCTCAGATACCCAGCCCCGGGAGAACGGATGCCAGGATTGCCGGAGAGCTGGGCTGTGGGTACAGCAGTGGCGCTGCCAGGACCCCTGACACGCCATGAAGGCAGGCTGAGTGCCGTCCCTTATCTGTCTACTCCAGACATGGGCCGTGATTCAGGGCAGAGAGCTGGCAAGACTGAGTGTGGGTAGGGTGGTCAAACCCCTGGTCGGAGGTGCTGGGAACTCAGCAAGACACTAGGTCCAAGGTGGCCAAAAATATCTCCCCTTTTCTTTGGATCTCTATTGGAGCCACAGGGGAGGAAGTGCACTGTCAAGTTACATGATCCCATTGGTGAGGCAGTCTGGCACAGAAGTAAGGGGCGTGGTCTCTGGGGCCACCCTTGACTGGGTTCAAATCCTGCCTCGGCTAATCTCTGATTTGCAAGCTTTTCAAAAGTTATTCATGTTCTTTATGCCTCAGTTTTCTCATCTGTAAAATGGGGACACTAACAATGCCTCTGTCTCTGAATTTTGTGAGGATTAGATATGTTATTATATGTAACACACTTTGCAACTTTGCCTGGAAGAAAAATCTACGTTTCATAAATGCTGGTTATCCTTGTGCCTCTGAATCCAACAGGACTACAGCAGTCCCTCAGTATCTGTTTCTCCAAACTCCCCAAGTCCCCGCTCAAGCCGTGGTCCATTTAGACTTCCCTTCTTCCTGGCTGGAGGAGGAAGATACTTGGGAGAGTCACCAGATGCCGAAGAGCCTCTGACACAAGGCAGGCCAGCATCCAAGGTCTAGGCTAATTTAGTCTCGTGCTGTCTGTACCATGTCACCCTTTTCTGTGGAGCCAGCTTGGACTCTCCCCGCGAGCCTCCAGGTATGAATGAACCAACACAGGCTCTGGACGTGATGCTGGAGGGGCTTTAGAATGAGCGCATCCAATGCTCTGTTTTTTGATGGGAAACTGAGGCCCCCAGTGGGGAAGGGTCGTCTCCATGGACCCACAGCAGGTCCCCACCCTGGGTGATACCCTGAGTCCTGTGTCTCAGTCATTCACTGCTGCTTCTCCCACAAGGTGCTGCCCTGCAACAGGCCCGGGGCTGCAGCACCCCTGAGGCCTTATGGTTAGGAAGCATTTTGTGAAAGTGAAGTACTCCAGAAGGACCTAGTCTGGCACTGGTTCTGCTAATTCTTTGAGGGGAGGGGAACCAGCTAGTCACTGTAGGAGGCAAATTAAGGCACATTTGTTTTATATAGGGCAGCACTTAGAAAATTGCTTCTTCCAAAGACTCCTGGGAAAACTTCCTTCTCTTCCAAGGAAAGAGTCATTTGCTTTAAGAGAACCATTTATTCTGATAAGATCAAAGTAATCATTAGGGCTGTGCTCCTCTCTGGACATATATATTTTTTTTATTAAATACAGTGCGAGGCCCCATAATTGGGTGTTTTATGCAGATCTGTAGTCGCACTTTCCATGTGAAAGTGTAATGTCAGTCAGTTTTCACCTGTATTTTATTTATTTTATTTTTCCCCCCAGGCCTCATCTGGCCACCGGGCGTATAGAACCTCCCAATTCACTTTGAGGGGCACAGCCACAGCCACATCCCCCAAAGGCGACGAGATCTGTTTGCTGGCAGCACCTCTGTTTAAACTGCTGCTACAACATTCACCTGTATTTTAATCTAATGCTTTCTCTCGGCAGCACAATAAGGCATTTAGCATGGCAGGAAAAATAAAAGAAAACCTGGATTCTACCACTTCATTATTGTATGGCCTCAGACAAGTTACGTTACTGCCTTATGCAATGGGAATAACACACTTGTCCCATTCTACTTCACAGAGTGGCATCACGAGCAAACAAGGGGTCTGGATCCGCTCTCTTTCAGCGGTCGCCCTTCACACATCAGGAAATTGAGGCAAGGGATCTGGACATGGACACAGTGATGCCCAAGATCCGCAAGACCTGGAGCAAAAGATGTAGGCTGCCCAAGTCCCAGCCCCATAACTTCTGCATGACACCGTGGGTTTGAGTTAATAACGTTGGAATTGATGCCCTGAAAACTGACGTCAGTGCAGGGCTTGTTTTATTTTGGTCTGAACAATCCTTGTTGCAGGGGTTCTGTCGCGCCGTGTAGGATGTTGAGCAGCATCCCCAGCATCAACCTACTAGACACTAGTATCATCTCCCCATCCACCAACTGTGACAACCCAAAATATCTCCAAACGTGGCCAAATGTCCCCAAAGGTACAAGATTGCTTCCCGTTGAGGCCTATTGCTTTAGAGAGAAAAATAATAATAAAAAGAAATCGCTAATCTCACAATACAGAACTGATCCCATGTTCTGGAACACACCATGGCATCTCTCCCCACCCAGTCCTGCCTATCGTTTCCTCCATCTGGAATCTCTCCTCCTGCCCCGCTCCCACCGTACCACCTCGCAAACCTTTACTGTTCTTCAACTCAGGGTCATTTCCTCTGCAAAACTACCCACAGTCCCCTACAACGAGGAAGGATACTACCCTGGTTTGAAAGCAAGCTGTGGTCCTCTTTTATCACAATGTGGTTATTTCTCTGCACCCCTGAACTAAACCTGGCATTCCTTGAGGGCAGAGTCTCTGCCTCATTCACAGTTCAATCCCTCGCTCCTAACACTACGGGCTATGATTGAATAAACAAGTGCATGAGCAGAATATTAACACTTAATCATCATGACTACATGTCAGGCCCATCATGCCTCCTATCTCAGCACATCCTCACATAGGTGTTGTTGCTGCATCATAGGCTATCATTACCACGTGTTTCTAGAGAGTAACGGACTCCCCGAGAGCAGAGAAAACTCATCCAGTGTCACACAGGCTCCAAATGGCACAACGAGACTTGTGAACGTCAGCCAGTGAGTCAGCCAGTGAGTGAACGTCACTCTGCCAGTCTGACCTCCTGTCTTCCCACTTGCACGCTCTGCTGCCTCGCTCCTGCAAGTAGCCCAACTGCAGAGCCCTCGGCCTTCAGCCCTTGGGTCCTGGGTCCTGACACCGCCCAGTGCTTCCTCTCACCAGGGTCCGACACGTGGAGTCAGGGCAGTGGAGCAGCAAGCAAGCAGGTGTGGGTGGTGGTGATGTGTGTGCCCAGCCTGCAGCACAGGCACAGGTAGGCTCTGGCCAAGCAGCCCAGCTTCTCCCTGCAGCAGCGTGAGCCTAAATTAAGGACTGTGGGCATTTTCAACACACTTCCTCGTCTCTGGCGGTGTTATTACACTCCTTCAACCTACCCAGTAATGGGGACCTTTGGGGGCTGGAATAGAAACAATGATTTTTTTTCCCTCCTTCTCCTAGAGTCAAGACCAGAATTTAATAAAGGTTACAAAAAAACACTAAGGTGTTCCAATTCCTCCTCTCCGCAGATTTTTTTTTTAATTTAGTTTTTGCCATGATGATAGATTGACACTCCTGAGGGCTGAAGTTCATCCATTTTCATAACGGGTCTGGTGGAGACACAGAGTGTGCCGTTTTAATGTGTGCGTGTGCATGCACACACGAACACCATGAAAAGAGCAATTTCTTTTTTGTTTTGAAAGTTAGCTGCATTGAACTGATGGGGCATAGTCTGTCGGCCCCACCTCTGACCCCTGAAGCCACATTCTCAAATATAAACTGACATCCCAGGCAATCCATTCAGACCTTCCCTCAGGCAGACCACCGCCACCACCATGCGGTCCTCCCTGTTTTCACTCAACATCTAGAATCGATCTCTTGACTGTAGCTCGTCCCACACAGAGTCTCTTTGGGGAACATGGATCCCAGCTCCCACAATGTTACATGACTTCGCCAACCTTCGGACCCCCAAACGTCGTGGGCGAGGGGGTCCACACCAGCCCCTACTCTGCAGAATTCAATCTCACCTCCTGCTCTTACTCTAAATCAGCAGCACTGGATTCACTTAGGGAGGTCGTGAGAGGCTGGGGGAGAACTCAGTGACCACAGAGAAACCGTCAGCATTAGAAGGCAGCACACTTCCAGTGTGAAGTATACCCAGGATTGACTCTCATCTGAGTAGTAGTTATTTCCCTCCGATGGAAGCATGTAGCGGGTATGCTGTTTATCTTACTTCACGTACATTTTTACTTTTTTGTCCTTGTTGTAGGTGGTAGACATTATGACATGCACACTTTGTAGATGAAGAAATAAAGACTCAGGGTAAAACCGAGTTGACTCTACTTATACTTAAATCAATTCACACAATCAATCAACAACTGCCTAACAGCGGGCTGTATGCCCGTGCGACACTCAGGAGACACAGTGAGAAACAAGACAGCCATGGCCATGTGCCCTCCTAACGGGGGAGAAACACATGCCAGTCAGCCCATTGGGTGCCCGATGCCATTGCAAAAAGGACGTGGTGGGGTGAGCACAGTGCGGCTCTGGGGCCAAAGGAAAGGAGCCACCCCTGCCGTGGTCATGCAGGCTCACAAGAGGCATGTAGACTGAGAGCTATAGGGTAAGTAGTTTTCAAGGGGAAGAAGAACAAAGCGTTCCATCCAGAGTGACCAGATGTGAACATACATGAAGAAATACTGGCTCTGGATCCTTCAAAATGCTGGGGGAAAAAATCCCGCCTGGCTGGTACTTGGGTTTGGGGAAGCAGGGGCAGGCCGTAGTGAGCGACAAGGCTGGAGAGACAGACTGGGCTGGCTCATGCCAGTCCTCACAAACCACGCTCTGGATTTGGAACTTCTCCTGATATCTAAGTGGAACCACTGCAGAAATTCAAGCAGCTTTAAAAGACACAGGGACTCCCGACCAGTGTGGCTCAGTGGGTTGGGCGTCAACCCACAAAGTGAAAGGTCGCCGGTTCAATTCCCGGTTAGGGTGAATGCCTGGGCTGTGGTTTTGGTCCCTGGTTGGAGAACCTGCAGCCAATCCATGTTTCTCTCTCACATCCATGTTTCTCTCCCTCTCTTTCTCCCTCCCTTCCCCTCTCTCTAAAAATAAATAAGTAAACAGAAAAAAGAAGAAAAAACACAGGGCACACACAGGCTGGCTCTCTGCCCCCAAAAGGAGGAGAAAGGACCCAAAGGCGGTGGGAGGGAGGGGCGTTGAAGGAAACTTACTATAAAAGGCAGGGCTTGTCCTGGGCGATCCCGCAGCTGGAAGGCAGGAATGGGTTGGGCATTCTGAGAAACAGTGCATCTGAGACACTGCATGTTGTGTCTCAGGGCATTGAACTTGGGAAGACAGGAGCGAGATGCTGCTGGAGCAGCTGGTGGGCGAGACTGTGGCATCATCCATGTAACTTATTTAATAATGAAACAGGCAGACAAGAGACGCCATCTGAAGTGTAGATGCTTGGCTCTGATTCCTTTGGGAGAGGCTGATGACAGGCCAGACTCCTGCCGGTCCAGACAGCACGAGACTGCTGCAGACGATCCACGTGTGGATGTCCGGGCCCCGGTGTAGGGCTCACCTCTCACCTTCCAGCCCCCAAACCAGACACAGACAGCAGAGCCCTCCCCCCACCTCCTCCATCGCCATGGGCTCTCCAGGCACCCTCTCCAATGTTCACGAGAGCAGCCAGCCCAGGCAGCCCTGCGTCTGAGCTGGGCCTACCCACATCGATCATGGGACCGGGGAGCTGGGCCCACGAGCCCAGAACCCCACTCTCCTTCCGGGATCCAGAGTCTCCTGTCTCTGTCTCCTGTTACCACCAGGCTCCTCAAGGAGGACGACTGTCTCATCAATTCCCCTACTAATTTCCTGCTGTAGGGCCCCATGCAGACTGATAAGGAAGTAATTAGGATGGACACGCAGGGATTACAGGAAGGGAATATGTTCCACTGTCAAGATAATGCCACTTTCCCACCACCCCTTCCCTGACAAATGACCAAGAAGGATTTAGGGATTTTTAAGAGATGGAGAAAATAGAAGGGGTGTGACAAAAATTAACTGGAAGAGGGGATGGAACTGCACGTTTCACAGCTGAAACGGACCTTGACTGTCACCAAAGTCAGGGGGTCCAACCTCAAAGCCTAAGGACAGCAGGCAGGCAGTCATATGAATGGGGCAGAATGGGTAGAAGAAAAATAGGCAGGACATGCATGATGATAAATGACAAGTGACCCTGGGCCTTCGGGAGTCGTTGGGAGGGAGGGGCAGGGAACTCACACTGTTTCGGAAGAGACAATCGGCAGCCCCATCAGCAAACTGCCATGCAGGAAGGAAGCCCAGTTTTGGCAGCTCTTCTAATTTTTCCCCAAGAAGCTGGAAATCCAGCTGTTGTGTGAAATTTCTCAATTTTTTTTTTCCATTTTGGAAGCCTCTCCACTTTTTTAAAAACAAACTATTTTACAAGCCAAGCAAAATGATATCTGCGTGCCAGATGTAGCCTGTGGGCAGCCGGCTTGCGATGGCTAATTTTAGTCCAGTTCCTCCATCACAGACGCGGAAACTAAACTGCGTTGGTAGTTAAAGGCGGCCTTGTCCAAGGTCACAGAGCAAGTTGCCGGTGCAGCCAAGACTCAAACAAGCTTTTGCTCCCAGCCCTCCCCCCCTTTACAACGCTAAAATCTGGAAGCTCGTCACAGAGCACAGGATCAAATCAGGCACGTAAATAATACCAGTGGGTGCCAGTGGAAATGTCAAACTGCACACAGAAAACTCTGCCGTGAGACATGAAGAGACCCCTTCCAGTGGTGGCTGTGGGGGAGGGCAGATGAAAGGCTCCGTCCAGAAGGGACTCACCATGGATTGCTTCAATCCTGTAAGATAGCCTTGGAGCACCCACTTCTGAATTAGGAGGTGGCAACTGGGGATACGGGCACAATCCCAACGCTTCACGACACTAGAGTAAAGGGGCAGGATGCTGCCAGTGCGAAGAGTATCTTCAGGTAACTGGGGCTGAGCCAAAGCAAAGCAGCGAAGTGCTGATGAGAAGAAGGTCCTCAAAGACAGGATGACACTTCGGAGAGAGTACGAAGAACAAACCTACCAGTGCACAGGGGCGGTGGATACAAGTTAAACCCTCAAGGATGCCAAGGATTAGGGCATTTGGGACCTAGTGGGGGCATGGATTCCAGACAGAGGGAATCTATAAGCCTCGTCCTGGGATGTAACTGGGAAATGCAGGTCGTTTCAGCTACAGTGTATATTCAAGAATGCAGTCATGAGGGGAGGAAAGCTGAGCCCACATCTGACAAGGCTGAGTGTGCCCAGCAAAGAAGTACTATATGTTAATTAGGAAATGCGCAGCTACTAAAAGTTTGTGAGCAAGGAACAGAAGCAGTGGCGCCATCAGTGCTGTGTTTAGGAAAGGTTCGCCTGGCCGTACACGGTGAACTGCGGGAGCCCCTCGGGAGGTTGCTAAGAGCTCCCTCATCCTCCGGCAGCACAAATCTGTGGAGCAACTACCACATTCCAGGCACTGTGCTGGGAGCTGGGGATGCAGGGATGAAGAATGCAGTCATTCAATACATTTGTTGCGCCCCTAATATGCACCAAGCACCCTTTGAGAGCAGGGTTTTGGTCATTTTAGAGCCAAGCACAGAACCTCACATATACTAGCTGCTCAGTACCTGCTCGCTCCATCTCAGTGAACAGGATCAAAGGGTAGGTTGAAGGACTGAGCTTGAGTAACTCCAGCAGGGCTCAGAAGCACGGATGACAGAGAAGACACATGGTGGGATTAAAGATCTCAGGTTCTGGGATCAGTCTTCTGGGTTTGTCTTGAGTCTCTGTAGTTGTTATATAACCCTGAACAATTCCCTTCCCTGGCCTGGGGGTCACATCTGCAAAAGCAGGGAACTTGGGCCAATTCTGTGTCCCTAAGATGGTATAAGAAACTGAAAGTGTGAAAAAATGGGATAGATTGGGATGAAGGAAGATAGTATAGAATATGCAGAATCTCTGGGGATGAAAAAATAATGTCAAAAACAGGAAGGGGAGGAAAGCCAGATTTGGGACCCTTTGGGGCTTCTCAGAGCCATGAAGTTGGATATATGTATGTGAACTTCTGAAATCACCTTTCTACCTTGACCTGCCATTGGAAACACCTCAAGCTAAATGGCCATTGCTGTTTCCCATCACACACACTATTATAATTACTGGGTTCTCTAGGCATTCTATACACGGGGGGAAAAGTGCTTTTCTGATGGCTGTTAATTAATCTTTCACACACACCCCCATGCATAGCGAAGATTGCTAAGAGCCTCATTTTTCATTCCAGGGGAATGGGCTCAGAAAGGAGCTGAATGGCCCTAGCTGGCGTAGCTCAGTGGATTGAGCGCGGGCTGGGAACCAAAGGGTCCCGGTTCGATTCTCAGTCAGGGCACATGCCTAGGTTGCAGGCCAGGTCCCCGTGAGGGCCATGTGAGAGGCAACCATACATTGCTGTTTCTCTCCCTCTCTGTCTCCTTCCCTTCCCCTCTCTCTAAAAATAAATAAAAATAAAATCTTTTTAAAAAATTAAAAAAAAAAAAAAAGAAAGGAGCTGAATGGTCGGTCACTCTGGGTAAGGTTGATTCAGGACTGGGACTTGGTGTCTTTGTCCAGCCACTCATCATGTATCAGGAGGTTGACCCAGCTAGAGAGGCACAAAGTGACGGAGCTAAGCAACGACTTGCTTTGCGAAGGAACTGAGGGCAAATAATTACCACGCAGGGGAAGGAATAGTAGTCTCAGAAGACTGGATGACTTTGGAGACTAACAGGAAAAGGAAGGTAAATTGAAAGGTTGGGTCACCTCCCAAGAAGTCTGGCCTCTATAGGTGGGGTCTAACCTGCAGTTCAGAGAAGGAAAGAGTGACCTCCTGCCGCAGGAGCAAAGACAGGTGAACCCTGGTAAGAGGGTCAGGGGAGGTTCACCTCTCACTGAAGGAAACAGTGAAAGGGTGACCATTGGCAGGGAGAACAGAGAAAGGTGACCTACACCTAGAAGAGCAGAGAAGGATGACTTCCAGCTGGAGGATCAGGGCTAGGTGACCTTCTACAGAAGGGCTAGTAAGACTTCCAGGAAGAAGAGGTATTTGAGCTGACTGCCCTTAAAGAACTGCAGATTAAAAAAAAAAAAAAAAAAAAAAAAAAAAAAAAAAAAAAAAAAAAAAAAAAAAAAAAAAAAGGCAGGCAGACCAAGTCACTGTCACAGCTCTCAGCGAGAGGCCGCTGCCCTGCCTTTTTCAGACGAAGCAGTTAATTTGTCCAACTCGCTGTTCTCTAGTTCCTCACTTTTTAACATGCGTTCAAGGTCCCAGTCACTGGTGGCTTAGGATGAATTAAAATTGAGTTTTGAAGGAAGGCAGAAAGAAGGAGAACCAGCAGCAAAGGGGGAGAAGACACCCTGCTGTTTTTAATCAACTAAGAGACACAGGAGGGGAAGCTTGGAGAGCAGGTGAAAAGAGGGGCGGTATCCACACTTTCACTTCCTTCTCCGAGATCACATGGCCAAAGGTGTGAGCTCTGAGGACTCCATATCAGGTGGCCTACTCAGCTGCCGCTGGGGTCATAAATGCAGGGCCCAGAAAAGCCAGGAGCTTGTCATGATAACAGCTACCATTTATTGTTTACGGTGTCCCAGGAATTGGGCTCCACACTGAAATAATAATGCACATGACAACGATTTTAAAGCATACGCTGTCCTAGGAGCCTGTCCCTGGCACGTCTAATGCATTACTACTTTTCATCCTCAGACTGCCCTAAAGGTACGAACTGTTACCATTCCTATTTCCAAGTGAAGAAACGGGGACTCAGAGGCATTAAGGAATTTCAATAAAGTCACCAGCAACTGGCAGAGCACGGCCTCAAGCCCAGGTCTTTGTGACGCCACAGCCCTTGCTCTTCAATGCTGTGCACCCATTTCAGGACTCACTTCTCTGTACCTACAGCTCCCTCACTACCAGGGAAATAAGCTGATGGGACTGTCGTGTCCCTGAAGGAGAGCCTACCCAAGCAAGCCTGGCTGTTGTTCCCCTTCCGTTTTCCCATGAGGTCACTCCAGCCAGTTGCCGAGAGGGAGAGATTCTGAGACCTAAAGGTGGTAGGGAACGCCTGCTCATTTGATACACTCTGAGTAAGGCTTCAGGAAACCCTGCTGGCATAGTGAGAAATGAGTCCAGTCAAGACACAGAGACAGGGTGCTTAGCCACATGTCAGGGATGAATGGAAACACAGCAAGGAGATTTTCACCCTGAGTCCTGCTCCACAGCCCTCTCAGTTGATTCCTGGAGGACTTCCTGAGGACTGATCAGTGATTCCAATGCAGGGAACAGAAGGGAAGAGAGAGAGGCATGAATCCTTGGACTCCAGGCACGAAAGGAACCAAGAGCTCATGTTCTCCCATCCTGACTGCAACATTTCAGCTTGACCTTCGGTGCAAGACCCTGCCTCCAGCCCAAATAACCTTTTCTCTGCCCACTCCTCACAGCCCACCCCCCTCCCTATGTAGCCTCCTTGAATACAAGTAGAGAGAGAAAGACAGTACAGCATAGAGGGCTCATGCCCCATCCTACCCCACCCCACCAGAAACACCGTCTTCCCCTTCAGCAGTAATAGGACCCCCTAAGTTTAGCTGGGCAGTTTCCACCTTCCCTTGGAGCCTGCTGTGACTACAAACCTGAGTCCTGGCTAAAGGGATGTAAGTGGAACTTAGCTTAACTTGAAGAAAGTTCCTGAGGCGAGGGGACATACCTTCTCCTACACATTTCTCCTTCACGGGCTAGAATTCAGACACAAGGGTTTTGCTGGGACAGTCATATTGGCCTGTGAGGGGAATTTGGGGATGCACGCCATGCACAGCAGACATGCACAATGGAGCAACAAGGTAAAAGAACCCCAGGCCCCCCGACACTGAGTCCCATAGTGTCGGAACACAGACGAGAGAAACAAGCATCTCTCCTGTGCAAGCCACCGCAATGCTAGATTTCCTGTCACTCAGAGCAGGATCGATACTAACACGGAGCAGGAGTTAGATAGTGGAGGCTAAAGGTGTCTTGATACAGGAGTCACATTTCCTATGTCTTGTTTACCCCCAAACAGTGTGGTTTCGCAGAACGAACAAGAGCTTTGGAGACAGAGAGGAAGTCCAACAGTTCTACCGTTTACTAGACAGGCTTACACTAACCGGGCCTTAGTGTCCTCCCCCGTTAAATGGGGCTCTGGGGGATAAAGGAGATAAGATGCACCTCAGGGAGGAAGGCTGCGTCTGCTTGTTCCCCAGCCCATTTATCTAGCCACATAAGCAAAAATTAATTTACACACAGTAAATGTTTGATACAGAACACATGACTAATGAATAGTGTACACTAAGCACATGGCCTATTGCGGGTGCACCCTATTAATTGCCTTCCCCATTCGAACTTTTGAAGATTGAACCAAAAGCCTGTCAAAGAAGGAAGGGGGGACCTAGGTCTGTGAATTAAATGTCTGGGTTTTGCTGGAAAAAAAACCAGTTAGGGTCTCTCTGCCCTTTTAAAGTTGGGAAGCAAAAAGAAAATTACCATCTTTCCACTGCCTTCCTAGTCCCTCTCTCCTTAACAGCCCTCCATTCATGCTCCATTTAATTTTCACACATATTCGAAGATGCTAATTTCCTTTCAGACTTCACTGGGCAGGCTCCTCAGCTGCTGTCTGAAACAGATAGAACCTCAAAAGCTGGAAAATTCAAGGCCCACTATGGGGGAGCAGATCTCTGCCACCGAGAAGCCTCTAGATTTAACACAAAAGGGGAAGAAGAGAAGAGAGGAAGTCCTTTTTTGTGTGGTTCTTTGAGAACCTGCTTTGTCTCATAATAATAGGAAACAACTACTGATCGGATATATGTTCCACATCAGGCTCTATGCTAGATGTTTTACCACATGTTCCCTTAGAACCCTCAAAATGGGCCCACAAGTAGTAATATATGGGCTCAGCCTACGGCACAGATGGGGAAAAAAGGTTCTGAGAGCTTAGGCTACTTGCCCAAGGCTTGATGTCTGCCTACACACAAACTCATACACATGTGTTTGTAACAAACAGCCTTGTTTACAACAGTCAACAGGCTACCATACAATGGAGTATTAGATGGTCTTAAAAAAATAAGTACTGACGCCCTGGCTGATGTAGCTCAGTAGACTGAGCGCGGGCTGCAAACCAAAGGGTCGCAGGTTTGATTCCCAGTCAGGGCACATGCCTAGGTTGGGGGCCAGGTCCCCAGTGGGGGCCACATGAGAGACAACCACACATTGCTGTTTCTCTCTCTTTCTCCCTCCCTTCCCCTCTCTAAAAATAAATAAATAAAATCTTTAAAAAAAATAAGCACTGACACAGGCTACGACATGGATGAACCTTGAAAACATTATTCCAAGTGAAAGAAGCCAATCACAAAAGACCACACACGGTGTGATTTCATTTACATGAGATGTACAGACAGTGGATTACTGATTGCCTAGGGGGTGTCAGCGGAAGGGTGAGGAGTTTCCTTTCGAGGTGATGAAATGTTCTCAGATGGCCCAGTGATGCTCTGCACGTACCTGTGAACACACTAAAACCCATTGAATTACACACTCTAGAGGGGTGAATTATACAGCATGTGAATGATATCTCAATAAAGCTGTTTTTTAAAAACAAAACCTCGTTGCCTGAACCCAGGTCTGGGAGGCTCCCCGCTCCTGTTTATTCCACCTCATCACTGGGTCCCGGCATGTGCACCTCAGTGAATTCTCAGATGGTTCTGGGAGGAGAAGATGGCTGTGCTCATTTCATAAATGAGGACACTGAGAGCCAGAGAGGAAAAATAATGTGTCCTCTTTCCGAAGAAAAGATTAATTTACATAGAAGAAACCTGATTTTCTCAGTGTCTCCATATATGAGCTACCCACCCGTGTTCACTGTAAACAGAGAATGTGAGAGCCAGGGCAGACCCTAAAATGATCTAACCTCATGATTTTCATATGGCCCTCAAAGTGCCTCACCCTAAAGATGTCCAAGAAGGTGCTCAGGGGCCACCGCAGGGACTAGGGAGGTTCAGTTAGAGCAGTTTATTTATTTATTTTTATTTGTTGAATTTAGTGGGGTGGCATTGGTTAATAAAATTATACAGGTTTCAAGTGTACAATTCGGTAATACATCATCTGTCTACTGTATTGTGTGTTCAACACCCCATGTCAATTAGAGCAGTGTTAAAATTCTATTTTAGACACTGGGCTTCCACATAAGACTTTAATTGAAAATACAGCTAAGATAGCCCAAAAGGTACCGATCTCGTCCAACCTTCCCATTGTAAACATGAGATAACCAGGAGAGGAAAAAGGTCTGTTTGAGCCACGTGGTAAGTTAATATTAGTGCTGGGCAGGGGGGCAGCTTCCTTCCCTCTCCAAATCACACGTTCCTCTTAGTCCAGATCAATGGCCTGATGCAAGAAGACGAGGCTGGAGAACTGGGTTCTGTTCACCAATTCAGGTTCTAAACCAGAGGTCAGCAAACTTTCTGCAAAGGACTAGATGGTAAATATTTGGGCTTTGCAGGCCACATGGTCTCTTTAGCAATAACTTGGTCACTGAGGTTGGATAGTGGCCATAGACAATACTTGAAAAAGGGGGATGGCTATGTTCCAATAAAATTGGTGGGGGGCCTAGTTTGCTGTCTCTTGCCCCCAGCAGTCCATTCCTGTTGGGTCGCTCCTCTTCCCAGGGATGAAAGGGGCGGGATATGATGAGGAGAGCGGTCCTTCCTCAGTGCCTTTGCCTTCGGGGGCAGTGTGGTTTGGTGGAAAGCACTGCGCTTGGAGTTAGGCAGCTCTGCTTCCAGGTTGGGGCTTCCACTCATTTACTTCTCCACGACTTTCCTTCATTTGCAACCTGGGGACAACAATGGTCACCCAGGAGGATGGTGCAAGGATGACATGAGACGCGCATGCCAGGGCTTCCTTTGACACAGGGGAGAACGATGATGATAATAAACAAAGCCAGCCCCATCTTCACCTTCACCTCCCATCATTCTGCTCCCCCCGACTCCCTTTCGTCCCCCAGCTCCAGCCACAGGGGCCTTCTTGCTAAACTTCTTTCACACACCAAGTGTGCCCCAACCTTGGTGCCTGTACATTCACCACTGTCTCTCTTTGGAATGTTTTTTCCCCAGACCTCCCTATGGCTCATTCTTCTCATGTTCTGCTCAATCTCTGCTCAAGTGCCACTTCCTGGCAGAGGTTGGTTTCCTGATGACACTGTTGAACACAGCACCCCCACCCATCACTCCCCGGGCACTCTCCCACATTACCCTGTCTATGTTCTTCATACATAGCCCTTCCTGCTATCTTAAATGCCAATGTGTATGCATTCATTTGCTTGTGTATTGTGTTTCTTTCTCTGCCCTAGGTATCTGACTAGATCTTTCTGGCTTCCCAGGATCAGGAAGGGTGGCTGGAAAGTAGGCACTCAGGAAATATTTGTTGAAAGAAAAATACGAGAACGATGATCTCTCAAATCGCTATAATTTTCTGAATTGACTTCTCCACCTCAAGCTCCTGTGTTTGGGAAATGCTAAGCCTGAACACAATACAGACATCCCCATGGTAGGAAGGTCAATCTAAAGATATAGCTCTGGCATAGGTACAGATTTACTTGGATCATAGAAATCCTGTGTTTGGAATGATCTGGGTCCCTACTGACACTGATTACCAAGAGCTGGCAGTGCACCTGGACTGTAGGAAGGCCATTTCATTAACCTCCACATTAAATTAGACCTGCAAGAGTCCTTTAACTCTATCCTTATGCATACTTTGTTGATAGGAAAATTGAGGCTCAAAAGAGAGAACGGACTTTCTCAAGTCTTGTTCTTCGTTAAATGAGGAACTTTTTAAATCAATCGTAAAAATCACCCATCTGATAATACAAATGGAGAACTCAAAGCAATAGAAAAAAATGGACTCCCCCAAGATCACACAGCAGGACAGTGTCAAAATTAAAGCTCGAACCCTTGTCTACCTGCACTGAGAGCCGAAATCTCACTGCTCACCCTCCATGCTCCTCTCTGGACAGAAACAGAAAAGAAGAAAAAGGAAAAAAATTACTCCAGGCACACATTTAGCGATGCCCATAAATCCTCACAATATTAACAACACACGACAGCTCTGTTAAATAAATTGGCAGCCAGTGTAGGCAGCTTAAAGAGGCAGGAGGTCTGGAAAAAAGAAAAAACAAAAAAAGACCACTAGGCACACAGAAATCTTCCCATTCTGCTCTTTTCTAAGTCTGTCCACGAACCAAGGGCTCAGACAGGACAAGCCGGGGTTTGGCATGAGTTGGAAGAAGGTTCATACATGGTCTGTGAGTGTGGCATGTGTGTGTGTGTGCATGTGTGTGCGTACACAGAGCTCCCAAGAGACTGCATGGGGAATAATCCATTTGTAAGATGTCACTCATCTTTTATACAAATTAACCTCCACCCCCTCCTGCGTAGATTAATTTGCTCTTTGTTTCCTTGACACTCAGCTGGGGAGAGCTCAGAAGAATTACAGAAAGTTCTTCAAGAGGTGAAAAGGGGAAGTCAGGGCTTCGGAGGCCTGGAACCTGGGCAAGCAGGCCCTGCTTCTCTGCTTCCCACCGGGACAGGAGGAAGCCAGCCGTAGTCCTTGTCTCCTCCTGTCGCAGGGGGAAACGCATCTCAGTCCCCAGATCCCGGTAATAATAATACCTCATATGTACTCAGTGCCCAGTCTGTGCTGAGCGCTTTGCAAGCATCACACCAACTCCCACCAACTCACTGCCTACCAGGTTCCAGCCAGCCTAGGCCTCACTCTAGGATGCTTGATTCTCTGGCCGTAAAACTCCTGCCCCATTACTCTTCCCCCTTTCCAGATGGCCTCCCACCCCTCTGCTCTCTACTCCGAAGCTCCAGGTCCACAAGTGTCTGTGCCCTGAGAGGGGCCACGACACATCACTCTCCCACAACTGCAAGTTTTAGTCACAAAGGGTGAATTTAAAGAGAAATGCAAAACACCATTAGACACATACCTCAAAATAGGAACCTTCCGTTTCTCCCCTTAGCTCTGATTCTGTCAGCTGTCACAGTGTGCATGAATAAATAAGCCATCAAACATTATTTTTGGGAAGAGGAACAATACAAATAAATAAACACATGAGTAGGAATAAATAATGCTAATATTGAATTAATGAAAATAGGTTTTAAAAATACATCTATGCAAATCACATTTAATGTGAGGGATCCAGGAAATCAACGTATCCCCACACTGCTTCTGCTCGACGTGACCAGTTACCATGACGTGGGTAGCCCCCATTGCACAGATGCATCCACAGAGGCCCCTGGGGGGAAGGCAGCCATAAGTTCAATGGCTTAGTCAAAGAGTCACAATTATTTAGTAGCAGGGAAATAACCTTGACTTCTGGGTTCCAAAGATCAAAATTCCTGCACAATAGGCCCCTCTTAACATTCTTTGAGAAGTTTGAACAAAGAGCAACAAAAAGAGAGGTCATTTTCATTTCTTTACCCTGTACCATATGTTGCCCGTGACCATGTGCATGATCTTGCCTCGCGCAAGATTGATGGTTTGCAAGAATTATTCTATTCAATTTCCTTTTTTAAAAAAAATTGTATTTATTGATTCTGAGAGAGAGAGAGAGAAAGAGAGAGATTGGTTGTCCCACTGTTTATGCATTCGTTGGTTGATTCTGGTACGTGCCCTGAATGGAGACTGAACTCACAACCATGGCATATTGGGATGATGCTCTAACCAACTGAGCTACCCAGCCAGGGTCTTCATTCAATTTTATTAACGATTCCTGAATTAAAAGCAGTGCACCCCTTTTTCAAATGAGGGCATTGAGGATGAGAGAGGGACAGCGACTTTCTGGCGGTGAAAAGACTTTATAAATGTCGTCTGGACATCTAACTCCAAGACATGTAATTTTCCTCTTGATGACACGGATATAAGGTACAATATTAGATTTCCCATGTTGCCAATGAGGGAACTCATTGGCAACATGGTTCATAGAAGGGAACTGATTTTGTTCCACGCCACAGAATTTTAAGGGGCAGGACAGGATTTTAAATGAGCCCAACCCCACACTGAGGGCTCTTTGCAGCACGCCACATGACGTCGGAACAGAGATCCAAAGGATCCGTGGGGTCGATGTATTACCCAGGCAGGGGGAGGCAAGGTAGCCGTCTCCCACTCCAAAGGGCCCACTGAGATCACACACACACACACACACACACACACACACACACACACAATCGGTTGCTACCACATCCCCAATGTCATCAGACCAGCAGAGGAACAACATGCTTTTTTTTTTTTTCTGGAGAAACTCTTTCTCTGTTAAGAAGAACCAAGAGCTTCCCTGAGACCCATTTTTCATACAATTAATGTCAGGCCTCCCCTGTTTCCTAATGAGACCTGACACTAACGGAGAAAAATGAATACATTAATATTGAGTTCATTAGTAAATAGATTATCCGAATGTTGGGGGTGAGTGGGGGAGGAAGGTGAAGGGAGAAGGAGGAAGGTGCAGAGGGACACGACATACCCCCCACTCAGCTCTTTTGTCAAGACCCTCGCTGAGGACCAACTGCTGATCAAATATTTATGGATTTTTAATGCACTGATCTGTTACGTCTGGAAACAGTCTCTATGACCAAAAACTCTCTTTTTAAAAAGAGAGAAGACTCCAGCTGGTGCTTTTTACTGAGATGCAAAGCCCAGAGAAGAATCTTTGTGCTTTGTTCCCTGGTTGGTAAGTATAAGTGACAATTCTCCTGGACATCATGCCGATCGCCCTTCCCCACACCCCCGCACGGCAAGAGAAAGTGACATGGAGAGAGTGGGGGGTGCGGCCACAGCCCTGTGTGGGCAGGAACAGCAGTTGCCTGTATCCCCTGAAAAAGTCTTCCCCACCCTCTAAAGAGTCAGTTCATTGTCCCATGGTCACCATGTGTGGGGCGTGAGGCCAAACATCAGCAGCAGAAGCACAGGGTCCCAGCCCACAGAGCAGGAGTCTGGTTCAGCCCCTGCCTTGTTGCGTTACCTTGGACAGCTCTCCTCACTTCCGATCTCTGTAAACAGGGGCCGTTAATGGTAGTCTTCGTCTGTTGCAGATGCCACAGAATTGCTGCCACCATGGTCCAATGAGTTCACGGGCAAGGAAGCTCTTAATATAAACTGTACACCGCCATAAAAGGCATGATGTTACTGTGTTTACAAAACATGCCCATCCCTTTATGTCTATGGGATGAGATGGAAAGTGAAAGCAAGGCCCAGCTCAGCACACTATTATGTGTGACCTTGGGCAGCCATTACGACGTGACCTTCATCCCTCTGGGCCTCAGACTGCCCATCAGCAGCATAGCCAGGCAAGACCACAGCTAGATAACCCCACAGGGCCTTTGCACAGCCTGGTGCCTATGACAACCAGGAGGAGGCCTGGCATGATGATGCTGGCTCCTCTCGAGACCCAAGATCATCCTTGATTGCGGTTGGAGTGGAAAGAGAGAGGGGATCGGATGCTCTCTGGGAACTACTACGGCTCTCACATTGTATGAGGAGGGACATTTTGTGTCTCTTAAAGTCCTTGAGCAAGGAAATCTCCTGTCATGCTCCAAGGAGAAAACAACTTAATAAAAGCGAGGGCAGAAAGAAAGAAGGAAACAGCCCAGGTAGAAATGGGCCCCAGAGAGAGTCGATGTTCATGAATCAAATAGTTCCTTTTCTGGTCGCTGCTTTCCGCTCTGTCATGGGCACTTTATTCACTGAGACAGGAACAATCTGCCAAAACATTTTTACACACAAGAGACACAGACAGATGGTGAGAGATAGAGGCAGACACAGCCTCCACGCCAGAGGCAGAAACTTTCCCATTCTTCGGGAGCAGGAGGTTAAGAAAGCAAAAAGAGGAAGAAAGAGAAAGAAAAACAAAAATGACAGTAACGTAGGAAACAGTCAGGGGAAAAAACCACGCCACATTCAGAGCCTGGTCCTTGTACTCCAAACAGCAGTGACATTTCCTTAAACGGCAGGATGAATTCTTTTACGAGGGCCTTATGATATAGGCCTCTCGCCACCCGATTTGTTAGTGAAAAGAAAATTGCATGGAAAAGAAGGCACAGGGTGTATGGGAGCCTGCAAAGCAGAAACCAAAAATGCATTTTGTTCTCCCAAATCTTCTAACGTGACTCGCTAGCTCTATTGTGACAAAGTGAGAAGTCTCTGAGTTCATTTTATGTCTCATCCATCCTGAGAGTAATGGGAAACCTCACCTTGTTTCTGCACAATATCAGCGCACACTGTGCGCCACAAACACTCAGCTCCATTAGACGTAATGGAACGAGACTGTCCCCGAGTTGTTTTCAATTGCTTGAGTGCATCTTTCATTTAGGGAAACAAGAATACATGAGCTGTTTGACTCAAACTGAAGTCGGACCCACGTCTGCAGCGATAGCCATGGCTAGTTCCTTTTTTATAATTTTTTAAATAAAGATTTGATTTATTTATTTTTAGAGAGGGGGAAGGGAGGGAGAAAGGGAGGCAGAGAAATGTCAGTGTGTGAGAGAAATATCGATTGGCCCCAAGCGGGGACCAGCCAGCAACCCAGGCATTGTGTCCAGGAACGGAACCGGCGGCCTTTCGCTGTGCGGGATGATGCTCAGCCAAGTGAGCCACCCTGGTCAGAGCGCCATAGCTGTTTTCTTATGCTTGGCTAGGTGCAGACGGGGTCAACTATCACCTCTCCCCATGGATGAAGAGATGACATTTTGCATGCCCATTTCCTGTCATCTGTTACAAAGCAGCACACAGCTACTCCTTAACTGCCGTTAGCAGAATGCAAGTCCGTGAATGGTCCACACCCACAGCGTCATTTGCATTCTGTGACCGTGACCATGGTGTTCTGAGATGAAAGAACATTTAAGCTGAAGGGCCAGATGGTCAGGAGTTTGCATCCCCAACTCTGCCACGTCGAGCTTGCCTGACTGTTGGCCAGTCACTTAGCCCTGACCAGTTTTATCAGGTGAAAAATGAAACAAAAACGGTACGTGCTTGGTGGGATAATTCGAGTTAAGGTGGCAAGAACGGTGAAAAGCCTGTGGGAAGTGAACAGAACTTGGGAAAGGCTAGTTATCAGCACGGTGGAGCTTTCCAAAGTGAGTCCTGCCTCCGAACCGCCGTCCCGGTGTGTCAGCTTACAACTGGGCTTTCAGTCCCAGGAAGAGGAGCCCAGCGGCCTCCATGTTCTTTTTTTTTCAATTTTTTAAAAAATATTTTATGTATTTTAGAGAGAGGAAAGGAGAGAGAGAGGGAGAGTGGGAGATGGGGGGGAGAGAGAGACAGATTGATGTGAGAGAGATATATCCATTGATCGCCTCCCCCACACACTCTGACCTAGGAGCAAGCCTGCAATCTTTAGGCATACGGGACGATGCTACAACCAACTGAGCCATGGGCCAGGGCCCAGAGACCTCCGCTTGAACTCCTAGTGCTGCCGCTAACTCACTAAGAATACTTGGTCATCTGTCTCCCCGGCTGGGTCCCTGTTTCCTGGGTGTCAGAGTGAATGGGGTGAACTTGACGTGTCATTTAGAACTTTCCAAACTGTGCTTTTAGAACAGAATCCTTTCTTTAAGCATGGCTTTATGGAGATTTAGTATATGCATAACAAATGAGAGTGAGTACGAACTGGGTACACGGCCAGGAACCCGTTACACCTGTGTCCCTGCCCACCTTTAACAGCATCTCCTCTGGAGAGCCCCAGGAAGTCGGGGGACACAGTGAGAGAAACCACAGGCTCAATGACGTCGAGGTCTAGTCTAAGGACATTGTGTGAGACCACAGAAGAGAAGGGGCATAGGAATTTCATGAGCTCAGCTGGTTGGACCATCTCTCCTGACTTTAGCTTCCAAAGCTCGCTTCTGGTCACCATGGCTACAGAGCATGGGTGCTCTTCCACCCTCCCTGCAGAAAAACCACGGTAGGCAGAGCACAGGAGAGGCAAGGCTTCAAGACACAGGAGGCCACCAATCGCAGTTCTGTCCACTATCATTTCATCCCTACCTATGGAGAGCATATCTACTGAGGGGCTATGCCTGTGCCGGGCTGGACATACACACAGTTATTATGTACATTTGTCTCCCCTGGCTGCTGTAACAAAGTACCACAAACTCTGTGGCCTAAACCAACAGAAAGTTCACCTCTCACATTTCTGGAGGCTAAAAAGATCCACACCAGTTTCACTGAGCCGAAACCAAGGACTCAGGAGGCCCACACTCCCTCTGGCGGTTCAGTGGGAGAGTCTGTTCCTTGCCTCTTCCAGTCAGTAACCGGCAGTTACTGGTATTCCTGGATTTATGGCCACATCATTCCAAACTCTGCCTCTGTTGATCATACTGCCTTCCTCCCTTCTGTCTAAAGTCAAATCTCCAGCCTCCCTCTTTGCTTGAGCCTATGCTTTCTTTGAGGGCCCATCAGGATAATACAGGATAATCTCCCCATCTCAAAACCATTAACTTAATTGCATCTGCAAAGACCTTTCTTCCATATAAGGTAACATTCACAAATTCCAAGGATTAGGATGTGGATATCTTGAGGGAGGAGAAGCATTATTCAGCCTACCACACTGTTGTTCCTATTCAGTCTCAGTGCAAACTTGAAGGATGCAGACAGGTACGTACACCCAATAATTCACCCATGGAAGGTGTTTAAACTCTACAGACATACAGTGAAATCTCCAGGGCCCCTTTGTCACTTTGCTCATCTGTTCCTTTTGTTAGAACTATACTCGGCTCTCACCCCAAGTTCACTGGTACACAGCCTACTCATCCTTAAGAATCAGTTTGAAAATAACTCATCCAAGGAGCTTTTTCAGATCATCCCCAGTGCCTGAGGTTGCTGCTCCCTGGGAGAGACTCACAGAAATGATGAGCTGAACTGTCGTGATGGCATTGAAAAGTGTAACAATAGATAATGTTTGCGCAGCACTAACCGAGGCTCAGGCGCCGTGCTTTACATGAAGAGCATCGCTGTATCCTCATGAACACCCTATGAACTCTATCCTGTTACTTTTTCACCCCTGTTTATAGATTTGGAGAAGTTATAGTAATAGTTACTATAACTATAGTTCTATAACTGAGAAGTTCTCAGTTATAGTTACTGAGATTTGGAGAAGTTAAGTAAGCTGTCCCGTGTCACAAAGCTAGCAAGCGGTGGACAGAGCATCCCCGTCCTACCCACACATATGGATCCAGGATCCCAGCTCTCAACAGCCTATACCAGGGGTGTCAAAGTCATTTTCACTGGGGGCCACATCAGCCTCGCGGTTGCCTTCAAAGGGCCGAATGTAATGTTAGGACTGTATACATGTAACTACTCCTTAACAGTTAAGTGAGAGCTCAGCGCTGCTGCTGGGCAGAAACAAGGTGTTGGCCGGATATGACAAGGTAGAGGGTGGGATTCGAACCGCAGGCCTTGTGTTTGCCACCTGTGTCCTATACTGTCCACTCTCCTGCTCACTGCCTTCCTCCTAAGCCCATTCTACCCAGCATTAGTTAGTTCTATACCGATTTTATCTTTCCTCTTAGAATGTGACTTTCTTAAAGGCTGAGCTAGTGCTTTTTGCATTTTTGTACCCCTCCCACATCTGGCCTAATCCCTGCGCTCCATGAATGAATGAATGAATGAATGAATGAGTGAATTAGTGAGTGAAGAATACATAGAGAAAATTAAGAAAGAAGAGATCAAAGGAGGCAGCGTGGACCAGAAAAAGTAGAAACAGGAGAGAAGGGGGAAGGAGGAAAAACGAAGGGCTGGAACTACTCGGAAAATATCACCCAGAGTGTCTTCCTCTTAGAGGTTACTCCAAAAAGTCTGGAAGCAGGAAAAGCAACTCCCAAGATGACCCCACCAGTTCTAGTAGAGACAAAAACAGAGAGAGGGAGAGAAAGAAGAAAGAGATCTCCAGCACAGCATGACTGATAAAAGCAGCCAGCTAAACCTCACAAACATAGGAAGGAAAAAATCCATCCCCAAAAGCAACACAACAGGAGAAAATTAAACCCTACACCGTGGCACTGCTAATAAGACTTCAAGGCCCTCCATATACGGAAATGCATCTGCAGGCAGGTTGGGAGTAGGACACCGCGTAGGACACCGCGCATCAAGGCTGATGAAAACACAGGCAGTGTGGAGAGACTCGAAGCCAAAACAAGCCCAGGACCCCGGAGACCCTCCCCTGCCCAGCTTCCCTCATCCCCAGGACCTTGGGAAGGAATCCCAAGAGGCAAAGGGCTGTGTTGACTCTCAGGGCTGCAAACACTTGGGGAAGACGTCGAGCTTCTGGAAGGCAGCAGAGTCCAGGGCTCGCAGGGTTTGTGTGCGTGCACACACAACCCGGGCTCACACGCCCCGCAGAGCAACCCAGAATCACCGACAGCCTATCTCCCGGCCTACGAAGCTGTTTCCTTGATGCAATTCCCCGCAACTCCTCGGTGATTTATTTTGTTTTCACGTCTTCATCCCTGAGCCTCAAGCCAAGGAAAGAGGAAAGAATAAACATGGGTTTCAACCCTAGACCTAAGACTAATGAAAAGGGTGAGGCAGGAGGAGTGCAGGGAAGAGCAACCGCCTGTGGAGGCATTGTGTGCAATGCTAATGTGAGCTGGGCCCTCCCATTGGTCGCCCATTTCTCCTAAGGGCCCAATGTATTTTTCATCCGAACATAACTTCGTTGTGTTTTTCTGTTTGTTTGTTTTTCCTTCCAAATGCGGATAGCACCACTGACATAGGCAGCCTGCACAAGAATGAGGAGCATGTTTTTCTCTCTGGGGCAGGGGCAGGTGGCTACATGAAGAAACCCAGGATCCTAAAACAGCCAGGGCTACACCTGAGGGTCCATCAGAAAAAAAGAGGCCAGCCCAGTGGGTTTTTTTCTGGGATCTGTGTTCTCTGCAGGGAGTGACCAACCGCCTAGAGCCGAGCCGGTTGTCTATTGATTCCTCGAGGCAGAAAAGCTTATTCTTGATGGTCACTCACTCTTTGTTTTCTGTTTGTTTTTCTTCATTATTTTTTACATTCATTCTTCTATTCATGCAAACAGTATATGTTGAGTACCTAATATGTGTCAAACAGGCACTATGTCCTGGATGTTCAGGGGAAAATAAACAGATGACATCCTTACCCTTATGGATTTACAACCCAGAGAAGGGTGAGGGGAACAGATATGAATCAAAACCACAGCTGCTTTTTGAGAGTTCTCCATGTACCTTGCAAAATCCATGGATGATAGATGAGGAAACTGTGACTATGAACTTGCCTGAGGTCACACAGCTGGGAAGTGACAAAGCTAGGTTTTCCAAGCAAGACAGTCTGTCCTTAGCCCCAAATTAAAACAAAGCAAAAATTAATGCCTGGTTACAACTGGGGGTAAGTGTCATAGAGGAAATCAACAAGATGGAGTGGGAGAATAATCTCTCCATCACAGCATCCTCAATTCTGTAACGTTTGCTCTCTTCTCTTTTACCTTCATATTCCCATTTCCCCTGTGGATTTCAGGGTCATTATGAAATCTGTCCAAAGCTACATGGACTGCAGGTATTATAGTCAAGACTAAACCCATGTACTACCCGTGTACTAATTCTTTTTCCAGTGCAGCAAGCTCCTCCATTAGAGTTTGGATGACTTTTCAAAGGATTTGCAGATATCAAACAAAGGAAAGGCATAGAAAATAGAAAATACAGTATGACCAATATAGTGTTTCTTAGTTCCTGAAGTAGAACTCAGATCTGTACCGCCTACTAAGTCTTGAACTTGACCACCAATTTAGACAGTATTTGTCCAACCAACCAACAAACCAACCCCTAACATGCTCCCACCACACTAGTTCTCTAGAATTATATCATTTCCATGCAGCAAGAGTTGCCCAATTCTTTCATTTTGTAAACAGAGACACTGACCAAGCCAAGAACAGAAGTTAGGCTTACTGATACATCATTAAACAGAAATAAGCAATTAAGTCTGGAAGAAAAACTACTCTACCATCTTATATGAAAGAGTAAGATAGGTTCGCTAGATTTTCTCTGCCATCTTCTTCTCCTGCCAGCGGTGTGAATGAATCTGCCCAGCACCATCTCTATTTTCTGAAGGTGATGTACACAGTACCTGGGTATTCAAAGTACACAGACTTGGGTTCAAATCCTGCAACTGCCAACCTAGACCAATTTACCTAATTTCTCTGAGCTTAACTTTCATTGTAAAATGAGGACATATGTTTATATGTTATATGTTTAAGTTTGTTATGGGAGTAAATGGGAACATATGCGAAGAACTGAACATAATGCTGACAAAAAAATCAGAGCGCAATACATGCATAATCCCTTTGACTCTTGGGGAAAATCAAATGCAAGGTAACTGACCAGAGTCAAAGATGCAGTCAGTTATCATTAAATTGGTCAGAATGTACTACCAACCTCCAACTTGGGTATCTTGCTGCTTCAATGTTGGGTATTATCTGAGGCAGAATGACCTGGTATATCTGGTGCCCATGGACATCCAAGGAGTGGGCTTTGGAGTGGAACACTGTTGAAAATATAGTGGAGGTAGGTCAAGGAGAAGAGGCACATGCAGCAATTCTACACAGTCATTGAAGGGGCTGACCATGGGGAAGGATTCTCTGTGGTGACTAAGAGGCTTCATGGAGAGGTGTGTTTGTTGCGTGAGACACTTTAGAAATTACTAAATAAATACATTATAATGATAGCTCCCACAGAGGCGTGCTGCCCAGTTCAGTATCTCATTCGCTCTCACCGACACCCTGGGAGATTGTCCCCGTTATTCAAAGTAAGCTCTTCACTGTGCATACTGTATGCTGGGCACTCCTTACACTCTCACAACAACCCTGTGTGTGCAGCCTATCGCCAGTCCCCTTGTACAAATGAGAAGACCGTGGCTGAGAGGTTAACAATGTACTCAGAGTCACACGGCTACTTAGTAGGGTCTTCTGCTTCATCTAGTGTAATTCCCTTTTCCATTACACTCAACTCTCTGTCCTTTATACACAAATACATATGTTTATCTAGAGACAAAAAAATAGGCCATAAATAAAAAGTGAGAATACAGTGGCTATACCACACAAAGAAGGAGGCTCTCGAGAGCAGAGAAGCTGTGAATTGCTAAAAGGGAGCAAAAGGTGCACCTGACCTCCCGCCTCTGGAGCGAAGCCCTCAGCACCAGATGATAAGGGCACATGTGCGAAAGGGCAGCGAAGGCCCAGGGACCTGGGTGTTATTTGTCCAGCTTCCTGAAGACTAAAATGGCATATTAATTTAGACTCCAAAGCCCTGTCATGTTGCGTAGCTGGAATCCGGAACAACAAAAAATGCAAATCAGAGAGTCTATTACCAGATCAAAAGATTGCAGTTAACTTATTTACATTCTCATTATTTTTAATGTTTTCAACCAACACAACACTAAGCTTAAAGTCAGAGCGGAGTGTAACTGATTTAGAAGTAAGGAGGTAACCAGGAGGCCTGCTCAGCCTGGGCCTAAAGCTTGGGCTCACCCAGCTGCCAGGGTGGGGAGGACACAGAAACTTGGCCAAAGGCAATTTTCCAGCTATCTTGACCTAAAATTTACTACTCTATCTAAAGAAGCAAGACAACTGAGGACAAAAACAAAATATCAGCTGTATCTCCCTTATAACGCCACAGATTGTTACCTCAATTCGCCACTCTCACTGCGCATAGACATGATCCAGGAGGTGCTGGGCAGTGTCAGCAACAGGCATTTTTCTGAAAATGCATTCCAAGGAACCCTGTATTCATAAGACATTAATAGGAAATAGGATATTCTACGGTCAAATAAATTTAGGAAATGTTCAAATAAGCAAAGAAAAACGGGTCTATTGACTATAAAGCTGCTCAGAGTCTAGTCACTTAAAATGCTGATTTACAGTATGAATCTCTGATGTGTCTGTATACGCATTTGTTTGGGTTTAGATAGCCACTTTTCTACCCTTATTCTGGACCAGAGCTTGAAAGATTTTGGTTTAGATTGTTCCAGGTTTACTCTACTATGGGAAAAAGAGAGGCAAGAAAAGACATCTCAGCCATTATTTAATGAGTGCCAAACACTTTACGTAAAGCCAAAGGCTTCATTACTACATTAGGTTGGAGTATCTCATTAATAACTGATCTCTTAATTCATGTTTTATGATCCTGTCAGCACACAGAGGCATTTGTCTTTGCCCAAAAAGAAAGCCTGTGTAGCATCTAACTGTGTGCCTCCCTTCCCTCTGATCCATTAGCTTGGAAAACAAGAATCACTGGAAAAAGTGGACGAAAGTCAAAACAATTGGGTCGTCTCTTTATGGATTTATCGAGTGGCAACTGGTGCCATAGTGAGAGTTAGGCGGGGCAGTGAAGCATGCCGGGAAACCCATTGATCATCAGGCGCCCGGGTCAAAAAGGATTTCATCTTCTGTCCTCAAACCTGAAAGGTAAGCTCCAAAGCAGATCAGACTGAAGGCTGAGGGGGTTGCTGAAGACTTAGTCCTCCCCTGCCTTTGGGAGTCCACTGTTTAGTAGGGGGAGGACAGACAGGTGAATGCCCAACAGCCACCAAAAGGAAAGAGCTCACAAGCTCTCAAGAGCCCAGGAAGGCTCTAAAAAGGTAACTCCTCCCTCTAGGAGGTGGAGCTTAATTCTCCTGTCCAGCGTAGACTGAACTTAGTGGCTCGATTCTAATAGAGTAAAGAAAGGGAAAATTAATAACTTTGCAGTGGAGAAACCTGGGGGACCTTCACCAAGTGTTCAGGGTTAACATCAGGTTGATATCACACACACTCTAATATGACCTGTTGATGTGGGCCCTTCACCTCTGCAGTGCGTTACCCCCAAACCCAGAAAGCCTCTTTAATCCTGAGAAAACAATACCCAAACCCAAGCTGAGGGGCATTCTATAACACTTGACCAATGCTTTAGTCAACTGTTAAGGTCATAAAAACACAAAAAAGAAAGAATTAGCATGGAAGGAAGGAAGAAGGGAGGGAGGGAGGGAGAGGGAGGGAAGAAGGAAGGAGAGAAACTGTCATCTATTGGAGGAAACCAAGGAAACGTAATCACTAAAAGCAACACGGATTGAGTCCTGGGAAAATAAAGCCTGTAGTTTAGTTAATAGCAATGTACAAATGTCGATTGCTTGGTTTTAACAAACGTACCATGGAAGGTGTAACATTAGGCGAAGCTGGGTCAAGGATATATAGGAAGTACCTGTACTATCTGTGCCAACTGACTATAAATCTAGAACTATTCAAAATTAGAAAAGTCTAAGAAAAAGACAGTGCTTAGGAAGGGTTGTGAGAGATTAATGACCCCGATGAAGCCGTTTGGGGGAGAGGAAAATAAACATCAGAGAAGGACGCTGTGGTCAGAGGCACAGACGCGCAGAGACAGAGTTCAGGGCCCTCTGCGTCCTTCCTGTGGTGGGGAAGCACCCTGGGTGGAGGGGCATGGGGCTGGAAGCACAAACAACAGCAGACAGACTCTTCTGGGTTAGGCAAAGAATGTTTGTGAGTCAATGAAGGATTTAGAGCAGAGAAAGACTGTCGGATATGACCAAAATGACTACAAGGCAGATGAGCTGGCACAGACAAGCAGCAAGTCATGTTCAGAGCCAAGTCGGGAAAACAGCAGCAAACTCACAAGGAAGCCCCTGGGCGACCCTGCGCTGACATGACTTCTCTGTTGAGTGGGACCAAGGGAGGCTGCTTTTCATGCTGTTGCCTTGAAAGCATGCGAGTCGTAAAGAGGGAAGCTTGGCTTGCACACCCAGCGTCTACACTGCTATTCAGAGAACTTGGGGGAAGATATGGGCCACTGGGTACAACTAAGAAATTGAGTCACAGAAACTTAAGATTGATCCACGATGGCAAATCCATCACCAGATATAAAGAAGTAGTGGGATTTAGAGGAACAGATCATGGCCATCCCAACTCAAAAGCCTTATTATCTACCCAGTGTCTTCAGAATAGTCCAAACACCTAAACCTGGCACTCAAGGCAATAAACTACCTTTTTATCTCACTTCCCTCCTTACCGCATTGTACACCAAAGATATTCCACACCTACACCTTAAAAATAATACCTGAAATCCCAACTCTGTGCTTTTGTGTATGCTGTTCTCTGAGCCTGAGCTGCCTTGACTTGAGCCCACATCCTTCATAATCATTGAATACCTCATACCCTGGCCACTGCCTCCATGAAGGATTCCAGGACTACAGGGACAGTATGAATCATTCCTCCCTTCAATTTCCTACAGCCCAGCTTTCTCATGCACCTTTTTTTAGGACTTACTCCATTTTTGCAGTTTCTGGTTCGCTGAGAGTATGCATGTCTCCCTGAGGGCAGAGACCAGACCTTCTCAGTGTCCATGTTCCCGTTCCACCCAGCAACACAGGTATTCAGGTAAATAATGTTGACTGGCTATCCAACGCTCATTCTCTACCCACATCTTCCTTATCTAACACTCCTAAAGGATGAAAAGCTCACTTCCCCAGACTGCACTGCACATAGAGGAGACCATGGGACTCACTCGTGTCTCATGAGTCATAAAGTGAAATATTTGAAGCTACTTCTGGAAAAGACTTTTTGTGTAATAAAGGAAAAAGCTCCCAAGGAGGGCTCTGTTTTCTGCTTGCTGCCCACCCCTTCATCCCTGCTTTAGATGCTGTGTTAGTTCATGAATCTTGGGGTGTTATAGCCACCTTGGAACCTCAAGGAGAAGGCCAAGACAACCAGAGAGAGGCAACCCTTGGGCAATGATGTCTCGAGTCACAAAGTCACCTACCTCCAAACTTTTTGTCACATGAGATAATTAAAAATCTTCATTGTCTAGGCCTCTAGGATATGAGTAAAAGTATCTGAAGTAAGACACGTACTTACCAGTCCTCCTCTGCTTAATATTTTTTTAATTGAATCAAATGTGAGAATTTCCTATCATTTGAGTTCACGTGGAGAAGAACCCTGGACTTCCTAATGTACCTCCATCAGAGAGAAACAGTCGCTTGGAACCCAGAGTCTGCGCCTCCAGCCCTGGGCTGGAGAGGACGTGGGGTCTGACCCCAGAAAACAATTACTGTCTCATGTGATTTTCGAATCGAGTCCAAGAAATGTTCTTCAAGGCCAAGTCATAATCTCCTTATGACTCCATCTACCTTTAAATGTCAAGTGCTGATTTTCAACACACTTCCCCCGAGAGGGATTATTAGTTTAATGAGGAACACGGGTCATCATCTGCATCCCAGGACTTGTGACACTTAAGAGGTATTATCTCCACCAACCTGAAACCTCCTACACATTAAACATGCAGAGGTCAAATTAAATATTCTCCTCACATTCTACAGCCCAAGAATCAGAGCTGAGCTAATGGACCCTGAAAGGATCAACAATGGGCACAGAGTAGTGAGCTTCTAACACACAGGGTCCAGGCACCAAAGGATGACAGAGAAGGACTAGATGAAAAGGGGGAGGAAAATTAGTAACTGGGAACTTTATCCCAAGTGCTTTATATTTGGTGTGTCTCCTAATCCTCACAATAGCCCTAGGATTTAAGGATTAATATACCCATTTCACTGACATGAAGCTTGAGAAAATTACAGTAACAGATTACTCAAAATTGTATCACTATGCCAAAAGGTAGAAACAATTCAAATGCCTATCAACAGGTGAATGAATCAGCAAAACTGGCATATCCATATAGTGGAATATCATTCAGCCATGAAAAAGGAGTAAGTTCACATACATGATACAACATGGATGAAGCATGAAGACATTATGCCATACACAGAAAATAGTAAACGATTGTCCTTATGTGAAATATCTAGAATGGGCAAGTTCACAGGGCCAGAAAGTACACTAAGAATATCAGGGGTTGGGGGTGTGTGTATGGGATTGGCAGCCACTGCAGGGGTGATGAAAAGGTTCTGGAACCACCTAGTAGTAATGGTTGCACAGCACTGTGAATGCAATTAATACCACGGAATTTTATACTGGAAACAGTTAAAATGGCAAATGTTGTAGATACATATTACCACAATAAAAAAAATCACATCACTAATAAATACTTTGACAACTTAAAACCTATTGCTGACTCCAAAGTCCGTAATCTTTCCAGCAAGCCATGAAGAGGTCCTCAAAGATTTAGTCCAACGCTGGCCAGCAGAGACTTCTGTTGCAACGGAAATGCTCCACGTCTGCACGGTCCAATAGAGCGGCCACTAACCACACGTGGCTGCTGATGGCTTGCGACACGGCGTATGTGCTTGAGCAACGAAAAATTAAATTTAATTAATCTATATTTAAATACAGGTCTCTTGTTGGATGCCACCTACCAAGTGAAGCACAGATGCCTAAGGAGACATTAGAACAAAATGATGATAACCTGGCAACTGAAAAGATTTAAAAAATGTGGACCCAAAGCTCCAGAGATCACCAGCACAGCCGCCAACCTGTCTGCCTGATTTCGTTTCACCTCTCCCTCTAATCCATCCATCAGGAAGAGTAGCCTTGACAACAGCAGATCTGATCCTATTATCTGCTTTACGAAAACAACACCAACTGGGAACCTTAAATGTATACACTACGTGAAAGGAAGCAATCTGAAAAGGCGACATAATACATGATTCCAATTATGTGACATCTTGAAAAAGACAAAAAACTATGGAGACAGTGCAAAGATCAGTGGTTGGCCAAGGGTTAGGGGGAAGGGAGGGATAAATAAGAGAAACGCAGAGGATTTCCAGGGCAGTGAAACTGTTCTGTATGAGTAATAATGGCAGATACATGTCATTACATAGCTGTCCACACACAGAGTGTGCAACACCAAGAGTGAATTCTAATATAAATTATGGACTTTGGGTGATAACGAAGGGTCAGAGTAGGTTCCTCAGTTGTAAAGGTACCACTCTAGTGTGGGGTGTTCACAGTGGGGAAGCCTGGGGGTGGGGAGCGGGGGGTACAGGGAAACTCCCTGTACCTTCTGCTTAATTTTTCTGTGAACCTAAAACTGACCTAAAAAATAAAGTCAATTAAAAAAAAAAAAACACATGGTAAAACCCCACTAAAAGTCAGCATCCCACGAAACTCCTCCCCAGGCTCCTGCCTCTCCTCTGGTCATTTTCTCATGGCCCCCTGGTCCCATTCAAGCCACATGCCAGCTCCCTAAACCCACCGGCAATTTCTCACCACAGACCTGGCATGGGCTACGTAAGCCCTTTGAGTTGGGTGCTCCTCACCTTTCTACTAGAGCTGCTTGGCAGACTCCCTCATATTTCTTTAAAACTAGAACTCCCTTTTTTGAATATTTTCTTAAAGCAAAAAAAAAAACAAACCACCAACCCTGAAATAACAACTCCCTCCTTTGACTGCCCATGCGTCGAATAAATATTGCACCCTTTGCGCTAGTTTGGTTACTGACCTGTCTTCTAACCATCTCTGGTTTGCTCCGGGGTAGGTCTTAATTCCTCTCCACCTCCTATTATCTGGCCCCAGGCAATCTGTTCAGGGCCCCATCACTCCTCCTCCTTTCCATCACACTGGCCTTCTCACCATCCAGGAACACACAGGGCTCCTCCCCTTCAAACCTCTCTTCTCCCCGCGGGGGCCACTCCCCAACGAACTCAAACTCCACCTCTTGCTTATGGAAGGCTTCCTTGCTTTCCCAGAGTCACATAAATGCCCAGCTGTAAATTTTCAAAATACTTGATGCTTTTCCCTTCAAGGCATTTTTCAACTGTGTCTAAATAATTATGTATGAAACTATTTGTTTAATTTTTATCTCCTTCTTTAGGCTTTAAGCTTTGTCCTATTCCCCCGCAGTTCTATCCATGATTCCTTTCATATCTAAAGCTCCTAATACATATTTGTGGATTAATTACTCTATCCTCCAGGGTCCAGGTGGCTGTTTAATAATTATTTGTAAAGGAACTATATTTCTTTTATCTCCAGACTCTAGGAGATAAAAGAAATATAGTTTATCTATGACAGTTCCTGACACAAAATGAGAGAGCAACAAATTCAGTATTTGTTGACTGACTGACTGAATGAATGAATGAGAGAGAAAATCAGGAATTCTTGCACAAACAAACTGCTCCACTTCTTCACGGCAGAAACCATTCGGCACCATCCACGGAGTTTTGTGCTGAAGAAGTTGTTGCAAGTGCATACAAAATTAATGGCTTCTGAGTATGATGACAACAGTTCATTTACCAATTATTTTTCAAGCATGCTTTCTTACCTTATTTTTTCAGCCATGGTACGTATTGAGTAATACAAACCTCTATGTGGGCAATGGGGTTTAGAGAGAGAGCCTTGGCCGCCACATGTAACACGGTGAACAAGGGGCTGACCAGATGCCAGGCTGCCTGGCTCCTGGGAGAGGCACAGGGTGACAGCTGCGGCTGAGAAGCAAACAAGCTATCCCCGTTCTTGAGGACCAGAGCGGATGGGAAGCGAGAGAATGGACCCTGATTACAATCTGAGGGGGATTCTTGCACTGAAAGGGAGTTGATTGGATCGTGCTGTGATGCCAGAGCCTGTCAGCAATCAAACTTCCTCTGGCTACCTCTGAGCAGCTGAAATTAGAAATCGGGGGGCAGAGGCTTGCCTGCTGCTGAGGGACAGGCTGCAGGACACAGGAGCAGCTCGGCGTCAGGCTATAGCTAAAGTGGTAGATTACATACTTGTCCATTTGCAGCACTGCTAATGAAAAATGCTTCCTTTCTCAAAGAAGCCAGAGAAGGATGCAACTTGCCCTGGGGGCAGGAGACAGAGGAGTAAGGGGAATAACCCTTAATAACTGCAGACTGTACAAATGCTTACAAAACGTTTTAACTTATATTCTCACTAGATCCTCCCCCAGCCCCCACTGAAACCAGTGCTATAAACCCCATTGTAAAGATGCAAACTTCTGCATTGGCAGGGAGGAAATGTCATCTCAAAGTTAAAAGGTATAAAGTTAGAGCCAAGATAAGAATTCCCAATCAGCCTGACTTGCTAAAGGACACTGTAATCCAAAGCAAGAGTCTCCAAGAAAAAGTCAAAATCTGAAAATACTGAAATAAATTAGATTTTCCCAGAAAGATTCTGATGGAATCTTTCACATGTAACGGGGCACAAAGCAGGGATCCCCTGAAAATACCAGAGTGTATTCCCCACAACCCTTGATTGGGGGAAGAAAGAAGTGGATGGTTTGTGTTTAAGGTACTTTGCATGACAATGGCAAGTTAACAGCTGTGCCTTTCCTGAAGGGAAGAGAATGTTGCCCAGGGCAAAAGGTGTAGGTGACTTTAAGAGCATCTAGTGACTCCTGACAGAGCCAGGGGAGGCTGATGCCCACCCCGGATGTCCCAGTGTCACTGGGAACTCTTGCCCTGACTAAAGATGGCAGTAGCCGAAAGAAGGTGAAAGATACTGGGGAACTGGCGAAATGGCAGACGCTAACACACCGTAGGAGGGGCTGGATATTAGATCACATAGGAAGTTCCGGGCTGAACATTTAAATGGGGGAGGGCTGAAAGCGAGTAGGAGAGAGTCCACCACAAAGAGGTCCAGAGTGAGTGAGAGAGAGAGACGTGAGAGTGCACCACAAGGTCTGCAGGGGGAGAAGGTCAGGCTAGGCAAGACCATGGCGGAGCTGATGGAGAGGCAGGGACCTGCCTAACCAAGCACAGATTCGTGAGGGATGCTTGGAGCTGAACTGTGAGCGGGAATGCTGAGCTGCAGACTTCTGCTTCTCTGAAGGATGTACAGAGAAGTCGCTCTCTTGGGACGTGCCTCCCTGGATCCCACCATGACCCAGTGTAAGGCGGCACATGTTTCCCTGGACCGCTGCCTGCAGGCTGAGAACATCGTACCCCAGACCCTGAAGGAGAGCGCCGCTGCCAGAGGGTGGCGCCTCTGAAACCCACAGTGCACCTTCCAGAGGATGGAGATCCGTCTGCACAGCCGGCTTAAGCACAGATGAGGACATGGGGAACTTCTGGGCATGGGTTTGGCTTGTAGCCTTTTGGGGAGCAAGGGAGGTGCGGGTTCTCCTGGGAGAGGAGGGCTCCAAGCAGGAGTACCTCAGCCCCCTGCCAAGGTTGGAACCATGTTAATAAAAGCCTGTTTCCTTCAACACTAATTGTCGGGTCATGTGTCAAAGTGCCACATGGCCAAGCCCCACTTTGCCTGGTTACACACGTGTAAACCACGTGGTTGAGATTATTATCCCTTGTTTGATATGATGAAACTGACTGAGGTTATAAGAGGTGAAATAATTTACTGCAAGTGGCAGGGCCGGCCATTAAAACCAGACCAAGTTCCAGTCACAGGGATATAAAGTACAGCGTAGGACATAAAGTCAATGGTACTGTAATAACTACATATGGTGCCAGCTGGGTACTGGAACTATCGAGGGGATCACTTTGTAAATATATGATTGCCTAACCACTAGGCTGTACAAAATAATATTGAATGTCAACTGTAATTTAAAAAATAGAAAATTTTTTAAAAATTAAAAAGTTTTAAAAAGCATAATGATAACACCATTATTACAAAAAAATTTGAGTCTTATTATTTTTAAATACCTAATCAGTAAATCAAATTTGCAAATTCTCATAAATGTCATATTTCTCTTTGACAGTTTGTTTAAATCAGAATCCAAATAAAGTTCACACTTTCTGATTGGTAAAAAAAAAAAAAAAAAAACAGGCCAAGTTCTTCAGGTTTCACACTGAGAATGTGAGAAGCATGAACAATGCAGAGAGGTAGAACCTGTAACCCTCTTTCATGCAAAGCACTAAAATTGAATATGAGGCGCATTCTGGCAGAGGTGACTTACCCATCAGGCACTGCGCCCAGGGCCCACAGCACCTTTAGGGGCCAATGTAAATGTTTCCATTTTTCTAAAAAGTGGTAGCCAAAATAATTTTATGTTTAGGTCAAAGAAAGTGTGTCAGTCAATATTATTATATTAGTATAATTATACACAATTGTAAAACGTTTTTAGAGTAAATAATGAAATAAAATGATTTTTTTTTAATGTTATGGAGGAATGGCCCACAGATGCCAAAGTGTTAAAGTTGGCCCTGCACAGCCAGACAGTTGGCCTGGGTGCAGACTTCGTTACTATCAAACCTTGGCCACTGAATCTGGAGCTGAAACGAGCAAACGAGGATTGGCGACATGGGGAAGAGTGTTTTCAGCTGTGTTCTGATGAACTCCCGCATGGAATTAGCAAGGACAGAGTTGGAAATAAGCTCCTGGGTGCATGGGGGCATCTGCCCTTTCGCTATGCCCAGCTGCCAAAACTAAATTAAAGTCACCTTTAGCTTCATCATTTTCTCCATCCCAAAAATCACACTTATTACGGGGCCTTGAGACATAATGGTGCCCTTGAGATTGCAATCAATATCTGATCTCCGGTTAGGCAGGCCTTTTTACGCCTAACCCACACCCCGCCTAGTCCAGCTACGGTATTTAATTTTGCACTCTAAGAGTGAAAGTTCTGGCACCGTTGTGAGGATTTCCCTGTAATGGGATCCATGAGGAAGTCTGGGCACCTGACGTCTTGAGGGATGAAGGTGACAGTGAGGAGCTACAGGCTGCAGTAAACTCAGCCCTGCATTTCCATGGCCTGGGCAAGTCACTTCCTCTTTCTGGCCTTAGTTTCCCGTCTATAAAAAAGGAGAGTTATTGGCATCTGTAAATGAGAAGGACATTTTGATACCAAACATGTAGAATAGTATGGACGGTCCTATCGAAAATGCCCCTATAGTAAAATCAGCGTGTTTGGTATTTCAGAAGTCGCCTTCTCCTAGTTTGCCCAAAACCCAGGATATGCCTATTTGCTTCTGCAGAGGCAGCATGATTCCTAAGAATCTGCAGAGGGAAAGTAAAGATCAGAAAAGTGACGTAACACACACGTACACACACAGAGGCACAGAGAAAATCCGGGAACAGTAAAGGGGTCGGGGTGTGGTCATATTCCCTGCATGAACTCTCACATTACAAATACCTCAGTCCTGGAGTTGTAAGCTCTGTTTCTGGGCATGATAGCTGAATGAGAAATCCCATTTCCGACCCAATTATTTGAATGACAAAGGGGCCAACATTAAACCGGGGGCAATCGTCTTTACATCACCCCGGGTACCACTTCTAATTACAAACGTGCAGACCACCAGCCTCTTGTGGAACCGATATGGAGTATGGAAATTATCATGCAATTTACAACAGGCAGTGCCTGTAAGTGACTTTCTCAGCATCTGTTTCTCTAGTTGTCCCAAGAGCAGGGAAATGAAGAAAGCTCATGGGGTTGCTGGAGAAATGTAATCTCCTCTAGTTGCATCCAACAGTTCAATAGTTTCCCCCCAAATTCTTCAAACAGATCTCTTCCCTCTGCTTCCCTCATCCTATCACACCTCTGCCTGTCTATGTGTGGAAGTTCTACCCACCCTTCAAAACTTCCCTTCATAAATCTAACCTTTCTCTAAGAACCTGCCCAGCCCAACTGAGCTTCCACTACCCCTCTCCATCACTTGTGAACTGGGGGCAAGTTAAGTATAGTTTGAACTTGACCCAAATATAATTACTCTATGAATAATCCTGGTTGGATCCAGATGTTTCTCAGAGACCTTTTTGTCCTGTGCAACACAGAGTATAGATTCATAGCAAACACTGGCTAGTGTAAGAGGATCAATCTCATGCTCTGGACCCCTTGGTTATCATTCCAATTCTGCCCCTCCCTACTGCTGTGCCTTTGGGCAAGTCCTTTCACACCTCTGAACCTCAGATTTCCCATCCTGAAAATGGGAAGAAGGTGCTTAAACCTTAATGTTGTATTCTGAGGATCAAGTAAAGCAAAGAAATTATTGCAAGCAGTGAAATCAATACAAGTGCAAGAAACGATGATTATTATTAATGAGAATAACTGACCTATTGAGGAGAATAACAAACTTGACATTCTCTCCCTTTCTTTGGCTCAAGAATGGCAAACAGCCTCTTTAAGATTTATCTGTCACACTCTTAAGAGTTTAGTCATTCAAATCGGAAGTAAAAGTTATTGTTAATCACCTTCTATGTACCCACCTAGGTACATAGAGAGAGTGCCATCAAAATACCATGCAAAGAATTAGCATCTGTGCCTTAACTCTGTGGAATCACATGGTTCTCAAAGGCCACGGGTCCCTGCTGGAATATGGACATTGGTCAGCAGCCAGCACAGTGTCAGGACGTAGTCAGTATTTGTGAAGTTTTTACATGAATATTTAACAGGAACTTCCAGTATAACTTACCGTACAGATTTGGGCTGTTCTCCAATTGTAATAGAAGTTGAAAAAAGAATATAGGAATTTAGATGTTAAACAGTCCAAGGCAGGGGGAAGGAGGGAGGTTGGGGGCTCCACACCCAGTTCTGGAACTGACCTGGCCACTCTGTCTTGGTGTGAGCCTGTAAAAGTGACTTCATTTCTCTGAGCGTTGGTTTCCCTGAAAGTCAGGAAGGAGAGACACGAATGACTATACGAGCCAAAGAGCAACTCAATGAAGAATGAAATGAAGAGGCAGGAGTTTGTTTAGTCAAATAATGGTAGGCAGCAGCTTTTCTCAACAGGAATAAACCACAGAACGAAAAACAAAAGTGAATGCAAAACCCATAGGCTTTGACTGGTTGCTAAACATGAAGTAGAAGAAATCAATGAATGTCTTAATGACTCTTTGACTCCCAGGGCATGTGGGCAGCTGCCCAGCATGCAGAGATCCTTGGATTATACTCTGATGTTAGGGTCATGTTGGTTTCACTTCATGTATCTATCAAACAATTACTGAGTACATTTGGCCCTGTGCTAAGCATACTTACTGGAAAACAAACAAACAAACAACGCTAAGAATAAATGAGAAAGCCACACTCCCTGTTCTCACAGAGTTTACAATCTAGCTAGTAAGGCAGATAATTAAACGGGTAATGATAACAAAGTATAATGTGGAAAGCGGGAAACCGTCCAGGGAATAGGAGAATACACAGCAGGGGTGTCTGACCTGGCTGCTAGTAAGAGAGGGGCTCATATTTGAAATAGGACATCATGGCAGAATGTAAGGATTAACAGAAGAAGATAGCCAGTGAAAGAAGAGTGGCAACTATACCAGAGAAAGGAAAAAGCAAGCATGCTGGAGAGAGAGAGGTATGTAAGACGGGATTCCTGCCCTAGTGGGACTGCTAGTGTAGTGGATAGAGATCTGAGCAAACCGTCATTCCAGCCTAGTGTTGTATGAGCTCTACGGATTAAGCAGAATCACTTGAAGTTTCTTTCCAATTCCATGACTCTGTATCCCTAGCGTGTGTGTGTAGGGGACACCAGACTGAGCAGCCAACATGATTACAAGGCTTGGCTGTTACACGGTGTCCCGTGTGACAATGGACAAGTCCCTGCCTTCTCTGGCCCCACTCTTCTCACCTGACAGGTGAGGAGGTTTCATTAGAGCATCATGTACACGTGTTTTAATCTGAAAAGTCTATGCTCCAGGATGACTTAGCAATTTCCAGGATTTATTCTTTACTTCTAATATAATCACAAGTTTTTATTTTTTCTTCCACATTATACCCTTTCTGTGGAATGGCTGACATTATTTATTTCTCATATCCTCAGGACTTAAATCCCTGAATTATTCTAAATCTTGCCCAGTCCTGAGATCACAAATAAATTCTCAATCCCAGGGGCACGGAGATAAATGGGGGCCGCCATGCTGGTGACCTCCATCGGGGATTTGGTTTCAGTGTTCTACCCGAGGAAAATGTTGAATCAAATCAGACGGCAGGAGGGAGGGAGACGTTAAAAAGAAGAAAAGAAAGGCATAAAGCTTGGCATTCATGAAAAGATAAAAGAAGCAGCTTCCCTCTGGATGCACCTCAGTGATCCCCAGGAGATGCAAGAGATGTAATTTTGGGCCTTTCCTTTTTATTTTGAGAAAGAAAGGAGCTGTAGCCGAAGTGGGAGACAGCCAGGCATAGCCAGCCAGCCACTCCCCAGCTTGGGTCTTGCAGAGCCAAGTTGGAGTCCTGCCCCCATTAGAATCAGGATGACTTGCAGCCAGGTGTTCCATTCATTCTGGGACTCCGTTTCCTTAGCTATAAAGAGGAGGCCATCATTTTCTCAAGGAATCACCATCAGGACAAAACAAAATGTACATGTGGAAATGTCCAGTGCGGGCACATAGCACAAAAAGTTTTAATGAAGACGCGCTGAACCTAAACTGGAGTGGGGGCTCTGGGGGCAGCTGGTGGGAAAGGTCACTGGTGCCAGGTGCCCCAGCTTGCAAGTATGGGTAGGATTAGAACATATGGATATAAGGAGGAGTGAAAAGGGAGCAGAGCTACTTAAAGAGGATCTGTTAACAGTGCTGGGGACATAACGTAGAGATGTGGGGCAGATAGGTTGAATCCAAGCTTTAAAGACCTTGTACATCATCAGCCATCAGTCCTTCCTCAAAGCACCCATGCCTTACCCATGTTCATGAGTATACTTTTTCCCCTCACCCACTAGGACTGCTTTTCTATATAATCTCAGTTTCCCTGTATACAAAATGTGGGCTGTTCTGTTGTACATTTACTTGCTTAAACATGGATAGAAGCCACGAGCAGCATTACAGTTGGTAATGGACCCTGAGTTAACATTTTCTTACATCTCGTCTTACCTACCCATCTCCACTCTCCTAGGAACCATGTGATTGAAGGCACGACCCACTTATGTCTCCCCTGGAAGCCTCCATAGTACCTGCGACACCCAACACACATTTTCAGAAGTATAAATTGATGTGGTCCAGCCGTCTTCTGATAACTTAGAAAATCAAGAAGGGATCAGGGAGGGAATAACTTGCCTAAGGATCCAACCTGATTAATAGCTCCCTCTGGGTATCAACACAATGAAGACCCCGTCTTAGAACTCATCATGAGGGCTTGTTTTGCAGGCCGCGGGCCACAGTCTGCTGATTCCCATTTGGTATCACAGATGGGAGGTTACAGCAAGAAGCAGGCCAGGTGGGTCCTTTCTGGGAGCAGAAAAAATATGAGCCTTTCAAACTTGCCTGAATTCTCTGACAAGTTTAATCAAGTATGGCATAAAAGGCAGGCATGATTTACTTAGTTTTCCCAAACACTGTTGATGAGGTACCTCAAGAAAGACGACGGAGGAAGATAAACAGCTGGGGATGGCGTGTAAAATGTGGTTGCAGAACAAGAGGCAGTCACGCCTCAGGGAACGAAGTTCTTGGTCTCTTCGAAGAAGAAAAGATGCCAGTTGCATAAGCCCAAAACAAGCATCCGAGACATACAGATGCAGCTGGGCTCACACTCGGGTCATAGGGATGTCCCAAACGCTGACTGCAACTAGCAGCAAATACTGCGTCACTGAGAACCCCATCAAGAGGCACAATAAGTAAGAAACAGATAGCTCTCTCCTCTGCCCACATCAGCCACAGCATCGCTCCTACACCAGTCAGCATTAGAGTATGCCTCCGTAATAACGTCCACCCCTCAGGGGCTTGGAGGATAATGGCGTATGTTTCACACATGCTCTGTGTTCATCCCAGGCTGGGAGAGGGATGCTACTCACCAGTCTCCCAATGACGCAGGCAGATGGGGCCACCCCTGGAAATGTCACCAATCTCCAGGCAAGAGGGAAGGAAAGAACTCTGGAAAGTCTTCCCCTGGCAGGGAAATGTTCTGGCCCTCAAGGAGCATATAGCACTTCCCCTTGCAACTTCAACCACCCAATGATAAGTAGGCCAGGAAAGGCAACCCCAGCATGTAGCTGGAAGGGAGGGAAATCAGAAACACTTGACAAAACGGTACTACAGGTTGGCCAGCAGACCCTTGCAGGAAGGCTTGCTGTGTTCTGGGGATGGCAGAGCCTGAGTGTCTGAACGTGCAGAGGACGTAGGCAGCTTGGACTCATTGGTGGAAAGGCACTGGCCTGGGAGCGTGGAGGTGCCCCCGGCGGGCTCTCCTCTTCCTGCTGCGTGCAGGTGATACACCCTGAGCTCCATCCCTGCACTTTCTAGGCAGCCAGTTCACTTTGGCAAACATGACAAGTTAATACAGCATTCTGTTTGCTTGGCGTTCCCGACACATTGCATGACTTAGCCTTCCTGTACAGTTGTCCAAGGCCTCTGCTCATTTTCCCTTGTAAACTCCTTGAGGGCAGAGGCCTTGTCTTACTTATCTTGCAAAATCTAGTACAATTTTTTACATACTGAGGGTGCTTACTGCATGTTTATTTAAGAAATGAATACATTACATTTTCCGAAAATGATGACTTCCAGGACTCATTCTAGCCAACTCCATGAGTGTTTCTATGAATGCATACAATGATAATACTGATGATGTCATTGATCAGCTGATAAATATTAATGATATTAATAATAAAAAATAACATGTATGGAGCACTTGGCAATTTACAGATCCTTTTCAATTCTATTCTCTCTTCTGATGCTCTCATTAACCCTGTGTGGGAAGCAGAGCAGAGACCGTATTCCCCATTTTAAAGGTGAGAAAACTGAGGTCCCAAGCAGTAATAGGACTTGCCCAAGGTTACCTAGCTGGTTAAGATAGAGCTGGGATAAAATTTCAGGTCTTTTCACACCTTGCCCATGATCAGCCCATAAGAACTTTTCACCTCTCCCCAACTATCCCCATAACACAGGAATAGGCCCTTACTGTAATGTGTGGGCACAATTTTTCTCTGCCTCTTGCAGACTAGACTCCCCATGACCTTGGTCTTGGTGTCTGAGCTCCCCATAGCCGCAGCAGCCACCCACTTTCCTCCCTGCTCCAGCAGCCCTAGTTCCTGGGAACACCTGCTCTGAACCACAAATAGCATGAACTTCATCTTCTTCAGTGAGTTCCTTAATTAATTAGCAGAGGTGTCTGCAGAGCAGAATGGAGGCTCAGTCTTCTGTGGACTTTACCACTTCTCCATTTGGGAACTGTTTTAGAGCAACAACGATACACACGAACAAACCACAATAAAAACGTTGTACTATAGTGCAAGCTTCTCTCAGCAACGTCCTGCAGCAACACGGTGGGTGAAGCAATGCCATTTACTGATGAAGAGCATGAGGCTCATAGATGAAGTGATAGAAGAGGAAGCACAGGGATGGTTCTGAGCAGGAGCCACAAGAGTCAGCCAGATCGGGGTGGAGTGTTGGCTCTGCCTCTTACGAGCTCTGCAACCTTCTGCGCTCCCAACACCTCTAAGTCTCAAAGTCACTCTCTGTAAGGTAGGCACATGCCCCCCATCCTCTAAGGGTTGTCATAAGGATACGTGAGAGAATGTATATGAAGGTCTTGCAGAGGGACCTGCTCACGATAAGCACTGAGCACATGAATTACTTCCCTTCTTACATCTGCCTGCCCTCCAGATGGGAAGCTCCTAAAGGCTGAGGTCCTTTCTGCTTGTTCACAGCTGATTCCCCAGAGTCTAACATGGTGCCTTAGCCACCGTCAATGCTTTCTAAACTCTTGTGATTGTTCTGAGACTTGACTGAGTTCACATAGATACCTAAGTTGTGTATAAAATCACCGAGGCTCCTCTTGGACATAGAGAACTTGGCTAGCTTTCACCCAATGTTATTTTTAGGTTCAGTTAGAATCACGTAAATCTTGCGGAAAGAGGGACCATAAGCCAACCCCCATCCACCTGCAAGGTTCATCTCTGCAACACCGTCTTATTTCCATTCGATGAGTTCTGAAAAATATCCCCCTACACAGTGTGCAGGATGTGCTTTTTCAACAAACAACGTCCACTTGTCATTCTTCAGTTTCTCACTTGGAAAATAGAATAGCAATCCCAGGTCTCAACCAGATCACAAGAAAAGTGAGGGCAAATCAAAAATGACTTTCCTGTAGCTCACCATTGGGAGCGGGAATGGCGTAAGCAGCAACCAGGAATCAGGGACTCACAAAGAGTAGTATGATATTTATGTAGTTATTCTTCGTCTACCCGGGAAAAGTACAATAGTTGTTCTAGAATTCTGGGGAACACACCGTAAGCCTACACTTGTGTGCACACAGACACACACACACTCAATTTTGAATCTCACACTCAGTACAAACCAAAGAGGAATCCACCAAACAAAAACAAAAGTCATAGGAGCATTTTTTAAAAAACTACTAAAGGTAGCTAATATACTAAATAACGACCTCTTCTCCCATGTTCAGGGAGCACTGCCATGGTGGGGAAAACTGCCAAAAATATTCTCACACATGGTTTCCATTACAGACCCGGCACCTTCTTCTCATGGATCCAGAAGAAATGACCGCCACGTGTTTGGGGAGGCTAAGCAGAGGACTGTATTTTCCGTGACCCTTCTTAATCTCCCCCACATACGAATGTACAACACATGTTTTTCAAATTGCCCCTGGGCGAAGGACGCAAGCGGGCGGGAGACAACATCCTAACCCAACACTGAAAGGTAATGGTAAACAGCACTCTTTCGTCGATGCTAATCTATAGAACTACTTTGGTTTCCTAGGGACCAGAGTAATGATTGACACGGGCTGTTTAAGAATTCTGCTCTGAACAACTTACATATAAAAATAACACATTTTTAACATTGGTTTATAAATATAAAATCCTATTACCACAAAGCCACAGTTGGCCAAGTCTCCTAGGATTACTGTGCATTTAACACAGCAGGGAGAATAATCATTTGTAGGCTTACGAAATGCCCCGAACCTCAATTGCAGGTGTCAGCACAAAACAGTCCTGCCTGAACTTAGGTCACCCAAAATGGGGCAAATCTATATAAATCATCATTTACTTAAGCAGAAACTAAGGTGCTGTTAATGAAGACAGAAAGCCTTATAACTGACGCAAGATAATACTTGCCAACAAAAGTCCAGTCCAGCCCAGATTAATACATTCTCTAAGTGTTCTTCCCTGCCGTGGCTATTCGTTAAAACTGGAACAGTGCTATTCAAACGTAAAGTTCTTCTTGTTGGTAATAATATTATTTTTTCTAGGCACCACTGATCCTTATTGCTCTTGGAATCTCTTCGAAAATGAGTCTCTGTGTAACGTGATTATAATGATTCATTATATTTGTGTAGGGTTTTATAGCTTAGAAAGCACTTTCCCATCCATTATTAATATTATCATTATTAATAATAATAGCTATCATTTATTGTGCTCTTTTTAGGGACCAGGCACTGTTCAGTGAACAGTAAACACAATTATCTGTAACTTTTACAATAACCCTACAGGGAGGTATGCCACCCTTCTGTTCAGGGAGAAACTGAGGCTCTTAGAGATCAAATAACCCGCCATAGACAACATAGCTCGTAAGTGGTGGAGAGGGGACTAAGGCTCCTGCCTGCCTGACCCCAACATCCAAGCCATTCTCACCATATCACATTTCATGTGACCTTAAGATGACCTCTTTGCTATGTATTATCTATCATCCTTACAGACTAAACACTCCTTCAAGGCGGGACATCATCCTGTTCAGAGTTGTAACACCACTACCTAGCACAATACCCGGAACACTACAGGCACTTGACGAATATGTGGTAAAAGAACGAACAAAGCAATTAATGAGTGAGGAAGTGAATTCCTACGTGTCTTCTGAAGCAAGGAGATTACTGGGTAAGTAAGAAACAGACGCGGAGACTCTAAGAGGCGAAGCGACTTCCCCGAGAGCACCCAGCTGTTACAGGCCAGTGACGGGACCCCACCCTAAGCCCTTTGACTCTGGGTCTGATTGGCCTCCCCCAGACCCAGGCTGTCTCCTCACTGCATGGATAGCATGTGCTTCTGCTGGGTCATCGTGAGCCAGCCGACAAGCAAAGGGCCAGAGCTGCAGGCCAGCCCTGAGCCCACGTGTATCGCCCAGCTCCCTCCACAGCCCCTCCCCTCCGTCAGCCCAGGGTGGAAGCCCATGATTGCGAGTACAGATGCGGAGGCTCCAGCGCAGCGATGGATGAGCTCGGGGAGAGTAGATGGAGAGCTGACAACTGGGGCAGCCAAATTGAATTTGAGGGAATTTGGTTCAGTGCTTTCCATTAACAGCACTCTAAGAAAAATATAATTCCCAGGACTAAGTAAGGAAAGGAGGAAAAAACCAAAACGAAACAACTTTTCATTGAGCACAGTCAATGCAAAGCAAATCAATCACACCGTTTCCCCCTCTGGGCCCAGCCTCTGAGCGGTGGGCCAGGCACCAGAGCAGCCACGAGAGAGAGACGCGCTGATGAGAAACAACAGACCCACTAAAGGTTGTCTACATTCCAGGCCACATTCACTCACCCAAAGAAACCTCTACCATTTACAAAGCACTTTACCTACATCCGGTCCTTTCATTTGCACAAGACCTCCAGGAGCAGGGATGATTAGAATTCCCATGTTATAAATGAGAAACTGCGTGGGAGTAATTAGGTAACATGGTCGATACATGGCAACTAGTAAGTGGCCGGCATTTGAACCTAAGTCCCTTCGATCCCCAAGACTGAACTCTTAAACTCTGAGGGGTGTCCAACCCGTGGCCCACGGGCCACCTACGGCCCAGGATGGCTATGAACGTGGCCCAACGCAAAATCGTAAATTTACTTTAAACCTGTTTTGGCTCATCAGTTTTCATGAGTGTTTGTGTATTTAATGTGTGGCCCAAGACAACTCTTCTTCCAGTGTGAGCCAGAGACACCGAAAGGTTGGACACCCCTGCACTGTCACATGGCCCTGGCTACCCAAGAGGGGAGCCAAGACTAAATCCAGCAGGATGCTCCACACACACACGCACGTGCGCGCGCACACACACACACACACACAAAGTGGAAGTTGTCTATTCCAATCCAAGCTCATCCCAACCCAGGAACTAAAAGGGCCCATGTATTTTTAATACAGTAGCTTCACTCCCTGCCTTGCCTCCCTCATCGAAGCAAATCTGGAACAAAAATAGCAATGCTTTAAGTTCCCATAGTTCTGTTCCTGTAAAAGTGTCCTCTCACCTGCCAACAGTGAGTTTGGGGGACACTGTTTTCAAGGAAGCCTGGTTGAAAGGTCGCGAAGCATGGTGGTTAGAAAGGTAAACTCAGGAGCCAATGATGTGAATTTGGATCCTAACTTCAGCAACACTCACAACCTCCTAGAGCCCCAATTTCGTGATCTACAAAGTCAGTATCTCACCTCTCAGGCTCGTTGCAAGAATTAATGGTTTTATACCTAAAACACTTAGACAGCGTCTGGGAGCTAGAAAGCACTTCACAAAATTCCCTCACTACTGTTGCCGGATGTCAATGCACAGGTGCATCATAGGATGCCACACTGCGGAGGCCCCTGCAAAGTCATCCAGTCTAATTTTCTTATCCTTTGAAGGAGAAAACTGAAGCTGAGAGAAAAGAAGCCCCACTTCCACTCCAGTGCACCAAAAACCTCAGAATGTCAAATGACTGGTCTCCTGTGCCCAGATGGGGGGCTTTGCTGCACTTGCTCACCTTCCCCGAAGTCTCATGTTTCCATAGGACTGTTTATCTGAAAAGAGCTTCCCTCCCATTATCGAGAGGTGGATGGTATGGCCTAGACCAAGCAGGGCTTTCAGGGAATCCTTAAAATGACTTGGCAAAACAGCTACTGATATTTGTTGAGCATCCTCAATGCAGAAGCTGCCCAAGGCCAGACTGTAGTCCCCAGGGTCAGTGTGGGCACATGAATGTGCAGCCAACGCAATGACTCAAAGGCTGATAATGTCCCTGGTGGATTAGCTGTGTGCCCAGCTTCTCCTCTCTCGATCAGACGTCATTCAGTCGTTTCATGACCCATAGACTCTTCCCTCAGAGGGTGAGAAGGGAAGAGGAGAACCTCTGAGTCTCTGATCAGTCAAACACTGGTGCTAATTAGCAAGTCATCCCATGGCAATGGCCACCATAGACCCTATTCATGGGGACATTTGAGAGTTCAAGGTTATCTCCATAGTAATCTAGCATCCTGGATATGGAGTGTTCAAATCCTAGTGCTGCCACTTAGTAGCTATGTGCATTTAGACAACTCACTTCATCTCACTGGGCCTCAGTCTTTTCATCTGATAACTGGGAAGAATAATAGTATCTACTTCCAAAGGTTGTAACAATTAAATGAGATGATAAATGTGAGGCATACAGGCACGATGCCTGACACACAGAAGTTACTGAATAAATTTCACCTAGTACTAAAAAAGAATTTAAAAGAATATAGTCTGGCTAAGACGTGCTCCACATCTTAAGGTTTTGCAGCTCATAACTTCTTCCCTGCTAACTCCTGGCTGAAGCTGGCTGCATGGAGGAATGCTTCACAAATTCATCAAGCAGGTTCTTATTTGCAAGTGCTCTGGAAGAAATAAGCATAAAGCGAAAACTTGGACCCAAAGATTTCAACAGGATTCCCATGGTTCTAACACTTCTAAGTTACAGCATTATGTCTGGTGAATCGCTGAGTCTCTCCGAGACTCAGTCTCTTCATCTCTACACTGGGAATGACGGCATTTCCTGATCTGGCACCTAAAAGAGCGTGGGAAAAGGCAGTATCCATATTCTTTGTTTCTGTCATTAGCATCATCATCACTACTATTATTACCATCAGTGAAGAAGCATATTTATAATCATTGAGTGCTAAGTAAAAGTCATACAGTTAAACATATACCTAGTTTTATGTCCGAACTAAAATGTTACTGTTAATCATTCATTTTGCAGATGCAGAAACTATGGCTTAGAGAGAAATTTGTTAAAACCACACTTCTCTCGCTTTCTCTGATGCCCACCTGCTCAAACTCTATAAGTCTGGCTTGCATTCTCTTAGCTGATAATGGGATCTTTCACACGTCATTATTTGTGACTTGAGCACATGTTTAGCTACGTGAGGCACTCAAACCAAGGACAGTTATCTTCATTTCTGGATCCCTGGGATCTCACATGGTGACCTGCATTTAGGGAACACCAGTAAATTATTACCCATTGCAGTGAGAAACTTTTGGGTCAAACTATAAAACACAGACCAGTGAAAACGTGCTCTTACAGAGTTAGGAGCATCTGTTCAGAAAGGCCTCTTTGGAAGGAAAGTGTGATTCCAGAGATGCTGAGATTATCAAGGTTCTTAGAAGGAACCCAAGTGGGAAGTCAGAAAGCAAACTGGAACACATTCCTGCCCTTGCAATGAGGGAGAAAGGAAATTAATGATGACTCAAAAGTGGCCAAGATCCTGAACTCATCTTTGAAAATCTATGTTTTGCCAGGGGGAAAAAAAGGGAGAAAAAAGAAAAAGAGAAGAAATGTGAACAATTAGGAAGTAATTAGGACCTCACAGAAACAGCTAAGCCAGACAGCGGTTAAGGGAAAGCTCAGGGATTTGGGAGGATATGGACCAGCAGGTCAGACAGCCTGTGTCCTGGGGTGTTACTGAAGCACTTAGCACTATTTCTAAAAAGTCATGAAGGAACGGTGGCCGGACATACACTTAAATTTTTTAAAACATAAAATGTCATATTGATCTTGTAGACAGAAAGGAAAGTACATGAAGTAGGATCTTTATTTAAGAACTGTCAGAGAAGGGGGAGGTGCTGCCAGCTGATACGTGACAGGCACTTTCAGATAGAACCTCCCAGCCAATCATCTCTTTGCAAGCCAGGCCTGGGTTCTCCCCATTTTCCAGATGAGGAAACCATGTATCAAAATGAGGAAGCAACTTGTCTAAAGGCGGCCACTGATCATCACCTGAGCGGGGATTCGACCCCAGTCCCTGCCTCACTCTGGCAGGGCCCGAGACTTACATTTTAATTGCTCTTCCACAACGAGGATTAACGAATTGGACAGAAGCCAAGAAAACAAAGGAATTATGAGGCTGCATAAGGCCAGGGTTGTGAAAAACAGCACTGATCACAGCCCACAAACATGATAGCTTTTCAATAGAACTACAGAGACAGTGGATGAAAAGATCACAGATGACTCAATCTGGACCACGGTAAATCAAACACTCTTCTCGCAAAATTAATTCAAATGGACTGGGAGAGGCTGCAGGACTGGAAGTCTCAAAATTAGCTCAAAGGCAATAAACACAGAATAATGGTGGAAATAATTCAAATACAAGGGCAGGCACCAGGTGTGATGGAGCTCAAAGCCTCTCACAATGTCATTTTACGAATCCTCCAGCTAGTCAGTAGAAAGCATGTGGGAGGGCTGAGCTAAGGTACTGGGCAAAAGAGAACCGTGTTCAAGGAAGCTTCATTTTGAGACCTGGGGTTAATAGAAGTAAGGCCCAGACAAGCGTTAGCTTCCCTTCTCACCATTAGCAGTGACAGAAGAGGAGCTGTGGGCATAAAGGAGCAGTAAGTTGGGACAGAAGCCTGAGTCTCTGGGTGAAGCCAACACCCTCATCCCAGACTTGAAGACCCATTGGGTCAAGTCCCACCTAACCACTGTGGCCTACCTCCTGCCCTTTGCAATGGACCAGCAGGCCAACCTGTAGAACCAATGCCTCCTCCTGATGGATCTCCCTAATCCCTCGTCCTGTTGTCCACGGAGGTCTGGGGTTTACTCGGATGATACTAGGCCAAACTCCCTCCATCACGGTTCAGTTTTGGCAACACACATCTCCATGCACAGCTCTGTGCCACACACTGTGTCAGGGCACAAGGATGGAGAGATGGACAAGGCAGGAGTCCTTGCCCTGCCCTCTAGGAGCTCCAGCTAGAGGGGATGTCTGAGCCAGAGTTTGCACAGTGTGTCCACTCAATCTGGCCTAAATTTCTGTTCAGAAGAGTCACCGTCCTTCATAGAGGTTCAGGTCTCAGTTAGCAAACACCAGAGGAGGCATTCAAAGCTGTGTCTCTCGGCATAAAAGCCTATGCTTTCTCCACTCTGCCACACAGGCTCAACAAAGCCATCCACATGCAACGTCTGTGCCACCCTTTCGTGGCTATAGGTCAACCAAAAGAATAACGTTCATGGTTGAGCATCTATTTTGTGCCATGCATTTTCTCAGCACACGATCGCACACAGTCCTCACAAACCCTCTCACAGAGTCATCGTTAACACCATGTTGTCCCCGAGAAAACAACGCCCCAAAGAGGCACTAGGGCACACACAGCCTGTAAGTAGGGAAGCAGGAGATTCCAACTCCAGTCTGTCTGCCTTACACATTTGTAAGAAGCCCACCAGTTAGCGAGAATGTGTATTAGCTTGCTGTGGTTGCTGTAATAAATTACCACACACTCAGTGACATAAACCAACACAAATTTGTGATCTTACAGTTCTCGAGGTCAGGAGTAAAAACAGGTCTCACTGAGCCAAAAGCAAGGTGTCAGCAGGGTGGCAGTCCCTGCTGGAGGCTCTGGGAAGAATGCATTTCCTTGTCTTTTCCAGTTTCTGGAGGCGTATTCTTGGGCCCCGGACCCCTTCCTCCCTCTTCAAGGCCAGCAGCACAGCATTCTGAAGTCTCTCTGGGCCTCTTGCTTCCCATCTCCTTCCCTGACTCTAGTGTTGGTACCTCACTCTTAAAAGAACCCTGTGACTATTATATTGGCCCCAACCGGATACTCCAGGACAATCTTCCCATCCCCGGATCCATGACTTAATCACATATGCACAGTCCTTTGTGTCGTGTGCCATGTGCCATTCACAGGTTAGGAGGTCAGCACATGGACATCTTGGGTGGGAGAGAGGGCGGAGCCAAAGCACACTTAACTACAGTAGGAACCGTGAATTTAATCCCATGGTCCTGAAAAGACTGATGTTCACGGAGGTAAAGGGAGTTTTTTGGGACCTGTGTGTAATTGACAAGGTGAGAATCATACCCCAAACTGGTCTAACTTCAAAGTCCATTTTCCCCCCTCATCCAGGAGACTATCACACACAGGTAAGCCATTTGGCAAATGAAATGCATGAACAGTCAAATCCAAATGAATAATCATCAGGAAGGTTTCAAGACTGACTTGGTGGCCTTGGCTGGTGCGGCTCAGTTGATTGGAACATCACCCTGTAAACCAAAAGGTTATGGGTTCAATCCTCAGTCAGGGCACATCCTTAGGTTGTGGGTTTGATTTCAGGTCAGGGAACGTAAGGGAAGCAACTAATCGATGTTTCTCTCTTGCACTGATGTTTCTCTCTCTCTCTCTCTCTTTCTCTCTCTTTCAGAGCAATGAAGAAATGTCCTCAGGTGAAGATAAAAAGCAAAAAAAAAGACCAGCTTGGTGACTTCCTCACTTTGTGGGAAACGGTTGCAGACAATCTGACACTTGCATCTTTGGAAGTACCAAAAAATACATAATTGGGGGTCAGTACAATATAATGCTGATGAGTGTGGCCAAGGTTAAAAAAAAATCCTTCTCAGCTGCTGGGGAAGGGCAGGGTTAGAGGCGGGGCAGGCGTTGAGCCTGAGCAAGGGAATCAGACAGACATGGACTCAAGTCCCAGGTCTTCTGACTCTAGTCATAAGCAGGTTATGTCACTTCTCTGGGCTCAGCTTCCTCATTTGAAAATAGCGCAGTGATGGCTTCTTGGGAAGAGCCAACAGGTAAAGCCTATGTGGTGCCCAACATTTTATCCAGCACATAATAGGAGCTCAATAAATGTGGGCACTCTAATTTTCTTACCTCCTCTGTTCTGACTCAGGTTTAAGAGTGAGAAATAAAGATATCTGAGCTTTGTTTGAAGAAAAATCTCCAGCTGTGCAACTAGTCTTTAAAAAAACCAACCACTCCCCGCTCCCACTTGCAAGGCGTGGCAGAAGGCTTAGAGGAGCTGGGGGACGAAAGAGGGACAGCACGCAGGTGAAGGAAAAAACACAGGCTCCATCCGACAAAGCGAGGGTAAACGCACTGCATTATTCAGGCCATTCAGTGGTGGGCCTCTGTCAGGGACAGGCAAGGGAACTGAGGTCTTTTGAACTCTTAGGGACTTGGCCTCTCTCCAAGCGAGGCCAGATGCCACAGTCCCTATTAGTCCGCTGTTTGCCAGCCCCTGGGACCTTCTCAGGAAACCCAGGGCCCTGACCTGGGCAGGAGGTTAATCGAGTTGCTTCCTTGTTCTGGGAAGCCTTCTCTAAAGGCCTGTTTTTGAAGCCATGTGAGCACTAAACTGCAGGAAACCAGATGCAGAAGGCACAGGAGGAGACCCACCTCATCCTCCTGGCACGCAGAAAGTCACTTGAAAGGTGATGATGGGCAGTGTCCCAAACCTACAGAGATTCCCTTCCCCTTGTTGCCAACTTGAAATCCCACCTGGACAATCTTTGAGCATAAATTGGCATAGCTACTTGGGAGAGCAATTCAGCAGTGTCATGCAAGTTGACAATGCCCATGATCTTGGACCTGATAGTACTATTCCCCCCAGGCATCTAAACTATAGAAATACTCACACGCAGTAGAAAGCTACATGTACAAAAAAGGTTCACTGCAACATATCTTTAACAGTAAAAGATTAGAAATAACGTAAAGGTTCACAGTAGGAAAATGGTTTGGATAAATTATAGTGTATCTGTTTAGAAAATGAGGTCATTAGAAATAATGAAGTAGATCCAAATGTACTGATATTGAAAGACTGCCAATCATGTTTAAATGAAAAACACACACATGCGAGTCTCAGAATGCATGCATCCAGCAATGGTCCCACATACAGGGAGGGAAAAACGCAGATGCATATTTGGATTTGCAGATACGTGTGCATGTCCATAAAGAGAAAAATAATTGGGAAGGATCCACACTGTTTAACAGTGATTATCTCTGGGAAGGTAAGTGAGACGGGGGAATATCGAGGGCAGACTGTCTCTTTTTACTCCATGCAATGTTATCCTTTATATTTTTACAAAAGTATGGATTTGTATATTATTTATGTAATTTATAAAAGTATACATTTTTTAAATGAGGCCCATTTCCAAAGAAGACGAGAACAGGAAGAAGCTTGGCAGGGGGAGTCAAGTCCTTTATTTCTCAAAGTGGGTGAACAGGCAGAGACAGCAGCGGTGATTTATCCAAAATGAGCTCCCGGCACCCAGTCCAGAGCTGTTTCCACCACCTTAAAGGTGTGCCGTCCCTGAGTGTCCACATTCTGAAGGCAAATGCCCACTAGATGCAGGGGAACTTTAATCATGATCAGACTCCTGGGGGGCAGTGTGCTACAGAGGTGGGGCCAGGGTGCTGTTTCTAGAACTGAATGGCCTGGGGCCTCAGCCAAGTCCCTTCCTCCTTCTGAACCTTGGACTGCTCGCCTGCAATGCAGGGACAGCACCGCCTTTCTCATGGAGATATTATGAGCACCAAATATTAATTCCCCTGCCTCCTTTCTAAGAAATACTTATTCCCTGTCCTCCTTTTTTAAGACAAGATGTCACTCCTGGAAAAGTTGAGAGACAACTAGGTTGAACTGGAAGTTCACATTTCCATTCTACCCTAGACCTATCGAGTAGCATTTGAGAAAGCCTGAAAACATTCTCCCCATTTCAATGTTGTGCCCTCCCTTCCAATTTTCTAAATGTCATTGGGTTCTTCCTACTTATCAGGAGGAACAATAAATATGTCTTTGGATCAAAATGATGCCATCAGCAATCAAGGGTTCAATGTACGCCCCTCCCGTGCCTGCAGTCTGAAGCCTGGGATCACCTGCAGAAAAGGGGGCACGTAAGACAAGATGTCCCTTGGAGGAAAAAAGGCACCTAGTGTTCTTCTGAATCTGGAAAGGAGAGTCACTAAGTTGATTCCAACTGATCCAAGAAGATCTCGCCCAAGTTCATGTGGAAGAAAAGCCTTGACAAGGTGAGATGATGGTGGTTGTCTGGCTCTGAAAATATCTCCCAACCTGCCTGCTGTAGATGCCTGGAACTCCACCATTCATCTCTCCAGTTAGGTCTTCACTGGCCTCTGCTAGCAAGGAGATGTTTCTCATGGGAGGAATAATAAAACTGAATCCAAGTGAGCACGCATTGACTGACAGTGCTTTAAATCGGACACTCGTGAGGGGCAGGGGGATGCCCAAAGATGAATATGATGCTTTCCTGTCCTCCAGGAGCTTAGAGCTCATTAGAAGCGGTAAGATGTGTACCAAAAACACTCGAAAGAAGGGAGAGAATTAAAAAATGAGGTACAAGAGAAAAAGTTTCACAACTGTTCTCCCTTGTGCGTATTTTAGTAAGAACTCAAATATAGTACACATTATCTTGGTGGGCCTAGATCAAAGTGGCTCAAAAGCCCTAGCCAGGTGACTTGGTTGGTTGGCGCACTGTCCCATACAGTACACCAAAAAGTTGCAGGTTTGATTCCCCGTCAGGACACGTCTCTAGGTTGCGTGTTTGATCCCTAGTTGGGGCGTGGATGGGAGGTAGCTCACTGATGTTTCTCCCTCACATCTCTCTGTCCGCCCCCTTCCTCTTTCTCTAAAAATCAATCAACAAATCCTCAGGTGAGGATTTTTTAAAAAGGCTCAAACGTGTGTGCTTTACCTATATACTATCATAGTCAGCCATGGATGTTTTCTCAGTATCGTGATGTTTTTTAAGTAGTTTACAAAGATCAATGTGACAGTTTTGTGGATGATAGGTTAAAATGGGCAGTGTTATCGGTCAGAAAAAAGATGAAAAGCTAATGTAAAAGATGCTAAAGAGCAAGAAACAACAGTTTGTGAGCATATTTGGTGGGGGAAGGTAGGTTCTGGAAACATGAATGGATCCACAGGTAAATAAAATGTGGTCTATCCATACAGTGGAAAATATTTAGCAATAATAAGGATAAAGTGCTGATACATGCTACAACATGGGTGAACTTGTAAGACATTATTGTATGTGAATGAAGTCGGTCACAAAAGACCATAGATTGTATGATTCCATTTATATGAACCGTCCAGAATAAGCAAAAGCCATAGAGACAAAAAGTAGCTTAGTGGTTAGGGGAAGAAGGAATAGGGGTAACTGCTAATGGTTAGGGGTTTTTTTCGTGGGGTTATGACATCTTCTGGAAGTAAACAGTGGTAGCGCAAGTCTGTGATTATAATAAAAACCACTGCATTGTACACTTGCTTTAAAAGAGTGAATTTTACGATATGCAAATTATATATCCATTAAAAAATTAACAAAGTGATGACAGTAAAAATAACAGCGTGCATGCAGGTCATGGGAAGGGACGTGTGGTTCTGAGCTTCTCTTCAGGAGAACCGAGATCAAGGTCACAGCATAGCTGGAGTGTTGGGAACGAGACAAAGTAACGGCACATAAGCCTGGAAAGTAGGCAAGGGGAGACCATGGGTGCCCTTTAGGCCACATTAAACGACTTGGTCTCTACCCTCAGAATAAAGAGATGTTGTTGAGGAGTTGTGTGTGTCCTGTACAGATTCACTTTGCCTGTGGCGGGAGCATGAACTGGAGTGAGTTAAGGACAGTATAAAAGGTGGCCAGTTACACGGGTCAAAGCAGCCGCTGTCAGGTCCAGGGAGGGTGATGGGCGGGGTGTGCACATGGAGAGAACAGGCTGACTCTGACGTCTGGGGGGTGGGGGGCTGAGCGGGTGACTGAGCTCACTAACCAGGAAGATCAGCAAGTCAAGGCAAATAGAAAAAGTCTGTTTTGCGGAGACATTTAGTCGGCCCCTCCTATGTGCCAGAAACTGAACAAGGCACTCTATACCCATATTTCTATAAGTGCTCACAACAAACCAATAAGATCAATTTTATTATTCTCCCACTGTTTTTTTAAGGAAAACGGAGGCTCAGAAGGGCTATGTAACTTGCCCAAACACACGGAGATGGTAAGAGGCAGCGAAGAGATTCAAATCCAGGTCTGTCTGATGCCCAGGTTCTTTGCCTCTATGCTTTATACTATAAGGCTTCTAGGCGAAGGGCTGGCAAATGACTTTCAACACACACCCAGCTCTGATCCATTCGTAGTGACTGCCTGGAGCACTGGCTTGAGACAAATTCTGAGCCCAAGCCAAACAGGAAAACAGACCGTGACGGATCTGGAATGCAAGGCATGGGCGCAGAAAGAGGCAGCGGTGGGGGAAACACGGCCGCCGCACCCTGTTTCCCATTCCTGCTCTCAGAGTTCAGAGGGGAAACACAACGTCTAGCTGAAGGGACTAAAAACAGCCACTTGTAAACTACTGATGCACTCAGCAATGGAAGAGCCTCGAGAACATCCTACAGAGGAATGGCCTCAGAAGCAAGGATGCATGCCACATCAAGGCTGAGACACGTTTTCTGCCAAAGGTCAGACGATGAACACGTGAGTTTTGGAGGAGGAGGGCAGACAATCTCTATCACTACCACTCCACTCGGCCCTTGCGGCAGGAAAGCAGCTGCAGACAATACATAAACCAATGAGCGTGGCTCTTTGCCAAGAAAACTATTTATGAACACTGAAATTGGAATTTCATATACTTTTTATGAGTCATAAAATATCATTCTCCTTTTGATTTTCTTTCCAACTATTTAAAAATGTAAGAAGCATTCTTTTACTCGCAAGTCATACAAAAAGAGGCGATGGGCTATATTTGGCCCAAAGGCCATAGTTTTCTGTCCCCAGTACTAAATGTATCCATTTATAAAGAGGTCAAGAATAGACAAAATTAATGAATAATGATAGATATCTGCCTCGTGGTTGCCTGTGGGTGGATATGGGCTGACTGGAAGAGATGGCCAGGGAACATTCTGGAGTGATGGAAATGGTCTTATGTATACGTACATGTATACAAAACTCATTGAGATGTACCTGTAAGAGCTGTGCATTTCACTGTATGTAAATTTAACTTCAATTTAACACTGTTTTTTTGAACTGAAACCCTGGGATGGAGGTGGGGAGAATGGCCGCCTGGAGGAGGTACCATTTGACTGAACCTTGAAGAATGAATTCAGCCTCCAAGAATGGGAAGGAAATGTTGAAGGGGAGTAGGGGTGAGGTTCAATCAGGGCTCAAACACTAACAAAAAATGAGGGGGAAAAATTCTATTTGGCAAGGAGCTATGAAAGTATGGCTTTATTTTCCAAAAGCTCTAGCTCAGAAATAATTGCCTTGTACGATAATTGGGGGATGTCGTCTGGGAGCTGATGGAAGCGGAGCTGGGTGCAATTTGGGGAGATTTGTTACGCTCAGCTCCCTCCAATCAATTCCGGTGGCTCAGATGTTCCTGACCTGTTGCTTGGCATATTGTGAAAACAGCTTTTATTTAGTGCATTTCCATTAAAAGAAGAAATCCACGAACAGGGGCTTACAGGCCAGAAAATCACCGTTTACGTCTCCACTTATCTCCGGTCAGCAGCCAAGAACCTCGTCTCCTCGGCGCCTGGGAATTGTCTTCAGCTGCCGGCTTCAGGGCTGCCGGCGAAGATCTCTAAGGAGCCTCAAATCTCCACAGTGAGATTGGGCTGCCTGGAAAGGCTGGACTGGGTTAAAATGGTAGTCCTCCAGAAGGTAAGCAGACAGCATGGCCCCCACCAAATTACGCTGCTTTACAAGAAAAGGGGTGGATGCCGCCAAGTCAGGTGTCAGCCCGAACTCAAGGCCTCTTGGGATGTCTGGTCGAGTAGGGTGGTCGGGTGGAGGAAGTACTGCAGTGGTGATTCCATGACAAACGTGAAACCTAAGATAACCGTAACCTGAGCGAATCACTAGTCCTTTTTCAGCCTAACCCATGCCTACGCCTCACCAAGATGGAGCGCTGCTTAAATGTCAGTTTTGCTGCCAGATGAACGACAATAACGGTGTCACTGGTCCCGTCCCATCTCTGAGCCTTGCTTTTCCATCTGTGAAAAGGGAGCAGCAAATTGAGCGACCTATTTCAGCTCCACCATTCTGCTGATCCAACCCCGGTGTGCCTGTTAACTTGGTAAGCAACGTGAGCAAGTCCTTTCCTCTGGGCCCTGGATTCCACGTTACACACTGTGAGAGCTGAAGGGGCTGATCTCTAAAGATCCTCCACAGTTTAGCGTTCTCTGCTCTTGCCTGCTGGGAGGACCTAGGGCATTTTTCTCACTGCTCTGGTGGGACTGTGCCTTGAGTTATGGTTGAGTATACATCATTCCTCCCATTCCCACTTCTCCTAGCCTGAATGTTCCTTCAGGGTACTCACCCCATAATTCTTAGCAAAGAAGATGGATGGATGGATGGATGAATGGATGGATGCATAGGTGGAAGGGCAGATAGGTGGATGGCTGATGAATTAATCAGTAGTAAGATGACAAGATGAATAAATGGATAAAGGGGAGTTTGGGAATATTGAAGATCAGAGAAATGGGAGGCAAGACATCCACGGGTTTACCTTGACACCCCTTTTACTACTACAGCTCAGTCCCAATATACTGAGTACCCACTGTGACAAATTCCACGATATATATTCTTATAATTTCTGAAGCTTTCTGACACCCTTCCTTCAGCAAAGAGATCATAAGATTCCCTTTATTTCAGAGTAAGCACATGAATTTTAAGTACACATTACTCCTATCAATGTGCTAACCATGAAAAGACCGTAAGGGAATATGCGATCCTTTCTCCTATTGGGTCTCCTTTTCAGATCCACAAAAGCTTGTAGTGTAAAAAGTCAAAGAACTAAAATTTGTGTGAACTGTTTCTAAATCATGTGGCCCAGAATAAGCAACAAATAAAAGTTTTGGGTGGATGTGAATATGTGTGGATAGAGAGCACGGGGGAGTGGGGGTGAACTAGGCGGGAAAGATTTCCCAGGGAAGAGCTCTGGAAGATGGAGGGGAGTCAGGCAGAGCACAGAGCAGTGGGGGTCCCGGGGTGCAGGAAAGGAAGCATAGGGGCTACTGACAGCTGTCTGATCAACACCAAAGGGGCAGGAGTGTCCAGGCTGGTTGGAGGTGGCTCAATGAGGGGAGTGCTAACCAAGAGAAAAGAGAGAGGGAATGAAAGATGGGGTAAAAAAAAGGAGAAAGAGGTGAAAGGGGAGCTAAACAGAGAAAGAACAGAGATGTAGGGAATTGTCTGCATCCGGGAGTTTTAATCCTTGGTTCCGAAGAGATGAGGATGCCCCAGGCTCTGGAGCCAGCCCCAGCTGGGCAAGGGTGGGGGCTGCACTATGCTGTATCAAGGGGGCAATGTGCTTTGCCCAGAGTGCCCAGTGCTCAGGCAAGTGGGGCACCTAGAGCCCTGTCTCTTCCTCCACTGCCAGCTCGAAGTTGCTAAGGTTACCTCCTCAACTGCCTAATTAGAGAAGCTGTCACTCTTTGACAAAGATCAGGAGGGAAGGGGGGAAAATGAAAGCAGACATTTCATACTCTGAGATGAGAAGAAAATAATAAAGCTGGTTCTGCAATCACAGAAACCCTGCCTGCAGTCAAAGAAGATTGTGGCTCCATCAGGACCACCCTCTGTCACCAGCTTGGAGAGCGCCGGGAGTGAGCAGCTATTCCCTGTGCACGGGAAGCTGCTGGCAGCCTGCAGCAAGGTTAAATGGGGTGTAAGATAGGCAAGTCAGAAGGAATGAGCCCATTTTGCTGCCGTGGTCTGGTAAGTCTCAATGACCCAGAAACATGACACCCTTCTTAGCCAGCAAAGCTAAACTAAGCTGATGCAGCCTTGGCCTTGTCAGGACTCATCAACTGGGGTCAACACAACTGGGACCAGCATGCAGCATGCTCTGTCTGCAGACTGTGTTTCTGAAGGAGAAGGTTGAGAAAGAGATGGGAAGTAAGGCAGAGTACGGAAAGATCAGGGACACAAAAGAGAAGGCAAGCCCTGTGAGGTCACAGAAACTGCCAAGATCCCAAATGAATGTCTCCCTGTCTGACAGCAGGGGGCATGCCACCCTAAGGAGCCAGCTCAGTTCCTCAGCCGCCTCTGGCACCTCAGGGAGCATCCTGGACGGGAGAAGCCCACAGGAGCCGCAGTGCCTTCCTTGGCCAAGCCCCCGATTTTCCTCTTTCTGCGCCCACACACCTTGTCCTTGGGTAGCTACACCTTTCTTCCTAGGGGAAAGAAGGGCAGGACTTTGTGTCGGGTGCAAGGAAATCCATTTCCACTCATTGCATTACTCTTGGCAAGAAAGGGAGAAGCAGAGGAACAGTGGGTCTGCCGTCAGGTTTTAACCCTGACATAGTCGTTAACTCACTGTGACCCCGGGCTGACCCCTTACCCTCGCTGGGCCTCACAGCTCACACTCGGTTGACCTCCTGGGATAAGCTAGGGATTGGATGAGAGAACAGAAAAAAATTCTCCTGCCCAAGAAAATGAGCACCTCGAGGGCTGGATCTACACTATGGCCTAGTCAGAGATCCAGCTGTGCCCCAGCAGAGGGCTTGCTATGCAGAAGGTATTCAATAAAACCTCACCGAACTGGAATCAACACTTTGAGAACTGTGTGCTCTATGTGTATTTCTTCATTCCACGCACATCTTTTTTTTTTTAATTCACTGATTTGAGGTGTGGGGGGGAGAGATTGCTTTGTTGTCCCACTTCTTTACATATTCATTGGTTGCTTCTTACATGTGCCTTAACTGGATATCAAACCCACAACCTTGGCATATCGGGATGACACTATAACCAGCTGAGCTACCCAGCCAGGGCCATCTTATAGCAGCTAACAAAGACAGGATCCCTGCCTATGCCGAGCTTATTGTATAGTTGAAAAGATGAACATCAAAAGGAAATAAACCTATTATCAAAATCTGTAATTAAGTACCACCAATAACAGGATCTTATATACAAAACAGGGAAACCAGCTCTAAGCTGAGAAGTTGGGAAAGGCTTATCTGAAGGAGTACCATTAATTTAGAATCTGAAACTATTAGCAGGAGTCAGTCAGACAAAAAAGGTGGAGGCAAGACCTTTCTAGGCAAAGGAAACAGACTGTGAAAAGGCCCAAAGGCAGGAGGGAGATCGTTCCATCACAGGAATTGAGAGAAGCCCAGCAGAACGGAAAAGCACAGAACAACGGGGGGAAGGGCAGGACGTGAGCGAGAGATGGAAACAGGGTTCAAACCCAGAATTCAGCACACTTCTTAGCATAACTTCCCTAAGCAAAGGTTCACTTTCTAAAGAGAGATGCGGAGTCCCAAGTCTTCTGGGCACGGTTGGGGCACGAGGGTGGCAGTTTGTGTCAAGGTCACTGTCTTTGTCAAGCAAATCAGAAGTCACTCAGCCCTGCAGCTACTTCCGGGAATGACCCTCTCCTCAACACAGGGCTCTCCAGAGCCCTGACTTAGACGCTCTGTTTTGCTGCAAAGGCCTGAGCTGAAAAGGACCCTGGAAATGCCCTAGCCCGGAGGCATCTAACTGCACTTCCCAGAGCTCTAGGTCTAAATGAACATCTCCAAGACCACTTCAGGAGTGAGGAGAGAGAAGGCCTGGAGGGAGGGCTTAGGGCCCTCTCAGCCAGAGCAAGTCAATGCCTCCTGAGGCTTCTGGTGCTGAAAAACATGTTACCTTACAGATGAGAATACCACTGGCCCTGATAAGGACAAGTGCGCTTTTGCTATTTGGCAACCATTTTATCAGCTCCCACACTCACTTTTCAAAATACAACTCTCCTTTCAACCATGCCTGGGGGGAATGTGGATCCAGGTGTCTTCTTTTGCCCTACACGAGAGGTAAATTATGCAGCCACTTTGAGCCAATGGATGCAGAAGCCAGGGAGGAAAGGATGGGACTCTGAGAGCCCCTCTATCATGGTGGGGATGCCCGGACCCCTAAAGCCGCTCTTTCTGAGCCTGCTTCTTCCATCCGGCTGGGAGCCATCCCAAATCCTTCCCATAAAGGCCCTTTGCTTAGTTGAACAGACTTACTTTCTGTTGCGTGCCATCCCACTGAGACAGCTCTAGAATGTGCAGATGACTTGCTCAAGGCACTCGGAGAGCTGGAAGTGTACCCAAGCTCAGAAATCAGAGCTCTTCAACTGCAGCTTGGGCCTCCCTGAGCTGGTGATCATTGGCAGCTCCACGTTAAGGGTCCTCACTCCTTAGTCTTCCGCCATGTCTTTCCAGCCTCTTTTCCTAAGTCTTATGGGTAACAAAAATATAGTCACCTGCCTTCCTCTGTCTAGCCTCCAACAGAACTTACAGGCTAGCCTGCCCTCAGGGTCCCTCACCATAAACCTGGCATCAGCCACCCTCACTGGCCATCAAGTGATTTATCGAATATGCAGAAAAACAAGTCCAGATATTTTACCGGGAGCTGGAACTCAAGCCAAAAAAAAAAAAACCAAGATAAATCCTTAACTGCTTCCTTACTGTGCGCCACCAATGTGTGTGTCTTCTTCTCCTACCTGAGCAGAGATTAAGGAAATCTTTTGCAATTTTCTCTGCTTCAGAAAGCACCTATGAATATCCTGTTTCTACACAGCTTTTAACTTTGCTCACAATCTAAAGGCAATTTAATTTCTTATACGAAGGCAGCAGCAAAGGGGACTGGCGTTGGGGGCTGAAGGGAAGGGCTTTGGGTTTTTCTTCTTTCAGCTTGCTTGTTGACTAGAAAGCTGTTTCCAACAGCAGCAGAATTCACTCCCAAGACACTTGCAGGAGATAAGAAAACGCACCTAATGGCATCACACTGCAGTTTGACCGAGCAATCCCTAATTTTGTTGCGGAGAAAGAAAATGGAAACAACAGAGACAAATTTAACTCATCCACTCCCCACATTACACTCAGGACTCAGGCCACCAACCAGAGGACAAAAGGGACAGAGGGGGATGCTCATGGGCCGTGCAGTGAGTAAGCTCTCCGTGCTCTGCGGCCCCTTTAAGGGTGCATACTTTGTCCTACCCAGCTCAGCCGTCCGCCACTGTCCCCACAGTCTCCTCTGACTGGCCGTGGTGTTGGCGAGAGGCAGAAATCTACTAAATTGCAGGACCTGTGCATTCATTTGTTCATTCACTCAGGAAATGTGTACTGAGCACTAATTAGTAAGCAAATGCTTTGAGAAGCACAGTGTTGAACACAGCCGCTGTGCTCAAAGAGTCTGTACTCTAGAGACACCAAACATGGACAGACAGATATCCAGGTACAATTTAGAGTGAATGGCCAGGGAGGGGCCTCCGGTAAGAGGAAAACAGCCGCAGTGAAGGTAGAGAACGGGGCCCCTCTGCGCGGAGGCCCTCAATCCCAGCTGTGTCTTAGAATCCCTAAGTCACCACACGTGATTAAAAACAGAACAGTAATGCTTAGTTATTTTAATTGAATTGGCTTAGGATAGGGCCCTGACTTTTTTTTTAATTAATACACTATTTTTTAAGAGCAGTTTTATGTTTACAGAAATATTGATGGGGAAGCACAGAGAATTCCCGTATACCCTCTCTCCCCACACACACAGTTTCCCCATTATTTACAGCTTGTATTAGTATGGCACATTTGTTACAATTGATGGGCCAATATAAATACATTTGGTGAAGTAAAGTCCATAGCTTTCATAGGGTTCACTCCTTGTGGCGTGCATTCCATGGGTTTTGACGAAGTTGAAAATTGCCTATTCTTACTGTATACCTGGACAGTTTCCCTGCTATTCAACCCCCTGGGCTCCACCTGTCTGCCTCTTCCTTCCTCCAAACCCTTAACAAAGCATCTTGTTCTTGTCCGCATAGGTCTGCCTTTTCTGCATAGATCATACATGTAATGTATTTCAAATCATATAGTATGTGGCCTTTTCAGATTGGCCTCTTTCACTTAGCAATATGATTTTAAGGTTCCTCCATGTCTTTTGGAGGCTTGACAGCTCATTTCTTTTTATCACTGAATTATATTCTGTTGCCTGGGCGTATCACAGTTTATCTATCCATTCATCTATGGACGGACATCTTGTTTGCATCCAAGTTTTGGAAATTTTAAATTAGGCTGCTATAAACATTCATGTGCAGGTTTTTGCACGGGACATAAGTTTTCAACTCCTTTGAGCAGATACCAAGGAGTGTGATTGCTGGATCAGATGGGAAGAGTATGCTTAGTTTTTCAAGAAACTGCTGAACTGTCCAACTCCCATTTATAGTACTTTAATTTGCCTAGGGTCCATTCTAGGTTTTGAAATCTTTAAAAGCTTCCCAATGTTCTAATGTGCAGCTAAGCCTGAGGGTCTTGCAGGCCTTCATTGGGAACAGCGTATGTCACTATAAGAATATTGTGAATTTAAGCAGAGAAGAGGCATGGTCTGAGGCTCACGTTCACAGTCATTCTGGCAGCGGGTGAGGATCAGGATGGGCTGGGTGGGGCTTAAGAGCAAGAGTAGTGAATCTGAGAGACAAGATAGGAGCCTACTGAAGTACCTGTTAGAGATAACAGGAACTCGTACCAGGGGAAAGATATAAAGAAATGGATAAATTCAAAAGACATGCTGGAAGAAAAATTAGTAAGATTTGGTCATAGGTTAAATATTGAAACTATGGAAAACAAAGAGATAAATCCAAGGATTACAAGAGATACTTCCAATTTTTTTCTTTTTATTTCAACCATTTTCTAAAATTTAAATATTATGTTTCCATCCCTATTTATCCCCCATACCCTCTTCCACCTCCAACCCCACCTCACCCCCTGTAATCTCCACACCGTTGTCTGTATCCCTAAGTTCTTTCTCTCTTGCTCGATCCCTCCAGCCCCCAGCCTCCCCCCACCCCGGGGCTGTCAGCCTGCTCTATATCTATGGATTTGTCCCTATGTTGCTTCTTAGTTCAATTGTTCATTCGATTCCACATATGACTGAAAATCACATGGTACTTGTCTTTCTCTGTCTGGCTTATTTCACTTAGCATAATGTTCCCCAGGTCCATCCATGCTTTTGTAAGTGGTAAAACTGTCTTCTTTTTATGGCTGCATAGTATTCCATTGTGTAAATGTACTATAGCTGTTTTATCCACTCATCTACTGATAGACACTTGGGCTTCTTCTAAATCTTGGCTGTTGCAAGCAGCGCTGCAATGAGCACACTGGTGGAGGAGCGAATTTAAGTCTACCCTGCAGATAGGCACAATAGGTTACCAGCCTGTCTTCTTTTCTGTCTTCACCTTCCCTCCTCCATCCTTCTCCTCCTCCTCCTCCTTCTTCATTTTACTTTTTTGTTTTGTGTCTTTGAAACAAGAAATCCTCTTGACTCAATACCAATTGCTCCTTTAAAGTACTAATAACCTCCACAAACTAATCAAGCATATGCCCTTAAAGTCAATCTCAAGAAGGTACATATATTTTGGGGACAAGGTAACTTGGTTCAGGTACCTTTCATTGTCAGTTATAGCCAAGGGTTGAAATTTTAGAAGAAATGATCTCTTGAGAAGGTTTATCATTCTTGAAACTTTTCTTCTGAAACTTTTCAGCAGATGTTTATAGTGCCCTGAAGGAAGAGCTTTAAAATAGGGCTGGTGATGAATATGGCAAGAGCAGCAGAGGCTGAGAAAGGGGAGCCCACCAGAGTTGCAGAAAAAGAGCCTCAAATGTTTAGCAAAACAGGAATAAGACCTCCAGAACATTTTACCAGCTGCTCTCAAAATCATACCTCACACTGAAAATCAGAGTCGTGGCCAAATTTGTACAAAATGCATCGAGTGGCCAGGGATGCCCCTGAAGTCCTGCAGGACATTTAAAATCACAGGAGCCAACAGGGGCTGTGAAGAAGGCAGCCCCATCAGGAGTGTGGGACCCCTGACAAGAGAAGGTGAGAGAGCTCTACCCCACAAGGCCCCGCCCACCTCTTCTCTCCTTTGCTCTGAGCTGTGCACGGGCCCCGTTGGTCAACTAGGGGCTTGGGCTGGCTCCTGTGGTCAGGTAGACAGACAGGAATAACTTCAGGAATGCTGAACAGACTCCAAGGCTGTGGGGAGCAGACCGAGAGAGATGGGGAGAGACTTGAAAAAGATAGACAGACACACAGAGCGAGGGAGGGAGAGAGGAAAAAGAAAATGTTAAAGAGAAAAAAGGAGAGGAAGACACTGAGGAAAGCAGAGAGAAAAGAGAAGAGATGAAAGAGAAAGTGGGAACGAAGAGGAGACTGCAGAGTGGTGGGGGGGGAATGAGAGAAGGATGGGGGAGGAGGAAAGAGAGGAGCAACTCTCGCATTCCATTCCCATCCCAGCACTCAAAGGGGAGAGTTCTCAGGAGTTCTATCTTGAAGAAACACTCATAAATCTTCCACGAAACAACCATGGAAGCTCAAACTTGTGCGTTCATGTCAGACAGCTCCATCGGCATCTGCCTCCCAGGGAATGAGACCTGTTGGGCCCCTCTTTCTAAGGCCAAGCTGTGGGTGGACCTGCTCTGGGCTGGGAGGGAGGAGACTGCAATGCAAAGAGAAGGCTCAGCTGAGAAATGACCCACCGGGGCCAAGAATTTCTGCCGGTGTCATTAATGGATTAATCTAAGATACCCTGGACTATAAAATGTACCAGACTTTGCACAAGAAAACTTATGAAGCAATACTTTAATTAGCAAACCTTGGTGTCTTTTCAAAGCAAATTGCTGTAAATTTCCTTCTTACAACTGGATCTCTTTGACGTTAGTGGTTAAACAGTCTTGCTGGAATGTCAGATCTACCAACACTCATTGACACCTATCCAATAACAGGCCCAGGGCTAGGAACAGGATACAGAAAAGACAAAACTCCTCTGATCCCCTCAAGGACCTCATCAGCAGTGCCGTTCTCAGAATTTTCTGCAACGGTGAACATGTTCTGTCTCTGTGCTGCTATTGTAATTTAAATATTCATTAAGCAAAATTTTAAATTGAGTCCCTTAGTCTTGCTGGTCACACTTCAAGTGTTCAACAGCCACAAGTGGGCACGCTGTCTATTGCACTGGACTATCCGCGTGGAGAAGGAGATAAGACACGGGTACACACGTTTTAATACAAGAGAGGTGGCCTAAGAGGGACCTAAATAAAGTTTTCTGAATAAAGTTCAGGGAGGAAGGAAAGAGGAAGAAGCAATAAGGATGGAAGTTTCCATCAAAAAGTAGCTTATGAGGGACAGACAGGGATCCACCAGCAGAAGCAGAGGGGAACGAGGTCATCCGTGATAGATGAAAGCTTGAGAAAAGTCACAGAAATGTGAGAGCAGAGCTTGTTTTCTGGGAACGGTAAAAAAAACCCAGTTTGGCTGAAATGTAAGCAGAGAAATAGTGAGAGAGAAGGATAAGGTCCTTAGTTTCGGCTCAGATGCCAAGGAGTTTGCTATTGATCCTATTAAGCAGTGAGGAACCACTGAGGATGCAAAGCAAGGGAGCAATGACCTTTGGGAGTGACCCTTCAGGCAGCACATGAAGATATGAAGTATCTACTCAAGGAAACAGGAGCAGGATTGAAAGAGACTGGGAGAGAGATGTGAGAACCTGCAGAGAGCAGGGGAAATGAGGAAGGAGCAGCTCCTATAGCATTACAAGACAGAGGGCTGTACGGAAGCCTTGTTTTGCCTAAAATAAGAATGGCATCTGTAAGTTTAACTATAATAGTGTAAGACAGATCCCTAAAGTCATTTCCTGAGCCCATGTCTTTGCAGAGGAAGAATCAATCATCCAAGAAAGGTGAGCTTTTTCACAACCACTTGCCAGCCCATTAACCTATACAGCAGGGTCCCCTCCCCAAGTACCACCCCCAGGAGCCACCCGGAGCTTATTGTCCAGTGAGAATTAGGCAGGAAAAAATGGAAGCGGAAAAGAAGAGGAAAATAAGATGAAGAGAAGAGGTATTTTTTAACATGTGCTGGGGAAGTCAAAACAAATTCCCAGCCATTCTTGCTAGGATTTTTTATGAGACAAGACATCCTCAAAATGGATTCTGAATTATACTCTGCACCTCATAAAACATGGGAACTCTGGGCAGCCAGCTCTCACACACTGCCCTCTCGTTAACTGCCCACCTCTCCAGCAAGTAGGCAGTCTGGGAGACCCAGGGCTATGCAGGTGACCCAGTGGAGGTAAGTAACGCGGGCTGGCAGCGCTGAGCTCCGCATTCATAAGCAGCCTCAGCCCATCGTCATTAGGCAAGGTCTTTCCGGCCCTTGGCCTCCCTCTGTGCAATGAGAGGGCTGGTCTGCACAGGCCTGAGGGTCCTGAGAGTTCTAAGTTTGGGGGGCCTAGAGAGTTGGCACGGGAGCAGTTACAGAGAGCCCCTAACACAACGCGTGTATGGGAAGCCATATGTGGTGAGAGCAAAGAGGAGTGACGGGGAAATCCTGCTCTAGTTCCCTTAGAAGGTGATGGAAAGGTGAAGATCAGGTGTGGTCATAAATTAAAAAAAAAAAAAACTCGTTCATAAGTTTTAATTATCTTTTTTAAATATTGAAAAACTACCCAAGTAAAGAAATAATCTGGAACACCATTCAGGAAGTCGACGTGCTCTGAGAATTAAACAGCAGCTCCACTCAGCTCAGCATCCCGTGCTAGACCGCTTCACTGTTCGAACCACCGTTTGCTCATCTGCGGAACAGGAAAAGTGTTGGGGTGTCTCCCTCAAAAGGCTACCCCAAATAAGAAGAGCATCAGTGGCCATTGCTGCGGAGTCCCAAGAGGGGGCGTGAATGGTGAGAGTCCAATGATTTGAGTCCTGACTCGACAATTCAGTTTCTTTCTCTTATTTTTTTTTAAATTATTTTTCCAGCTTTACTGCTATGATTGACATAGAACATTACGTAAATTCAAGGAGCACAGTTGTTGATTTGATACACTTATATACTGTAAAAGGATTACCACCATAGCATTTGCTAACACCTCCACTGTGTTACATCATTACCATTTGATTTCGTGGTGCAAACTTTTCAGCTCTACTATTTAGCAGCTTTCAAGTATGCAGTACCGTGTTGCTCACTACGGTCACCATGCGGCGTATTAGACACCTAGAACTTATTCATTGTATATTCATTGAATATCGAGAAGCTTATACTCTTCGATCAACATCTCCCCAACCCCCCCCCAACCGCCCACTCAGTAACCACCATTGCAGTCTCTATTTCTATGAGTACGGCTTTTTCAAATTGTACACTTAAGTGACATCATGCAGTATCCATTTTTCTCTGTCTGATTTACCTCACTTAGCATAACACCCTCAAGGTCCATGCACATTGTCCCAAATGGCAGGATTTCCCTTTCTCCCACAGCTGAGTAGTATTCCATTGTTTGTTCACACCACATCTTTTTTCTCCATTCATCCACTGACAGACCCAGATTTGTTCCCCTATCCTGGCTATTGTCAATGATGCTTCAGTGAACATGGTGTGGGGCTCACATCGCTTCAGGGTCCTGCCACGCTGGTGACCTCTCCAGCATTCTCAGGACTTTGCTGCCAGTTCAGTTGTATTTTTACAGAGAGTGAGCGTGTTCCGCAAACCTATTTATGCCTGTTGTGTTTCTTATCATTACAAGAGGTAATGAAATATTGGGAAAATTAAAAATGTACCAGCATCACAAGAAAGCAGTTGCTAAGAGGGCTAAGTTGATTTTACTGTAAAAATAAAGTCACTAATATTGCTGTTAAGTCAAGTGCAACAACTGTAAAAATTTAGAAAGGGATCATAAAACTCCAGAAGAACGACTGGGCAAGCATGTTCAAGTTTTCGGTCCCCTTTAATGAAACACTGGAGATCATATTTGGTGCATTATGAGAATGGTCTATACAAGAACGATGCCACGGGGCTCCAATCAGCTGACCGCTGCAGCCTAAGAGAAGAGACCCTTGGCTACATCAAACGATTGGCAAATGGATACACATTTATGTATTCTAAGTTAAAGTGTAATGTGTAAGGTGCATTATTATTTTTTATGATTTCCTGCTTTAATAGACTTTTTCTATTAACTGACCAACTACCAACGCACACGGCTTCCTAAAGGAGGCTTTCCGAGGCAAGCAACTCAACCCAAAGGCAGGCAACCCTCTCCTGAATAGTCTGTCTCCCCACTGAAATGTGAAACATGTTTAAGGAAGAACGGCTTTATCAGTCACAGCAAATACCTTGCCAGGAAGAAAGAGACACCCACCCTGACTCCTTGTACTAATTGCTCCCTTTCTGGTCCCTCCCCCTGCCTTGCTGCATTCAGTTTCTTTATTTAATTCTCCAGACAGGAAAATTATTTTCATATTCTCTCTCTCATATGTATCTCTATGCATATATGTATATGTGTGTATAGATAGTTATGTGTGCAGGTATATCTACACATGTGTTTTATGTGTCCATGCATAAACACATTCATATATACATGTGCTCATACCATGTACATATGTATGTGTGTATATGCACATACACATGTATATTTACTATACATGTATTTCCTATACATCTGTGAGCGTGTGTGTACGCGCACATGTGTGTGTATAGTGAAGGGTCAATAAACAAGAGGACGCCCTTCCTGAAGCCTGGAGAAAATCTGGAGGTAGGTTCTGTGGCCTGATCATGCGAGGAGTGGTTTTGTAAAGCTGGTTTAATATTAAGTATAACATGGTCGGTGAGCTTTCCGCAATCATGCTACCTCCATAAACTATTGTGGCAGGAACATTAACCATCTCCCGTCCAACACAGTGTGCATGGGGCATGGAGGATGATGCTGTAGTCTAGACATAGCACCTTGCTATGGGACATCTTTTTAAAGCTGTGGAGTCTCTTGTTCCAATGAACTTGGAGACCCAGTGTTACCCACATAAAAACGAAGCATCTCTTTAGCTGGATCCCGGAGCAACCCATACTCCCCTGATCTACCATGGAACCAAGCTTGAAAAACCAGTGCCCTAATGAAAAGGCAATGTCATTAATATCCCTGAGCTACCTGCAGAAAACCTGCAGCGTGACCTTGGACAAGTCACTTCCTCTCTGTTCCATCACCGAAGGTGACTGGTCGGGTATATATATATTCCACATTCCACGAGGATCCCAGCAAACTTCATCACGGTCACTTCCGCGGAATGAGACTGGGTGGAGCAGAGACTTCCACCTTTTCTATTATAATATTTCCAAATGGTTTGAATGTGTTACAACAAGCTTGTATTTTTTGACCTTTCTTGTGAAAATTTAAAATTAAGTTTAAAAATTCAATAAGCAGGCAGGCACTAGCTGCTGGAATTAAATATATTAAAGAAACATGATATTTAATGTAGGAAGCTTTCTGACTAGCAAAAGAAACAGACAATTAAACAATCACAATATTTCCATGAAAACACAAATTGCAGTGAACATACAACGTGCTTGAGATAGAACTGTTCTTGGAGGAGCAAGGAAATCTATCTTGGAAGTAACGAAGGTATATTCTAACTGGATCGGAAAAGATGGGTAGTAGTTATGAGGCAGGGAAAAATTTAATGTATGTGTTAGAGGAAAATGTAACCATTAAGTGGGTAAAATTTAAATGTTTAAAGAATATCTTCATGCGAAAGTTTGGGCTAGATCAATGTCCCCCAAGGTGTGGTATAAGAGATAAATTTGGGTAGCACATGAAAAAAAATATATATATATACATACAACTTCAACAGTTATATTATTTTTATAGGCTATATACTATTTATAGCAAATTATTCTGGTGTTTCATTCATGATAATGATATAAAGATTCCTTTTAAAAATACAGCTAATCCCTTTTACTATGTGACCTTGGCAATTGACTTGATCCTTCTGAATGGCCCTGTCTTCATCTGTAATATGCAGATACTAAAAATACCCATGAAAAGGAGTTTTTTAATTGAAAAGTACAAAGGTTATTATCCCAACAGACTGCTACCTCCTTGCATGTCTGTGTCCCAACGACACAGCGCAGGTTTTGGGGTGGAAGAACCACGAAAAATGTCTAAAGGGGCTGAGCTCCAGGCAAGGGGAGTTTGAGGAGAACAAGGGGTTTTAGGTGAACTGGTTTAGTCTAAGCAACAAAAATAGAATTCACCTCCCAGAAAAATCCCGGTTGATTATCATGACTGATGAATGAGGGCACTGTGTTCCGAAGGAAAGCGAAGCGGTGATAAGTTGCACTTAGCGATGTCTGATCACACCGACTTTCCGTCTGTTTATTCCCTCATTCGACAAATATTTATCGAGTGCCTACTCTGTGATGGGGCAGCTCGGGGCCCCTAGGATTCCGACAGCGGACCAGACTAAAGGTTTCTCCTCTCTCGTGAACTAGTCTAAGCAGCCCCATCTTCTCCGCTTTCCTGAAGGAACACTGCGTCCGACAATACTCTCTGAGGCCGAGGAGGAACTGTCATTTATTGAGGTCACATAGCAAGTGAAGGACAGTAACAGGACTAGAATCCAAGTCATTTGCTCCCTACCCCAGCAGAGTCTGGTACCTAGCGAACCAGCAAAACCTGCTTGGTTTTCCAAGGTTTGCAGCTGTCTCTTCTCAGCCACCAGCCTTCCCATCTGCTGTCCCTCTGGGGGGAGGGGTGGCCTTCTGTTCCCTGACTGGAAGTAGGGAACCCGGTGAACGGGGCCATTTCCCCAGAGGCCTCTGCAGTTTGGAGAGGTGGTTTAGAGAGGCCAGGAGAATAAAGTGGAGAGAGAAATGAAGCGCAGGAGGGAGGGACTGCAGGAGTTCTACTATTGGCAGACAGGTAATTGGTTACTTTGGGCTGCCAGCTTCTCCAGTCTCCCTCCCTGGGGGAGGGTGGAAAGAAAGTAATTGAAGGAGGTTGTCTAACAAATTAGTGTGAGACTGGGCCTGAAAATGTGAGTTGCACCTGGGTTCAAAGCTGAGGGTTGGATCCTCAGAGGCCCCAGGAAGGATGCAGAGAGGGAGGAAGGAGTCGTCTTTATTCTGCTGCAGTAGCTTCCAAACTCAGAAGCTCCCTGAGAAACCAATTTCTCCTTCCTGGGTCCTTGCTGAGCAGCGGAGGGCTGAAGAGAACCTCTCCTCTCAGACGGCTAGGTTAATCTCACCACAGAAGAAACAAGGGAAAGCCCAGGAAGCTGCAAGGACTTGACCACACCCAGTAAAAGTGGACTCAGCCCCAGGGCTCCTCTCCCCCAGTCCTGGCCGCAGGGTCTTTATTCACAAGACTTCCCTTGAATTGCCCGAAACTCCCTCCAACTGCAAAGAAAGTGGGGATGGGGCAGGTCCCAAGGATGAAGACATAGGCCTATTGATTTTTGCTTATTTAATAAACACCTAGGTAGCATTTGCTGAGTGTCAGTCACTACTCCACATGCTCTCAAAAGTTCCTCTTAAAAACCTCAGCACAATCTCCTACTACACAACAGAACAACCAGATGAGATGGGTACCCTCTAAGATTGTGTTCACAAGCCATCACCCCTATTCCTGCCCATGTTTCATTCATTTGGCCAGGAAACATCCACTCAGCACCTACTATGCGCTGTGTCCTGCATTATACAATTTGGAGAGCAAACAGATGAACAAGACACATCCCCTACCTTCCAGGAGCTGTCAAAGATTTTTTAAAACATATGGAATAGAAAGCTTTGGGGCAAAAGGTGTACCAGGTGCTCCTATGGTTAGGGAAGACTTCTTGAAGGAAGTAATATTTGAGTTTTCTGAGCAAGGAAGAAAATGGAAGATGAACTCAGAGAAAAATGCAAATTTGTAAAGATTTTCTAAACTTTGAAAATTAAGTAGGATTTTATTCTCAAGAGCGATGGTAAACCATGAAAGCTCTTAAACAAGAAAGTGAAGAGATCTGATTTGCTTTATAAAGCACGTTGGCAAGCTTCTTCAGTACACTTCTTCTGTAAGGGGACAGTCGGTAAACTTTTTCTGCAAGGGGACAGTCAATATAATTCTTCTGCAAGGGGACAGTCAGTACCCTTCTTCTGCAAGGGGCCAGTCAGTACCCTTCTTCTGCAAGGGGACAGTCGGTAAATGTTTTAAGCTTTGCCAACCACGTAGTCAATGTTGCTGCTACTCAGCTGCTGCTGTAGAGTGAGAGCAAACACAGCAGTTACATGCCTGACTGTATGAGTGGGCATGTGTTCTAATAAAGCTTTATTTATGGACACCGATATTTAAATTTCATATCATTGTCCCATATCCTGAGACATTAGCTAGGCATCCTGTATTTTATTATTTATATTGATTTTTATTAATAAAATATGGCAACCGACTTCTGGTCGAGATGGAGGAGCAGGTAAACCACAGACAGAACTACAACTAGACCTCAAAACAAACAACACCCTGAACCACCAGAAAATTTAGCTGTATGGAAGTCCGACAGCCAAGGATTTAAAGAAGCCACATTCATCCAGACGGGTAAGAGGGGCAGAGACTCGGAGATGGGAGGAGGGGTGCAGAGATGCGGTGTTGCGGTGGAGAGGCAGCAGCGGCGTGAGCAGTCCCGCACTCACGTGTGGTGGATAAAAATCAGGAGGGATACCCTGGGAGCGAGCAATCCCAGCCCTAGTCCAGACCACACAGCCCAGGGCTCCAGTGCCAAGAAGATAAATCCCCGTGACTTCTGGCTGTAAAAAATGGGGGGAAAGGGGTGGCAGGAGGCAGAGAAAGAAGCTGCTGGATTTTCAGGAGACTCTGGTAAAGAGCCCACATGGACTTTAAAAGTGCACAGACCCACCCCCTCTGGGATTTAGCACCAGGGAAACCGCTGGAAGGGTGCCAGTCGCACAAAGCAAGCACTGGGCAAACCTCCAGAAGCCAGGCAGTAGCATTGTCCCCTCTCCAAGCCCTCCCCCGACACAGAGCCACAAAGCAGTGAAATGGGTTGCCCCACCCTGGCAATTACCTAACACTCTGCCCCACACAATTTACAGATGCCTTTTCTACAATAGGCCACACTACTAAGAGAGGGAGTCAAAGCAGCTCTACCTAATATACAGAAAAAAACACAAGGAGACTGCCAAATTGAAGAGACACAAAAATATGGCCCAAATGAAAGACCAGAACAAAACCCCAGAGAAAGAACTAAATGAAACAGAGATAACCAACCTATCAGATGCAGGGCTCAAAAACATTGGTGATCAGGATACTCAAAGAACTAACTGAGTATAGCAACAAAATAAAAACACCCAGGAAGAAATGAAGGTTACACTAAGTGAAACACAGAAAAATCTACAGGGAACCAGCAGTGGAAGGGATGAAGCCAGGATTCAAATCAACAATTTGGAACATAAAAAAGAAGTAAGCATTCAACCAAAACAGCAAGAAGAAAAAAGAAATTAAAAAAAAAAACAGGATAGTATAAGGTGCCTGTGGGACATCTCCAAATGTCCCAACATCCAAATCATATGGTTGCCAAAAGAAGAAGAGAAAGAGCAAGAAATTGAAAATTTATTTGAAAAAATAATGAAGGAGAACTTCCCTAATTTGGTGAAGGAAATAGACATACAAGCCCAGGAAGCACAGAGAGGCCCAAAGAAGTTGGACCCAAAAAGGACCACACCAAGACACATCATAATTAAAATGACAAAGGTAAAAGATAAAGAGAGAATCTTAAAAGGCAAGACAAAAACAAAGAGTTACCTACAAAGGAGTTCCCATAACACTATCAGCTTATTTCTCAAAAGAAACTTTGCAGGCAAGAAAGGATTGGCAAAAAGTATTCAAAGTGATGAAAGGCAAGGACCTACAACGTAGATTACCCTGTCCAGCACAGCTATCATTTAGAATGGAAGGGCAGATAAAGTGCTTCCCAGACAAGGTAAAGCTGAAGGAGTTCATCATCACCAAGGCACTATTACATGAAATGTTAAAGGGACTTATTTAAGAAAAAGAAGAAGATCAAAACTCTGAACGTTAAAATGGCAAAAAATTCACAATTCTCAACAACTGAATCTAAAAAAACAAACTAAGCAAACAACCAGAACAGGAATAGAATTACAGATACAGAGATCAGGTGGAGGGTTATCAGCTGGGACGGGGAAGGGGGAGAATGTGGGGAACGGTGCAGAGATTAAGAAGCATAATTAGTAGGTACAAAATAGACAAGGCGATATTAAGAATAGTACAGGAAATGGAGGGGCCAAAGAACTTACATGCACAACCCATGGACACGAATTAAGGGGGGAATCGCTGGAGGGAATGATGGTACCAGGTGGAAGGGGCAAAGGGGGAAAGGTTGGGACAACTGTAATAGAATAATCAATGAACTATATTTTAAAAAAATAAAATAAAATATGGCAACCCTCCCAGGGGGTTATGAGCACTCAGGCAAAATACAAAAAACACCACCTTTTTCTAAGCCTTGGAGGAAAAAGAGAAGGTTCCTCAGAGGAGGTAATAGTACGCTAAGGCCAGGAGTTGGCCAGGTGAATCCAGGACGAGGAAAGCATTCCAACCAGAGAGGAGCATTTCTGTTCAGATGTCAGGCGGGGGGATCATGCCTGGTGCCCTCAGACACTTGCAAGTCGTCAGTGAGGCTTCAGCACCAAGGGTGAATGGGGATGTCAGGAGGCCAGGCTAAAAAGGTACACAGGGACCACTTCACCCAGGGTCCTCCAAGGCGTTGGTACACTTGCTAAAATACAGGTTCCCGGGCCCCTCCCTGGTGACTCAGCAGGTCTGGGAGTGAGAACGTGGGTGGGTTGTAAGGTGATTCTGAGGAATAGCTGACGCCACGGGAAGCAAGGCTAAATCACCTGGGAGTTTTCCCAGGAGCCTAGGAAGTTGCTGCTGGCTCTGAACTCTTGAAAACAGTCACCCAGGGAATCGGAGGAAAGGCAGCCTAGGATGAGTGTGCGGCCTTCCACTGGGACTCCCGAGAATGGGGATCTATTTGGAGGAAAGGGGCAGAGCCGGAATGTTTGTGCAAAGACCCGCCGGGCTCCGGAGCAGTCGCGCTGCGCCTGGCACCTGGCTCCCATTTGCGCGGCTGTCTCCAGGCTGCCTGCAAGCCGACCAGACGTCTCCCCGCGCCTTTCCCTGCCGCCCCGCCCCCTCCCCACCTCCGCCCACAGCCTCCGCTGAAATGATTCCCCCAAATACAGCTATTACTGTGACTGGAAATCTCTTTACTGCTGATTCTGCTAATGGAAATGTTCCTTCCCTTTTCGGCTGCTTGCAAAGCCTCTCGTGACTTCCCTGGGCGCCTGAGAGCAAGGCTTTGTCAGCCTGCCGCCACCAGAAGGGAGAGAATCCTGTCCCGCCTGCCTCCCCCGACACCCACCTGCCTTAGACTCAGCCTCTAAGAGCTTCCCTGTCCACAATGTCCTCAGACAACCCCGGAGTCCCCCGCTCCCCCAGCTCCTGGAGAGCAGCAGAGATCAACGGTCAATTTCATCCCGTCTTGCCTTGCTGGGTGGAAGAGGCGGGGCAGCAGGCACCTAAGCAAAGCAGGCTGCAGTAGGAAGCAAGGGGAAGGGAAAGGAAATTTGCATATATTATTTATTCATACCTCCATCTCCTTTCAAAAAAAAAGGGTGGGGGGAGTGAAATTACAGGTGCTAAGAGCACAAACCGTGGACCAGACTCTGGATTTGTACACAACTATCTCTATAAGGATCATAAATGGTGTAGCGTAACTAAAAATTGAGTACTGTGCTGGGCACTGTCTGAAGTGTGGTTTACCATGGGCGGCCCAAAAATAATGATCACAGAAACACAGAGTGGCGATTACTACGTTGTTTTCACTTTCCTGATGGGCAAACAGAGGCTATGAGCGGTGGGCACAGAGGTCTGCAGTTAGCACGCTGTGCTTCAGAACTCGAACCCAGGACTTGTGGTTATCACAGCTGGCACAGGTTCCACCCTAGCACAGCGGCTAGAGATAGTTGCTATGAATTACCTGTGCAACGTTCAAAGTGTACTTCTCTTAATTAGGTAAATGAGGGTGTTAGGCTGGCTCTCAAAGGCATTATTTTACCCAGTTCTGATACTATAGGACAAGTACACACTATTTATTTGTATTTTTACAGCATAATATATGTAAATATTACATATTATTATATATCCCATATGCATAGGTAATGCCATATAAATCATTTTGAAGATGGGAACATAAAAACCGTCCAGTGCTGCTAAGAAGCACTGGGTGAACCAGACTAAGCCTTGGGCTAGAGCAGAGCAGTGACAGAAAAGTGCAAGCAAGGGCTGTATCTCAGACAACTGATGACTGGACAATTTTTGGAAATAAGATGTAGAGTGTTTGTAAGGACTAATTTCCAAGTCTCCCAGTGTGACGCTAGGCCTAGCCTAGGGTGGGAACTCCCTAAGCACTAGGGGGAGAGGGAAGTGGAAAGGGGCGAAGGAAGGGAGGAGAGGGAGGTGGGGGTGAGGAAAAAAAGGAGGAAGAGAATCAAGAAGGCACAGGGATAACGAGTAGCATCTAGAAAAACAGACAAGCGCCTGCTGCACTCCTGACAGATGAGCGAGGAGATGCTGAGTCAGCTCCCAGCAGCAGGCAAACAAGGTGTCGGGTCCCTCAGGTCTGGGAGGCTGCTGCACCGGAAGTTCCTACAGAAGAAACATCGCGAACTTCTTGGTAATGAGAAGAGGAGGAGGTGGAAAGGAAAACTCAAGAACATTCCTGGTTCTGTGCAGGACGGCAGGCAGAGAGAGCACAGGGTAGGGAACCAGGCAGAACTGAGTTTGGACGCACTCCACTATGTAATAGCTCTGTGATCTGGGGCATGTTCCTAATTTCCTCTGAGCCTCAGTGCTCCCGTGTGACATGGGACAAATCTGATCTGTCCTTTAAAATTGTGGAAAGGATAAATAAGATAACAGATGTACTAGCACAGCATCTGGGGAATAGTAAATATTCAATAAATAGTTGCGGCTTTCATCGCCTACCCCAGGCCAAAATGACAAAATCTGGGAATATCAACTCCCCTCATCCCCAGTGGCCTGGCTGCCCTTCCCTAAGGTAGGGGAAAAACCTATGGGAATAGGAGTCAAGTAGATTGGTAACTGGTGACTTGCTCCCCTCACTGCCTTGTGTCGGTGACCTCAATGTCCCCATCTTCGTATAGAAGGGTTTCATTCAGATCATGTCCTTACTCTACCATTTACAATATTTGATGATCCCAGACCCATGGTGTGGGTCATCTCCTGCAATATATTCAATCCCTCTCCGTTTGCCGCAACTCAAAGGTTCCAATCCCCTATCTGGTTTCCATAATTCTCAAGATAAGGTCTTTCCTCTAATCAAACTGGTCCCATTCCTTATCTGACAAGCATCCCAAAATAATACAAAGGTAGGAAAAAGTAGAGAACATGGCTACGGGATCCCAGAAGAGGGAATTCTGTCTGTAATGGAAGAGAAGGCATTCCAGCTTAGCCTTAATACCATACCGATGAGTGGAACTTCCACACCTCTCTGATTTTACTCAGTATGGATTCTGGGAAAATGCTTGGCAATCCCAGGGTTCTAGTCATCTAAGATGCCAAGCACATGCGATCATCACAGCCCCAGAGCTGAATGAGGTATGTTCTCTGCATATGGATCCCTAAGTAAGGCAAAGAAACACATGAGCTCTGCTCTCCTTCTACTCCAAGCCAACATCATCTCACCTGGACAGTACAGCCCTTCCTGCTTCCATCTTTGCCCCACTACAGAGTAGCCTCAGTAATTCTTCTGAAACATAAGTCAGATATTGACACACTTTTTGCTTAAAATCCTTCATGGCTCTCCATTACACTCAGAGTAAAAGCCCAAATCCTGACAGCAAGCCATACTCCCCTAGTCCTCCCCTGCCCTGCCCTGCCCACCCCGTGCCCACCCCATGCCCACCCCGCTGGGCAGCACGGGCCTTCTCCTGGCCCCTGAGCACTCCAACCATGCTCCAGAGTCAGGGCTCTGCCACGGCTGGTCTCTCTCCGGAACACTCTTCTCCTAGACACCTTCTTGGCTAACTCCTTCATCCCCTTCCAGTCCTGATCCAATCCTGCATTCTTATTAAGCTCCTCTCACTCTGCCCTTCTTAATATTATAACCGATCTCTTGCTGCAGAAATTCCCATTTTATTTTTGCCCTTTTTCATAGAATTTATCACCTCACATGTTACACATAATGTTCATAGTTACATTATGATTTTTGCTACTGTCCTCTCCCCACCACATAACATATATGTGCACACACACACAAGTGCACACACATATGCACACACACTCCTGGATATGAGCTCTCGGATGGCAGAAATCCATGCATTTTGTTCTCTGATGGGCCCTAAGCGCCTGCAACAGACCTAGCACATTGTAGGTGCTCAGGGACCACTGCTGTCATACTCTACATTGGTAGTGGGTGCCAAGGCCCACAATATTCAACTTCAGTGTGAAGAGGTCAGGAAAGACCCCAAAGATAAATTGCCATTTGAGTTCAGTCTTAAAAGCTAAGAAGGAATTTCCCAGACTTGGTGGGGCAGAGTTACAGAACAAGAGGGAGGAATTCTCAGGGTAAGTTATAGAACAAGAGGGAAGGATTCTCAGGGTAAGGCAGTCTGAGCAGAGTCTGACCACAGACCTCGTACCACAATAAGGAGCTTGGACTTCATACTAAGAACTATGAAGAACCAGCGAGGTGCTTTTGAAGAGGATCAACATGATCATATTTGGGCTTTTAATGAAATCACTCTGTCTGCAAGTACAGACGATGGCTTAGAGAGGATCAGACTAGAGGCACAGACCAGTGAGCTGACCGCGAAATCTTCGTGGAGAGAGGTGCTGAGGTCTGACCTGCCAGGGGTTGCGACAGTGGGGACGGAGAAAGGTTTCCTCTTCGAGGTTTAAACCTTAGCAGTTTATAACATACATCTTTGTCGATTTCTGACTCACAGACTGGGCTGCTTGCATGTGCCGGTAAGGAAGCTACAAATTGAGCTGCTTGCATCTGCCAGTAAGGAAGCTACAAATATGTCAGTCCTGAACTGTGTAGTCACTAATACTTCCCTCCAATCCAAAGGGAAATCCTAATGGGGATTGCTGTCCAAAAGAACTACAGAGGACAGCGAAGAGCCAGTGAAAGGGCAGTGCTAGCCACGGCGAGCAGAGCGAGTCCTGACCAGCCCTGCTGCCCGCCTCCCTCTGGGGCAGGAGGGCTGCACGCTCTGCTGCAAGGAAAGAAAATCCAGCTCACTTGCTATAGTTAATCTTCTGTTGCCACTAGCTGGTCAGTGTGAGAACTCGGGAAAGTATCAGCTCTGTAAAGGAAGCATCCCCGGAACGCTGCTCTCCCTCAAGGTTATATCCAATCTTTCTCTCCTTTCCTGGAAAAGAGCAGGCTTCTTCTGCTCACCCCAAGGCAGTGAGGCTTCCTCCTCCCCCCAAACAAAATCGACCAGCTCAGGTTCTGAGGAGGGACTGGAGCCAATGAGCTGGAAACTTGGGCAGGAGAACAAATTCAACTTCCCTACAGATATTTTTCTCCTTCGATTTGGGGGATTTTGTATTTTTGGTTTTTGCAGGGGGATGAGGAGAGGGTGCTATATTTTATGATGTGCAACCGAGTGGCAGACACGGAGATGTGTTTAAACCCAGAGCCATGGGTTAGAAGTCCAGTGTTGTGATGGAGAGAAGCATGGGATGGGAGTGAAGGCCCGTGGGTTGGAGTTTGAACTGCTGGTCCGTAAGTAGCTTTTTCACCTTGTCTGGGCCCCGGTGTTACCACATAAAATGAGGAGCTGATTCAATGAGCTCCAAGAGTCTGTGAGACTGCGAGTCCCTCAGTATTGATGGCTGTGGTGATAGTTCTCATGACTTTGCCCAAAAAACTCTCTGTCACTGTATATCCTTTTCTCCCTACAGCACACGTGGTCACATTGTCCTATGTCAGCCAAGGACTAGTTTGCAGTAAAGCAAGGGGGTGAGAAGCAGGGCACTTTGCCTGCCAGAGGCCTCATCAAACCTGCTGCTAGCCCTGCTATAAATGAGACTTACAGAATGGTCCTATGGCCTGAGGGCTCAGTTCAGGAAAACCACCTACCTCGGGGTCACATCAAAGTTTGCTGAGCTGTGCCCTCTCAGCTGGCGAAATTGACCCCCGGAACCAGCAGTCTGGCTGGCCTTGACCGAACCTGAGCCTCTCTAATGCAGCTGAAGCAAATCCTCCTTTCTCCCTACCCCATTACCCTTTCAGTAACAGAGTTCTTTCTGAGGGTAGGCAGTACATCTCTCCCTGCCCTGGGTCTTAAATAGGTTTCATCAGATTCGAGCTGGAAAAGGGGTGAGGAGGGAGTGGGGAAAGAGATTGGAATGGGGAAAAAGCCTCAGATCGAAGACCACTGAACACCTGCCCCTCTGCCCACTCCCAGGGCCCTTATTTATGTCTCAGAAGCCTGGAACATCAGAACAGGATAGGACCTTGACCACTCACTGCTACCCAAATACTTTATTTAGGAATAAGGGACCTGGTGCCCAAATTGGGAAATAACATACATTTTTTAAAAAATCTACCTTTGTTTGAAAACATCAAATTCTCTCTATTAGCCACTCCAGAATCTCTCCCTCACACACCCATACAGTAAAAATACTGGCATGGATTTTAATGACTGTTCTGTGGTCAGAAATCTCTTCAGAAAAGCCAGCTTTCTATTCTTTGTATCTGTTCCTCCCTCTTAACGACTGGCATCCACCTGCTAAATCCGACCAGAAACCAAAGAGGGCAGATAGTGTATGTATCTCCTGGGCTTAGTCGTCTCTCCAAATGCCTGTCCGAAGCCTCACAGTCTCTGCCGGAAGGCGTCCTCCTACGTGGGTCCTACGGTCAGTAAGGGTCAGAGCGCTGGGTTGTTGGACAGCTCCCTGGGACACACCCTCCGGTGGGGTTGAACTCTCTCCCCTGAGTATCTGCACCTTTGGAATATTCCTCTAAACCAGACAGATAAAAAAGAGCACATTCCTCATTCCCTGTTGACATGGGAAGGCAGCTGATCCAGCCTTTGGCAGACTAGTTTTCTTAGGCTAAACCCCCTGCTTCTAACAACGCTTCTGACCTGGCTCCTGGTCCCTCACTCCTTCCAGAGACTTTCGTCTCCGGGTATTCATTTTTGTCTGCATTTTAAGGAATCTTTGTAGACCTGACCAAGTTGGCATTCCAGACCATGTCTTTCTCTTCCATGCAGGCCAATCAGCTTCCTGCGAAGAGCATTCTTCTGGGACAGACCTTCAGGACACTGCCCCATCTATGTATTTGTGCAGGTGCACAAAAAACAGACAGGGTCAGGCACAAACAACACCTCTTTTTTATTGCAGAATCATAAGCATGCAATTCTGTAATATAACAATATCACACTCAAGCACACCATATGGCATTGTAGGTGAAATGTTCAAATTAAAACGATAAATTATTACACCCATATCATTACCCTACCAACCACACTCAGGCAGGCCTTACCTCTGCCGGATCCTGTATTACCAGATGGTTTTTCCTTCTTCACATGCCTTCCCACAAATACAGGGCACAGGCCTCACCTGGGTCATTTATATGACAAGGCAACTTAGTAAGAAATTTTGACAATGAAGGCTTATTCAATTTCATCTCTTCCTCCTACCCCCTTTTGCTAAATCAAGGTAAAGAGACCAGCCTGGCCACTACCAAGCCCAGGAAGAAGGATGTTGTTTCCCTTCCCGCAGACATGAAAGCTAAATCCACAAGCAAACTCCAGGGCTGCCTGGGGGCAGATGAGGACTGAGTGATGCAAGTTCACCTCAGAAGCCCTGCACTGGCAGTCGCTCCTGTTCAAGTTCTTCCTTTTCAATCAGTCCTTCCCAACACCCCCATGTTACCAGCAAAGCAAAGGAGCCAGTGAAAAGCGAGGGGAGCTAGTTAGAGTGACAGAGTAGGTCAGAGCACTTCAAGTTCACAGAATCTTTACACCTAAGGATTATTTTAGGGCTCATCTACCCACTCATATTACAGCACAAAGAACAGAAGCTCTGGGGGATAAATGACTTGTTCAAGGTCACTGCGGGCCAGAGCTGGGATTCCAGATCCTAACCAACAGTAAGTTTACAAGCTCTGTGAGAGCATTCAACTTCTCCAGCCTATTCTCCGAGGCCTCGTGCAGGATCCTTCCTGTCCAGGAAGTGTCCGCAGCCTTCTCCCGGAGTTGTCTCCCCACCCTGGTGTCACTGCATGTGGTGTCACCTCCATCACTCTTTGGCACCATTAAATTCAACATCCTTTGACATCCTACGAATCACAGAACTTTAAGCTGGCGGGGTCACCGGAGGTGACTTAACTCATACCTCACATTCAAACTCCCAGATTTCAGCTCACTCATGTAGCGGAAGTTCCTTTAGAGAAATGTTCTTGTCACGTTGTTGATTGCTACAGACCTCTCCAGAACGCAACACTGTGCCCTTCATACACGTATAAGCAGCACCTCGACACATATTTGGCTCAGGATGGCCATTTAGCAATTACCAAGAATGTAGGTGTATGGTAGACTGAGATTCCAGTTGCAAGTCTGCCATTTATTCACAGTCTGACCTTAAATTAGGTACTTGACCTCTCTATGAATACTTCCTAACCTGTAAAATGGCAATAACAGCAGTGTCCACTGCATGTATTTTACGTGAATTAACTATGACAGGCAAGAGTAAAGCTCTCAGCCCCACACAGCTATTCCTTGATCACGTTCAGTGAAATTCACCTTGTCAACACCACTGACTTATAATCAGATTCTAAAGAAGAGCCCAACACAGAAACTTGGGGAAGCTTTCACCTCTGACGGAAACTTTCATCTACAGAAAGCAGGCTGGAGCATGATGGGGAAAATGGAAATATGAAGAGGAGGAGACCTTCACAAAGGTCATGTAAGTACAGGCATGATCAATAACATAGCCAATAACTGAAATGGCAGCGGCACAACGGAGGGAGGGAGGGCCAGGCGTGCAGGTGACTTTGGTGAAAGATGATGGTAGGCAATGTGAGAAGATTTACGCTGAGTTTCCCCAGTTGGACCTGAGTAAAATGGGACTTCTACCTTTCATTTGTTCAACCACGCACACCTTTTAATGCCAAGAACAGTTTACTACCACCAACTCAGGCCCACAGCCCAAAGCGGCATAGCCAGAGGGCTTTGGCAGTCACCATCACCCCCTAGTGGTGGCTCCACATACCCCACAATTGGCAGGATTTGGCATTCACTGACTGCGTGCCCAGAAGGGTCATGTGCCATCTCCAAAGACCTTGAACTCCTGAGTTAGTAGTGACAGACTCACCCAAACCAGCAGACACAAATACTCAGCTTTTAAACAAAGAAAGTTTAAAAGGTCTGGGGATGGGATGGGGCTGCCTCAGGACCCTGGGGAACATACATGACCTGTATCACCCCCAACAAACATCAGCCCTCATTTCCATCCAGCCCGGTCCTCCCGGAGCTCACTGCGCGCTCCGTGTTTACATGCAAACAGTGGAAGACCAACACAAATAAAAATCCCACGTCTCCCTACACAGCTCCTGTTATGCTTGGCCATCTGGCAACTACCTCGCTAGCCAAATCCCAGGGAGAGGGGGTAATGTGAGCTGCCAGTCCAGGGCACTGAGGGGAGGAAGAGATGGGAACCCAATTCCCCACATGTATCTGAAAGGGCTCAGAGCCCACAGGGAGGAGAGCACCCCGCCGCTCCATCACGGCAGGCGGTCCCCAGCCTCCAGTCTAAGCCCCAAGCACCAGAGAAGGCAGGGGCTCCAAATGGAGGGAACCAGGAGATTCTGGGGCTAACTCCCAGGTCCTGGGGGAATCTGGGGGAATCTGGGGGAATCCAGACTTCCGGCTCCTCGCTCAGTTTCTCCCATTGTCCCAGCCACTTATTCCCTCTTGAAATCCAAATTGTAAAAAGGGAGAGATTGCCAGCTCTAGGAATTTGGGGGCAACTCCTATTAATGGACTGGACTGGGTCCCTCCACATTCTTGGGAAATGGGAATGCTCTGGGGTCCTCACTACCAAGTAACACCATTATCCAAGAATGTCTGCTTTCCCCCTCATTTGACCAATCATTTAGGGAGAGTTGTACTCCTGGCCTCCCCGGGCACCCTGTTGTACAGAGATTACAAGGGTGATAAAAGAAGGGTGAGATTGGAAGTGGTGTGAAATGGACACCCTCTCTGTCCCCTTGGGGGGAGCACTGGGAGTCACCCCTGAGCCCGAGGTTAGCTCTTCGCTCTCAGGAACCGCACCTCCACCCTCACCCCCTTCCTTGGGAACGGGCAGCCCCACAGGTGCACGTGTGTACGCCTGGGTGTTTGCGTGTTCGTGTGTGTGTGTGTGTCTCGCAGGCCAGACTCGCTGCCAAGGAAGTCCCCTGGGAACCTGCAAGGCGCTCTGCCGCCTTGCCTCTCAGAAAGCTCAGCACGCTCGGGTTACAGCCAGCTGGGGAGAGCCCAAGGGCCAGAAACCCCAGGCTCCAGCTCGGAGCACGAGAGTGCCTGGCGCTCGCTCAAATCTCCAGAGGCAGCCAGCATGAAAGGCAAAAGACGGCGGGGAAGGGGGGTGTCACAAAAAATACATTTAAAATATTATGGCTCCCAGGAGAGAGGAGTCTAGTCCATTGATTACTCTTTGGGGCTTCTTGGGCAAGCAAGGAGTTAACCTCAGAGGTCCAATCGAAATTCGGAAGGTGCTGACCGAGAAGGCCCATCACCCCAGCGATGCTTGAGCTAAGCTGGATCCAAGGAGGCAAGGATCCGGGTAAGGAGAGTTCGGGAGTCTCCAGGCGAGCCCCCACGCCGTCCAGTAGCTGTTGTTGACCAGACTCCGACGACCAATCGCGCCCCGCGCCCCCGAGAGCAGAGGGGAGAGTGAGCGATCGGCGAGCGCGGAAGAGCGAAGGGGGGAACAGCGTTTTTGTAAACGCTCTCCGAGATAATTAAGCTATCAATTACCCGGGTGGGAAATCAGCCGCGCTTCCCACAGCTCCTCCGAAGGGCCGACTCCTCTGGGATTCGCGCTGGGAACCAGCAGGCAGCAAGCTGCTGGCGAACTTTCTGATTAACTTTTCCGTGTAAGCCCCCGCTTGCAGCCCCACCCCCACCCTGTCCTCTCCCCTTCCATTTTCTTGCCTTTTCGTTATTATCATTAGGCCAGTGCGTGAGATGCGAGGACAAACCTGCTGCCCGCTGGGAGGGGGGTAGGAAGGCGAATGTGACAGGGAGGGGTGGGGGAGAATCCGACAGTCTGGAAGGGGAGACCTTGGGTCCAGAATTCCAGTCCTTAGACATCACTCAACGCTCCCCTGCCGCACTTCACAGACGACCGAAACCGAGGCCCAGAGGGGAAGCGACTGGGCCAAGGTCACCTAATGCTTTCGGGAACTCAGTCTAGGAGGACGGGCGATTCTCCGTGGAGCTTCTCCCCTCCGATTCTCGGGAAAATCTATCCGGAAGAACAGAGCCAACAACTCCGACTCGAGGGCGAAGGGGCGGCAACCGCGGGCGGCAGTGACAGCACCCGCTGGACCCACACCTGGCCTCGGAGCCGGAGACTTCCCCGGCCCCAGCTCGAGCTTACTCAGCGCCACGGGGTTTGGGGCGTCGGGTGCGGACCGCGGCAGAACTCCACGTCTAGACGGAGAGACCGAGGCACAGGTCTCCGCAGCAGAAGGGTCGGCACGCCCCCGGGCACCCGCCACGCGCTCTCCGGGACCTCCTGCCCCGCACTCCTCTCCAACCACCTGTGCGCCCTCCGGGCCCCTCAGCTGCCCTCTCCCAACCCCGCTTCGGGCAGCCCGGGGCGGGGATCCCCAAGGCGCCCCCACCCGTCTGGCTTTACTTAGGGCTTACGGTTCCTCCGGACCCCGCGTGTGTCGGCGCCCAGCCTTACCCAGAGTGAAGAAGGGTAGCTCGGTGTTGTCCAGGTCGTCCTGCACCGCGATGCGCCCCGGCAGCTCGTTACGCACAAAGAGCAGGAGGCGCGACTCCGCCGTGGCGCCCGCGGAGCTGGCGGAGCCCGGGGACGCGGCGGCAGCTGCTCCGGCTCCGGCTCCGGCCCCGGTCCCGGTCCCGGCCCCGGCGCGGGCGCCGCTCCAGCCGAGGTCGCTCTCGCGCAGGGCGGGCAGCGTGGACACCGTGACCGTCTTGAGCCGGCAGGGGCTCTCTGGCCCCCGCGACGCGGCGGCGGGGGCGCCGGCCAGCAGCAGCCGCGGCGGCAGCAGGAGCAGAAGCACCAGCAGCAGTGGCGCCGGGTGGAAGCCGAGCCTCGGCCGCCCCCAGAGCCCCGAGCTGGGGCCGGGGCTGCGCCGGGAGCCGGCGGCGGCCATGGCGGGCGGGGCTGCGGTGCTGCGAGCAGCGGCCGCGGCGGCGAAGGAGGAGGAACCAGTGGCAGCGGCGGCGGCGAACGCCGGAGCGAACCAGGGCGCCGGAGCAAAGGAGCCGTGGGAGCCGCGCGCCAGCAGCCCCCCGCTCCCGGCTCCGGCTCCGGCTCCGCCTCCCGCTCGGCCCGGCCCGCCCCCCCGCGCCGCCTCCCCGGGCCCGCCGCCCGGCCCTAATCTCGCTCTCTCAGCAGACCCCGAGCGTTTCGAAGGCTCCGCCCGGCCTCGTGCAAATCCCAGGCGCCCCCCTCTCCCTTCCCAGGATCCCCCAATGCCACGCTCACAATGTGCTTGAACCACACCACTCCTCTCCAAATTCCTAAGACTTAAGGGACGCGCTCACGCCTCCCCCCAAATGTCCCTTTCTCAAACCAGCTCACTCACTTGTACCCCACGCTTGGCTCAACCCAGAGGCTACACCTGGGGGCGCACCTTAGGCCAGCTTTGCTCCAGGCCCCGCCTTCTTGAGGGAAGAAGGCGCCTCTGGATGGCGGGACTTAACTTTGTCTCCCCTCAAGCCCAATAACAAGTCCTGTGCCCTTTTCTAGTTTCTGAAATAATTCCTGTGGCCTCAGGGCCCCCTCCCCACCCACTTGCCAACAACTCCTGCAATCACTCTCTCACCACCAGGACCCCACCCTCCCCTTCACCCAGGCCTCCACCCAGCTGCTCTGACTTCTAATGGACAGAGCGGTGCGGACCTCCATCCTCCAGCCCCTAGGCTCCCAAATTGCCTTGTCCAGGAGACTCTGGCCCCCCCGAGCTGCCGCCCTGCAATCCAGCCCACTCACGCGCTTTTATTTTGGATCCCTTCTCCTAGCTTGGAGCTGCTCTACTTGGCTGCTTCTGCTCCCTGTGTGAAATTCCTGAAAAGGGTGAGAGAGAGAGAGAGAGAAGGAAGAGATGAGCTACTCTCTGCCTAGGGCTCCCACGGGCTTCTGCATCCTCTGCCCCATTCCCGGAGGAGGAATCTGTTCATCCATTCTTCGCTCCCAGTCCTTCCCCTAGAGTCAAGCTGAACTGTAAACCTAGGTCCTCAGATATGGCAGTCTCTGGCCTTCAGCTGATTCTGCCTCTGACCCACATACCTTGGAACCTCCGGGGAGCCATCTCCTCTGCGGGGATCAACTGCCTGAGCAGTCCCCCTTCTCCACAGCCCCCCGCCTTTTCTTCACCTTTCCTCTCTCTGCTCTTTCATCTCTCCACTCATTTCCTTCTTCCTCATCTTGACTTTAATCTCATAAACGCTTTCCCTTATAATTTGTGAGCCATCTCTCCACAATGCTTGCCCATCTCAACCTTTGTGTGGTCTCTGGATTAACTTCTCTCTTCCTTCTTCTGCCTCTTGTCTTCATTCTGTCTTTAACCCTTCCAGGAATTGCCTTTTTCCCTCTCCCATCACATTTTAGGTATGTTTTTATGACTTTGGACAAAGGCTGAATACCGAAAAGGAGGAAACATCAAAACCTATTTTGTGTCCTTAGACTTAATGTTTATGGAGCATTCTCTGTGTGTTAGAATGCACATACGCCAGCTTTTATGCAAAATCATAATCCAATGAGATGGATATTATGATTCCCATTTTTCAGATGAGAAAACTGAGATCAGGAGGTCAGGGAGGTGAAGGGACTTCCCAAGGTCACACAATGAATGAGCAGAAGTGCTGCAATTTGAACTTCAGGCTCAAAAATCTTGACTGTTTCCATTAAATCACACTGTCCTCCGTGACCTTGGAAATGCCCACCTATCAAAGCCGTGAAAGAAACCTCTGCAGGAGCTCTTTTGGGTCTGTTTCAGCACTGAGGTTTGCAAGGTATGGTTCTCCTGTCTCAGTTTACTAATCTGTGAACCTGGGGTGAGTGAGGGTTGGGGGAGGATCTGGCCTTTCCAATCCTGATTCGAAATCATCTCCTGCCTCTCCAATGCCTGCTTCGGTTCATTTACTCCTCCAAAATATGTCACCCTGCCTCCCTCAGTCTCTCCTTTGTACCCTTACAATCCGCCACTATCCTCTGCAATGGGGCTTTCGGATTCTCTATGCCCCTTTCTTCAAATATGCTGACATAGTCCATTTATAGAAGTGCGCGCCAGGAAAAAAGGGCTCCCTTATGTAAGGCAGAGTCTGTGCAAGTCCTTCATGGACCTCTGGTACAAAGGCCTGTCAATGTGACCAACACTTTCATTCATTCATTCACAACCCAATATTCCAGGGCTCCTACCAGGCACAGTGTGGGGATGCAGAGATGGATAAACACAGCGCCAGCCCTTGGAGAACTTATAATGATGGGGTCGGGGGTGGTGTGAGGATGAGACAGGCACAGAAATACCTGTGATACCAGGCAGGCAGGCAGACAGACATGTGTTTCTTTTATGAGGTGCTTTGAAACGTATGCTTGGAGAAATCAAAGAAAGCTTCCCAGAGGAAGTGGTGTTGGAGTTGAGCCATGTAGCGTTAGTAGCACGGGGGTGGAAATTCCAGCCCAAAGCTGGCATTTGGGATTCTTTGCAACTGCTCAGCATCTGAATGAATCCTTTTCCTACCTCAGAGGGTGCTTCACTCTCTGAGGCTCACTTGACCTCCCATGAAGAAGCTTAAATTTCCAGACACTTTCTCAGCCTCCATTGCAGCTAGGACTTGGGCACATGACTCAGAATTCACCAATCAGATTCCATCCTCCCCCAGATGCTGGGAAAAAATGCTGGAATCAGGCAGAATCCACTTGGGGACCAAAGTGGCAACTGCTAAGGCAGCTACGTCCAGGTTTCATTGCTTGTGAACATGGTTCTAACGGCACTGCTCAGACCCCAGTGTCACTGGTGTCAAGAGTACAAATAGGCCTATTTCTGCCTGGCTGCAGCTGCAATGAGACATCTCCATAGCCAATTCTGTACTGTGGTTTGGACTGGTGCTCTTGACCCCATGGACTCTAAGCCCAGATGCCACGCCATCCTCAAGATTCTAAGTGATCTGATACACTTTACTGAATTCTGTTTCTGCTTAAATTCCCAGAATCGGTATCTGTTGCTTGCAACTAAGACACCAGCCTGAGAACACAGAATGTGGAGCAAATGGAGGGCAGCGAGAGCAAAGCATGGGAAGGGAAGTGGAGAAAGTTCAACGATGGGGAGAGGGAGTGACCGAAGACAAGACAGAAGAGGCAGGCAAGGAATTTGCTCTTCCTTTTGAGGAGGACCAACTTTAGTGTTGAATCGCGAATGACCACAGGAAAAGAACTCACGTTTCTGAATGCATGTTTTGCTACTTCAAAACTGTATATAGTGTGTCAATGAATGATGATAATGCCTGCCTTCTGGTGGCAGCGAGGCTTCACAAATAATTATGCAAAGAACTTCATATAGTAGGTGCTCAATAATTTATCATTGCTGCTGAGATGCATAGTCCCAGCAACATCTGGAGGAAGAAGGCTTGTTATCCCCATTTGATCGATGTAGAATTTGAGGTTCGGGGAAGCTGAGGAAGTTGACATTTTTTTAAAAAAAATGTACTGATTAACTTTTGGAGAGAGAGAGGAGAGAGAGACAGAGAGACAGAGAAAGATCAATTTGTTGTTTCGTTTATTTACTCATTCATTGGTTGCTTCTTGTATGTGCCCTGACCAGGGTTTAAATCCACAACCCTGGTCTAGTGGGATGACACTCTAACCAACTGAGCTACCCGGCCAGGGCCAGAAAGCTGACTTTGATCATGGAGTTATCAAGTGGTGAAACACAGCCTGTCTGATTCCTAAACCCTGGCTCTGTCCGCCACGGCATGCCACCTTCCCCACCTGCTCCCAGCACACTGGGACTCCTCTGCTCATACTCTTAATGTCCTGTCCTATGGCCAGTGACACCGCGCTTCTCCCCTTCAGCTTCTCTCTTCTTTCCCTTCTCCTTCCCTCCTCACTCAGTCACCGATTCCATTACTGATTTAGTTCATTACATTCCATTATTGATGTGATTTATTCCCCGCTAGGGTCCCCCTGTACCCCCAATCTCTGACTCCACGGATCTGAAATTCCTTTTCATTCTTTCTAACTCCTTCCCAGTCCTCCCAGCAAAAGCTTCCTCTTGCTTCATCTTTCATATTTCACGTTTCTCTTTCTAGGGAATGTGGCAACATTTTCTCCCCTTCCCTCCCCCTTCCTTCATACTGTTCTTTTATTCCTTCTATTCACACCGCCTGACTACAGCAGCCTGGTATAGTCTGAAAAGCAGGAATGAGGGAGGCCAACAGGCTTTGGTTTAGATATCACCTTTGCTGTTTACCCAGAGGTTCAAGTCACTTCTAATGCCCCTACGAGACCTCTCACTTTCTCATTTGTGAAATAGGGAAAGTAGCTCCTGCTTCTCGGGATCATTATAGGAACTGAATGAGATCCAATGTATGAAAACATATAATGCACATTAGATTCTCATGAACGTTATAAGCAAACCCAAACCTGGTATGGTCTGTCACTGTCTTCCAACCCAGCCCCATGTCACAAGATCCTCACCACCTCAACTCTGTTCCAGCCACTGGTGTCTCTGCTCTGTTCCTGAATGCTTTAAACTCTCGTGGCCTCCGTGTTTTCACACAGGCTCTTCCTTCTGCCTGGACAGAGAACCCCCCAGACTTCACTTTGCTGCCTGTTGCTTAGCTGTAAATCTTCGTTAATGAAGCACTTGCCAAAAGATGGCTAACCATCCGATCTAAACTAGCCCCTCTCTATCTTCCCTGCTGTGTCCTTTCATATCTTCTTAGATTTTTTTAAATTGCACATATTCCATATTTTAATACTGTTCATTTATTAGTATGTTTTCTTGATGTGCTTCTGCACGAGGCTGGGGACTCCAAAGATCAAAGTGTGCCTGTGTCTTAGTTCCCACCCTCTTCCTACAAACTAGTACGATGACTACCATAAGGTACAGGCACAAAACAGGTATTTTGTCCATGAGTGATTATGTATTTATTGACTTTTTACTCAAAGGAAGGTAAAGTACTAGGCACTAGTCAAAATTCTGCAGTGAAGGAAACCGGCCATCCTTTGGCTTTCCACGATGAGCTCATGACCCTCCCTCTGTCCATTTGCCCTTCCTTCCTTCCGCCCGCCTTTTCTTCTTTCCGTCTTTCCTTCTTTCCTCCCTTCTCAGCTTTCCACCATTCAAGCAATTTTTTTAAGAGTCTTTTTTCTTTAAGACTCGAAATGACCTCTAGAACCCAATTCCAATTCAGGAGGAGAGCTGGATACCTCCTGCTTCGTCTCTACTCTATCTCAGCTCAATCTTCCACCTCTCCCCTTCATACCCACGAATCCCCACTGTGCGTTCTCTCTCTCACTTCAATCATCGCCCTCTCTGTAACTCACTTTGTCCTTTTCATTCTGCCGGGCTCCCTGCAGCACAGCGACTCCATCCATCATCCAGCCTATCCGTACCTTTCTTTCTCTTCAGCCACCTTCCCCCAATGCTCCTTTGTCTTAGTTCTGCCAACCCCTCAGTGTTGTGACCCATGCAGATTCCAGCTCCATCAGTTTGGTAGAGGATCAACTACAACATTAGAGTCCGTCTTGGAGCTTTTCATTTTACCATCGATGTGTCCAAAATAGATCACCATAAATATATCTATTACTGTTATCTGTTTCTTTGACTCAGAAACATCTCTTAAATATAAGTTCAAATTATTTTCCCTACCACGTACTCGTTGGCTAATTTGGAGTGATTCATGACCTCTCTGAGCCTTATTTCTTTTCCTCTAAGTAGTGTCATGGGAAGGGGGATGAGCCAGCAGAAATAAATGGAAGCACCCAGTGTTCTCTGGCACACAGTCGGTCCTCAGTAACAGTTGCCCCATTCTGCCGCCGAATGTTTATCTGGTCCTTCAGGGACCTCTCTGTCTCTTTGCTTTCCTCTCTCCACTCCTCATTTCCCTTTCCAGAACACTGCCACTATATCTCATTTAGAGCAAACTTTCACCATTGTCTAACTTCTCTTTCATGAAAAATGAAGGACTATTTTAATCACTGTTGTCTTTCCTCATTTGAACTTGCATCTGTTTGACTGATTTCTGCTTCAACCCAGCACTTCCCTGACTCTTTCCCTTAACAATTCTCAAATTTATTATCTTTCATCTCCGGCTCATACCGCTCACTACCTCCCGCTCTCCCTGCTCGCAGTCCTAAATCAACCCCTTCTTGTTCAGTGATTTACTGCAGTCTTTCCCCGCCATCCAGTCAAAATCCTCCCAATACTCCTCAAAAGTTCTCTCTCTCTCTCTCTCCTTATTCATCCTTTTGCATTTCCTTTTCCAAGCCCACTCATCCTTGATTCATCCCCATCACTCATTTACGTGTGCCCAAATCTCTGTGCCTGTATGCCTAGTTAATCCTTTCGACCTAGTCTTGTTTTCTTCTTCCTCTGTGGTACTCACTTACTCTCACCACTAACAACATTACTGAGGGGTATTCCTTTGGATCTACTTTCTTCCAAATCCTACTACTGGCTGTATTTTAGGATCTTCTTCCTGTCTGGAATCTTTTCTCTCTGGGGCCCTGCTTTAGTTTAAAAAAAGTAAAAGACTTGCGGTATCTGCTCTATATTTTATTCAAGCTGAACTGCTCACCTGGTGCATTGGAATGTATATTACTAATAAAAAGTGTAAGCTTTATTCTCTGCTATAGAGCACTGTGCCATTTTTCTTTCTGCATCACATTATTTGTATTACTATAGTTTGAAATGGTGAAGGCAATGTCAGCATAGAGTGACTATTTTTACAACATTTTCTGGATGCCTACTATGAGTTAGGCACAGAACACAGTTTCTTATTTAATTTTTACAACCACCTTAATCCCTGCATTACATGGGAAGAATTGCAAACACATGGAAAATGCAATATGCTGGGTAACTTACATCTAATAAAGTCCTTCTAACTTCTTTAGGTAAAAATTTAAAACTGACTCCCACACACAGAGGGCAAGGAGAGAGCAAAAAAAAGAGGTAGACTGCTCCAGCTTGATAGGGGGCAGGTTTAACAAGCCGGGAACTTACCTGTGAGGCTTATCTTGGGCAACATTAGATTTCAGCCCCTGCCTGACAAAATCTTAAGAGTTTATATAGAGGCCTTAACAGGGTTCAATCATGTATACCGTCCAGATGGTCTCAATAACACATTACTCTCTCAAAGTTGCATCCTTGAAATGGTCCAGGCTATGGGAACGGTGGTTGATGTGTACATCGCAAGGACAGGTGAGAGGTTAAGGAGCCTCTGATTGTCTAGCTCATGGGCCCACTAGCAATCACATCCTCACCATGACGTCCAAAAGACCACATGGTGTAAGGGTTAAGAGTTTCCATACTTTTGTAGCAGGGATGACACAATCATTTTGCATGGGTGTGATTTAAGATAATACTAATTATAATTTCCACAGGAGCAGAAATCCTGTCAGTCTTGTTCCCTGCGGCCTGGCACGAATTAGGCCAACAATTACTGAATGAATGAGTGAATGAATGAAGGAATGAATGTTAACAGCACAATCTCTTGCATATTTGAATTTCAGCTCTGCCATTTAAACCTGTGTGTCCTTGAACATAGGTGACAGCAGATACCTTCTCACAGTCTGTATCTTTAAGTTTGTCGATGCATGCTATTGTATGCGTGTTGTTTTTAATTTTTAAGTAACTCTATTTAGCAACCTTAAGAGCCAGCACTCAAATCCCAGCTTTCCCAGTTGCTGACTTTATTTCTTTGATAGCTTCAGCAAGTTATTTTTCTCTTCAAGCATTAAACTGAGGGACAGGTGCTTGTGCGCTTGATGAACTGTGGTGAACCCCCGAGCCTGCTTGCTTGTCAAGACTCCTGCGCCTTTCATTATAGCAGGGGTCCCACTGCCCTAACTCCCCACTCCATGGCCTCCTTTCACCGTTTCTGTCACTATCTGAAAGAGCTTTGTGTAGACATAACTCCCAGGGCTGGACTCTGATGGATCTCAGAGAAGCAGAGGAGGTCCCCTACTCCTGACCCACTTATCAAGCTATATTTGATGACTGTTGTATGATAATCTGCACACTCAGCAAGGCTAGGGCTCTGCTGTCTCCCCATGTCTCCTGAAGGTCCAGCTGCACTCCATCTCATTCTAGAGAGGCTTCCAGCAAAATCTACTGGGAATGTCTCTTCCTAGGTCTGGATACCATAATATGTATAGTTTTATGTTGTGATAGTGGTGTGTTTTTATTTAACTGAGACTCTACAGAGGCAAAAAGATAAAAAATAGTTAAACTGAAAAGAGCCCTTCCTTCTTCCTCCATCCCTTCTTCCCTTCCTTTCTCCCTCTCCTCTCTCCTGCATGGAATCCGATGGAATACTATGCTCCAGAAACAGATACAAGAATGAACAAGATTAAAAGGGTCCTGCACCCATGGAGCTTACAGCCTAGTCAAGAGATAGACAAAAACAAATAATCGAAAATGAACATATGGGAGGAGGAAATGCTGAGCAGCTCCTCAGCGGGAACAACGTTATAGTTCTGCAAGATGACTGAGTTCTGGAATGCTGCTGTCCAACACTGTGCCCCTAATGAACAAAACTGAATTGGGAAGAGGGTAGATGTCATGGTAACTGTCCCTACCACAATCAAAAGAGAATGTAATGCAATGATCTGTGATGGCAAAGAATATTGTCCTATGAAGTAAAATACTGAGGGAGGTATGAATTTATGTTTGAGGACTGGGTGATGGATCTCTGAAAATGCGGCAATTACTTGGAAACACGGAAGGATGAATAGGAGTTGCTATGGTAGGGGGCAGAAGTCCGGGAGCAATTCCAGGCAGAGGGAGCAGCAAGAACAAAGACTCTGAGAGAGAACTTGGCAAATTCCAGGAGCCAAACATCTGAAGTCAGTATGGCTAGAGAGTTGAGATGGAAGACTAAGAAAGGATCGGATGAGTCTCATAAAAAGTTAGTATGGCTTAAATTATTCAGGTCCATGTAGGCCATGGTAAGAAGTTTGGATTTAGTTCTAATTTCCATGAAAAGCCATGGGCAATTTTACATCAGTGGATGGCATAGCCAGATATAGGTTTTTAAAATGCTACTTTGGCTTTAGGTGGAGGATGGACCTGAGTAGCACGGAGAGGAAAGCGGGCAGCTAGCAAGGCACCTATCACCGCTGTCCAGGTGTAAACCTCCCCAGCATGCAGATTTTCCCGTTGCAATCTCCCCCTGCAGGAAGTCCTCTAGATTGCACGCACTGATAGTGGGGAGCTCATTATCTCCATTGAAAACTGGTTCTATCTTTGGTTGGCTCTGACCAATAGAATGTACTGATTTACATTTTTTCTTGTTGAATCTACCACCTACTGATTCAAATTCCGTATTTGGGGGTAACTATATGGGGCAATTTTCATGAAAATTCTCCAAGTACCTGAAGGCATCTATATATTTTTCTCCCTTTCAGGGAATGACTGGCCCTGTTGGCCACCTCCACAATTCTCTGCCGGGTATAAAAATAAAAATAACGACAACAAGAATTAACAATAATTTCCACTGACACTGAGTGTGTCTGCCATCATCAACATAATGTTTTTGCCACAACACTGCAAGTCATTAGGACAGAAATTTCTAGCCTCATTTACAAGTGACAAGAAAAAAATTCAAAGATGTGATTTACTCAATTTGGGCAGACGACAAGTCTGATGTAGTGGGTCCTGAATCAAGTCCTACAACTCCTCGCCCAAGCTTCTTTCACGCTAAAGTGAGAGACAGCATAGACCACAGGTAAATGCATGGGTTCTACTATAAATGAATGGGTTCTACGATCAGATTGTCAAAATTCAAACCCTGACTCTAATACTTGCTGTGTGACCTTGAAAAAAATTACTTAACCTCTCTGAACTTTTTAAAAATCTGACAACAACAAAAGTACCCACTTCGTGGAGTTGGATGAGGATTAAATGAACTAACAATTTAAAAGCACGAGCCTGTATTAATCAATAAATGTTAGCTATCATAGTACCCTAAACCTTCTTGGTCAAAAGCAACAATGCTGAAATAAAAGTTGCTATTGGTTTAGTCTAAGGTATCTCGGTTTAGAATGTCAACTCCACCATAACATCATGGATTAAGTATATAAACACTGATATAGTCCTTCATCTCAGCATAATCATACCTAGCTCACAAAGTTGTTGTGAAAAGTGAATTGTACAAGTAATAAGAGAAATTGTCTAGCACCAAAAACTGTACTCAATAAATGTTCTTTTCCCTTCTCTCTACACCATTTGATTTAGCATCATTCCCCCAAGGAAGACTTCCTTCATGCTTCAGGCTGGGTTAAGCACCCCCTTTCTTTGCTCTTCGCACCTTGCACCTACCAGGAGCAGAGCAGTGGCAGCATCTGCTCAGGTGTCTCCACTTTTAGGTGGAAGTTGTTTGATGTGCCAGGAACTGCTCTAAGCACTTTGCAAATAATAACGCCTTTAATCTCCCTAGGAGGACTAGGAAGAAGGTGGTATTTTATCACTCTTTTACCAATTAGGAGACTGAGGCAAGAGGTGGGGTTGAGTCATGTATCCCAGGTTGAATTGTGGCACAGAGGGAGTGCTCACTTGTTCCTCATCACTGTTTGAGTCTCAGAGCAGACACCTTTTCAGAAAGAGGACTTCTATGACTCCCGACTCCAAAGGACTCACCTGTTCACCATATCGACATTTTCTCCACTACAGTGGATTCACAGATTGATTGATGGATTGTTCCCATCACTGAAATGCAAGCTTTATGGGAAAAGAAATTTTACTTCTCTTGTTCAACACTATGTGCCCAGCATTTAATAAAGTCTCTGATACCCGGGAGGTGCTCAGTAAGTATTTGAATAAATGAACAAATGCATGCAGTTATTCATTACTGAATAGATTTTGTAACTTAAAAACAATGGCCTATTGACATTCTGTGTTGTGTTGTTATGAGTGTTAGTCACGGTTTAAACTGAAGACGGGTTGGGGCATGAGGAAGACCACACAGACAGAAATAGCACTCCCTCCTGCCCTGCACTGGGTCTTCTGGACCCTCAGCAGAATCACTTCTCTCTGTGCAGCTGGCCAACAGCTGGCGAGACACCTCCCCTTGGAAGGCAGGAGGGGTTTCTGCTCCAGGTGACAGGATGGGAAAGCAGGAGGAAGCTGCTGCAGGGAGAGGCATGCTGCAGTTGTGCCATTAAGCCTGAGGGTTGAGATGCCCACTAAGATTCACTGGGAAAAAATAGTACTTGAAAAAGTGTAATGTCTGGTATTTATCACCTTGGCCTACTGATAGTTCATTTTCCCTGACATCTATGGAGATTCTTAGGAACTAATATATTGTCTAACACCTATGTTGCCAAGACACTATGTACTTTTTTGTGGTTGTTAGCTTTAATTCTCACCTGTTATTCTCTAATTAATTTTTGTTGCTCTAGGTCTTATGTAACCCATTAGCAAGACACCTAAGTTCCCAAACAATCTTCTGATTTACTCTCTCACAGTTTTTCCCTATAACCTATGCTCTCATCAATATAAATGCCCTTACCATTTTTGGTACACACTCCAAATTCCCTGTTACCTCTCTGTCTACATTATTTTTCTCTAACTGACGCTCTGCACACACATTTTGGATCCACCCTTCAGGACCATTTTTGATTCTCATCATATCCTTTATATGTAATAGTTCTTCCCCTTTATATGTCCTTATTTCTTATGTAGCTTATTTATAACATTTAACATTTTATTACATATAATATTTGCATGTAAGGCTATGATGCTTTAGATTATTGTCCAGCAAATATTCATTTATTCATTTTCTTCCTTCTCTCACTGTGAGTAGACAGACTACTACAGAACCTGCTGATGTTGAACTTGGCTAATGAGATAATGGCAATCGTGGTGTAAACCAAAGCTTTTGTAGTGGGGCTGCATCTTTGTGCTTCTGCATTGTCATGAGGGGAAGATGCCCTGTCTAGGTCACTGGTCGAAGTAGGATGACAGAGAGGAGAGCAGACCTGGACCTAACCCACAGTTTGGAGACAAGCCTCACCCATCCAGCCTAAATCAGCAAGGTCCCCAAGTCAACCTTCAGCTGTTTCAGTGAGAATAAATGAAGGCCATTTTAAGCCACTGAGTCTTAGAGTGGGTTTTCTCACACAGCGTTATTGCAATAATAACAGACTGATACAAGTCTTGTCTCCTTTCCTGTGCTATGAGTTTCTTGATGCTAGAGAGGGTCTGATTCATCTTTTGTCACTCATGCAAAAATCCCAAGCCAAGTCCTAGTACATAGTATTTATTGAACATATAAATAAATGAATAAATGAGTGATGAAAGAGCTCTAGAGAGAGATTCAAGAATCAGGAAGACTAATGTACTTATTAATTCAACGAGAATTTATTGAATACTTATTTTGTGTCAAGCATTGTATTCAGTGTTGAACAAACCAGGCAGGCTTGGTTTCCAAGGCTCCTCAGTGACTTGGGAAAGCTTGAGAATCAGGGATTCATAATACAGTCAACATTCAAACTCTGATTATCTTTGAATTGCATGCAAGGGCACCAAAATAATCAGAGGAGTGATAAGGGATAAAAAAGAGCGAAAGATCCCTCTTTCACTGCTGATTCCCATTACCTCAGGTTAAGAGCAAACCTGGAGACAGATGGGAGGAATTTGCATCCATTGGAAGAAAATGAGTAGAAGAAGCTGACCCAAGGGCTAAAATTGAAATCTATAGAGATCGGCACCGATTGGTCATTTTCTGATTGCAAAGTGACACCTCTGTCCTTTTCCACTGTTGTGAAGAAGCTGTCAGCATGCTGAGCTTCAATGGTGTTATCATCTGTAATCAAAAACCAGGATCCATGACACCCAGGTCTGACAGTCTAATCTCAATGTCCTTTCCTAGGAGCTTTTTCGTGATGATTAAGCATTTCTGTCACACTTTCCTGCCTACCCCGCCTACTCACTCCAAAGGTAGCTTGTGGCTCATGACTCCCATTTCACAACAGAGGGAGCTCCAGGAATGAGGACCATGGTGCTGAAATTCTCGTATCACAGAAGATATCCACAGAGCCAAGGGTTACGTCCACCTTCCCTTGCCTTGGACACCAGCCACTGGGGAGCGAAGTGCATTCAGCACGTGCTTTAATATCACCTAAAGTTTTTGTTGCTGTTGTTGTTTGTGTTTCTGTTTTTGAAAGAGCAGGTGGCTAGTACAGATGGACTGTGAGAGAGAAAAGGCAACATTTTCAGGGTTCAAGGGATGATCCCCCAAAAGAAAGACATGGCTCTTTCCAAAACTGGCAACTTTTGCCTTGAAAGAGTAAGTTGGGGTTTTATACTACCTTCCATAAATAACTTTGATATGCTAGAAGACCCTAATGGGACCAGTAGTCATAAGAAAATAAACTTTTAGATCAGGTAGGCAAAATTCAACAGAAAGCTATCTATTTTCTAATCACTATGCAATTTAAATGTGATAGTGCATGTACGTCGTGTAGGACATTAATATATGGCAGCAACAACAAAAATAATAATAATAGTAACACTTATGGAGTCCCTACAATCTACCAGGCAGTATGCTAAATGCTGTGAAAGAGTTCTCATCTTAGTTACCCCTTTCAACAATTCTAAGAGCTAGGAACTCTAAGTATTGACATTTGACACATGAGAAAACTGAAGCTCAGAAAGGTGAAATTCCTTATCCAGAGTCACACAGCAGGTAAGTGATGGGGCCAGGATCTGGCCTCAGGCAGTCTTACTGTAGAGTTCCTGGTTGCCACCACTACTTCACACTCCCTCTCAAAATCAAGGTTAGACATATAATCAATGAAAGCTACCGTCATCATTGCCGTTATCATTTTCTTTATCATAATCCTCATTATTTGGTGCAACAAGAAAAGTCCCTGCATATATTTCTACTGAAAAAAACTTGTGATGGAAAAGTAAGGATGCACATTTTAGTGTGGACCTTTAAGGCCAAATTGGAGGATACAGACGTAAAGGAAGGGAAAGGTCTTTAGAGTCCCAAACACTTGGGTCTGACCTCAGCCTAGGCAAGGTACTCCCTGAGTCACGTGAGGAAGGAATGCAGGGCTCCGATTCCTCACCTCTCCCAGTGTCTGCAGCCTTTGCCCGGTGTCTTTGCAGTTCCTCTTGCTAAAGAGGCAGAGCCTATTTCCCCACGCCTTGAGACAGGACTTGGCCACGTGACTTCTTTTGACCCACAGGATGAGGCAGAAAGGGTCTTGGGCCAGTTTTGAGCCTCATGCTTTCCCGCTTTCTGCCTTATGCTTGGGCACACCCTAGGAGCAGCACATGTGTGGGCTGGCCCACTGGCCTCAGGGGGAAGATGAGAAACGTGGCGCAGAGATCTCCCAGCCACGGTGCTGAAGCCAAGCTAAGCGCGGAGCTGAATCCCAGCCAACTCCCAGAACCATTGATGAGCTTGGCCCAGAGCGTTGATCACCACCAACCCACTGACATGTAAGTATAATAATACATAATTATTGTTTTAAGCCACTGAATGCTGGGGTCGTTTGTTATGCGATACCAGGTATCCGGTAGAGAGAACAATTGCACGCACTACTGCCCAGTGCCTGGCATATAGCAGCTGTTGAATAAAGAGTAGTTCCCTTTCATATCTCTTCAATCAGTCAGAAAAGGCTTAGTTCCTGACAGTTGAAGTCCTAAAAGTAGCTTAAGATCACCAGTCACACAGGTAGAGAAAGTCAGCTCAGGGAGACTAGGTATCAATGATTCCACTTTGGCTTCTTGCTGGGGCGCGGAAGTGGAGTAACAGATAACCAAATGAACCTCCTGCACCAGAAAGGTACCCCCCACCATCAACACATGATGCCCTGACAGCGCCGGAGCAAGTTTCTTGGAGTAAGCACTTCCATTGTCACCACTGCCAGTTTCTATGCCAAAGTTGGTTCCTCTCTTTGCTCCTGGTTTTTCATTTCTGTAAAAATGACTGTCTGATTTAGCTCTTGGAACAGGACAGGGAGCTTAGGGAGGGATGTGGCATGGAGGACAAAGGCAAGGAAGGAAAGGAACAAAATTACTCTCCAAAACGGGCTTCACAAATACAAAGTGCTAATGAAATTTGAAGGAGCAACAATAATCATGCTCTCAAGGCCAAAACCTCACATTTCTTACCATGAATATTCATCTCCATGTTGTCTCGCCAAGGAATAAAAATTGGGTGAAACAGCAATGTTCATGTAGGTTATAAGAAAAAAATTTTTTTAACTTCTCCCATTCTATTTTTACCTGGAACAATGCAGACCTCTGGCTTCATACTGTCCGTATTCTAATATTTTTGTGTTTGACTGGCCATTCAGGTGCTAGCATCTTAAATGAAAAATGCTTAAAATGTTAAAATGTAAGTGAGAACTGGGGTTGGGGGGAGTGGAAACTACTCTCTTTCTGGCTGCTAAATGGTCACAGGTGCAATATCATTGGATTTTGAGCTTGGTCACCAGGAGTCTGGCAAGGAAACGCAGCTCATCTTTTATCAACTGGCATAGAAGGCTGAGAGGGTATTGCTAAGCTATCAATAGAGGGATGCAACCTGCTATGAGAAGCGGTCTTCAGTGGCTCCCGACAGTCAGTACAACGCACACTGCCTTCGTCTGCTTGGGCTGCCACGACACCATACCACAGGCTGCGTGGTTTCAACAACAGAAATTGATTTTTCCACAGTTCTAGTGATTGGAAGTTCAAGATCCAAGTGCCAACCAGACCAGCGTCTGGAAAGAGCTCTCTCTCTCTCATTGTCTTGCAGATGGTGGCCGCCTCTCTCTGCATCCTCACATGGCCTTTCCTTGGTGTGTGTGTGCAGGCATGGGAGAAGGGGAGCAAGAGAGAGAAATAGAGAGAGAAAAGGAGATCTCTTTCTCTTCTTACGAGGACACCGATTCTATCAGATTAGAGCCCTATGCTCATGACCTCGTTTAACCTAATTACTTCCTAAAGGCTCGATCTCCAAATATCACCACATCAGAGGTTAGGACTTCAACCCATAAATTCTGGGGAGTCAGAATTGTAGTCCGTCTCTAGCATGCAGTATGTTCGCCTGTCTCTGCAGGCACTTGCGAAGGTGGCATGGTTCCGACTGTCACCAAGGAGGAAAACACGCTTCATAGGACCCAGCTATGATGTAATCACTGGCCTATATTTCAAGACTGAGAGTCAGAGTGTCAGCACTGATAACACCACTCTCCAGGGGGCGAGGGCAGGGAACTTTGGGGCAGAGGAAGTGGAGGAGTGAGACAGGGATCACATGCTTTAGCAAATCCCAGGGGAACAACAGGCCCAGTAGCTGTGAGCCAGAGGGTTTCCTTTCCGGGTCTCTGGAAAGCAGCCAGGTATACACACACACCTCAGCAATCAGGCAGAGCACTTCGATGCAGGAGGAGAGCCCCGGGGAACTGCCTGTGCACCCTAGGAAGAGGGGCATGCAGGTCAGTGGGCTGATGCGGTGGGGGGGGGGCAAAGCATAATAAGATGGTGACACACTAAGACTTCCCCCAAAATAGCTCTCATCATGTCACCCGCAACTTTGCTTAGAAACCTCTAGCAGCTTTTTGGTGCCTTTACAATCATGGTCTAAGGTTTCTAACTTGGCATTCGTGGCTCTGCATATTGTGGCTGCAACTATCTCTTGTAGTTTCTTGAAATGACAGTCAAAGTGACCACTTAGGGAGTGCGTATTTCCAACAGCTACATTCTGACCATATAAACTAGACATATAAACTTAATTCTGACAACAACCTGAGAAGGCAGAAGTTACTATTCTTACTCTACAGATGGAAAAATCATGGAGCCCGTAGGAGGTAGAGGTTCAGCCAAGGTCACATAGCTAGTAAAGAGTCAAGTTGGAATTCAGACCCACGGCATTGAACCCTGGAGCCCATGCTCTTTACCATTACAGGATACACTTTCCTTATGCACTTCAAGTAACAGCATCTCTGGCCTTCCCCCAAATGCATCCGATAGTTTCGTTCCTTGGGTGTTCAACCTCATCCCATTCTCTGTGATCCCAATTCTCCTTAATATTCAAGGCTAAGTTTCAGGAAGTCTCCTCCATGAAAATTTTAATGGTCCTGCCCACTGTTGTATGTCCTGATTCATAGCCCACTGAGCATTTCATCTTTTCTTCTCTTAAAAAGAAATTAATGAGACTGGAGTGTTGTGTGTCACATAATCATCAGATGGAGATGCATCAAAGCTCTCCTGCAGGCTGTGAGCCCCACACAGGCAAGGGATAGCTATGCTAGCATGCTCTACAATCCCCTAGAACAGTGTTCCACACTAAGTAGCGATATCATCGGGGATTAGGTCCAGTGGCAATTAGTAGAAGAACAAAAACTGTACATTCCATAAGATAGAAATCTATTTATCTCTCACATAAAACAAGTCTGGGAACAGTGCAGAAATATGTTAGAGTTTCTGTGGTCATCAGGAACCCAGATTACTGCCATATTTCTGCTTCAGAATCCCTAGGTGTAGCTCTGAATTGCACGGTTTAAAGTGGGTGCGTGAGTTCCAGCCATCACATGCACAGTCTAAGTAGTAGGATGGAGTAAGAGAAGACTGTGGAAGTGCAATATAGCACTTCTGCTTCTGTCTCGTGTTCCAGGCTTAGTCACACAGTCACCCCTAACTGCGAAGCAGCTGGAGATGTCTTTTTTAGTCGCTTAGTTGGAGGTATGGCCTTCTGGTTATGAATGAGAATTCTGATATTAAGGAAGAAGGGATACGTAGGTGTTAGAAGCAACTAGCAATCTCATCATAGCAGAGCCTCAGTAAATATTCAATTCAACAATTATTTCTTGAAAACTACTCTGGGCCAGTCCCTGTGTGAAACACTGAGGATACAGAATTCAGTAAGGAAGCTAAGGTCCCTGCTTGCTAAGCATTTATACTTCAAATGGGAAGAGGGATACAACGAAGCATAATTAACAAAAAATTGTGATGAGGCCTATGCCGGGGTGGGTGAGTACCACATGCTATAGGAACCCTGGGTGGATGAGACGTTGACTGACTGCCTATGGGATGGATGAATTACTTGCATGCCAAGATAACATAAACGCTTCTTTTGTTCCATTCTAGTAAGTGTAGCTGAGCAGGGGGCATGCAATGGTGCCGGGGAGCCCAGGTTTGGAGGAAAGCGTATAGTCAGACCCAACATATTCTAAAGGCAGCTGGCCAACTTGCTATATTTTGGACATCTCCAAAACTTAGTGTTGTCGATCTGTAAAATGAAATAATATTAACTCTTTCATCAAGACTGTGGGAGCGCTGATACAGCACACAGTAGGTGCTCAACAAACGTTAGGTTTCTTTTTACTAGTAGCTGGAGGGGTGCAGCCACATCCCAGGCCCTCTTCCCCCCTCGCTCCTGCCCTCGAGCACCAGGCACACACAGCCCTCCAGCTTCAGCACAAGTCGTTTCTGGATGGAGCCAAGATTGAATTTGATTTTTTCCCTTCAGTTGACATAAAGGGGTCTGTCCCTTAATTACTAGTCATTGCCCTTTACACACAAGAAATGGTAACCCGCTCAGCCCATCAAAGCATGCCCTTTGAAATGCTGAACTAGACAGTGAACAGAAAGGATCCGCCAAAAGGCATCTTTTCTTCCAGAGATAAAAGCAACTTGAAATGCTTGTAAGTTCTGTGCCCTTGTTAATTAATCGAGATTCATATAAAAAGCTTAAGCATCTTTGATGCAGGAAGCGCAGGGAGCCTGCACCGTTTTTCTGTTCTGTAGGTGGGAAAGGGGTGGACAGGGCAGCCAAAGGGGTGTGGGGGGTGAAGGGAATGAAGCACTAGATAATCTGCTGCCTACAGGACAGATGTTATAGGCAGCGAGGGGACCAGTCCCAGAGTGAGAAGACCACCAAGCTTGGGTGGTCTTCAGTAAGAGAACCACAGGGCTCTGAACAACCAATGCCTCCGACACAGCTTTCTTCCGAACAGCCATTCATTCAGTAGGAGTTTACAGAAGAAACTCCGTTCATGCAACATGTGATTAACCACCTTCTCCTGCATTCCAGGTTGGGGACAGAGTAGTGAACAAGGCTCACTCTCTGCCTTCTGAAGAGTCTGGTGCAGTGGTTCTCAAACGAGGGTACTTTTGTTCCCCAGGGGACATCTGGCAATGCCTGGAGACAGGCTTGGTTGTCATGATTAGGGAAGTGATATTGGCATGTAGTGTGTACAGGCCAGACATGCTGCTAAGCATCCTACCATGTACAGGACCGCCCCCCACAAGAGACTTTCCCAGTCCAAAATATCAGCAGTGCCAAGGCTGAGATAGCAGGACAGAGACACATTTCAACAAGCAATTTCAATACAGCATAGTAAGTGCCACATTCTAACAGAAGCGAGAAGCGAGCATCAAGGAAACTCTCTACAGAAGCGATACATAAACGGAGACTTTAACAATGAGGAGGAGTGAGGGGGTGGGGCAGGGAGGGGCAGGACAAGCCACAGGAACCTGTGCAAGACCTCAAAGGCAAGAAGAGCAAGGAGGAATCGAGAAAGCGAACACTCGGTGTGATGGAGAAGAGAGGAAAGGGAAAGAGGTGAGGCTGGCAGGTATAGGGGCTGGCACACATGAGCTGTGTTTAAGGGAGAGTTTTGTCTGAAGATTAACGCAGAGTCACTGAAGATTTTAAACCAAAATGTGATAAATCAGAAATTTATTGTAGAAAATATATTGCTAGGCACTGTGCTAAGTACTCAGAAGGAAATACAAATCAGAGAGTTATAATAGACATTTCATGGAAAAGAAGACTTTGGATAAATTGGTTTCCTTTTCCAAGGCTGGGGAAGGGGAAATCCTGTCTTAGGGTAGCTAACACACGCCACCACAGAACGGGTGACTCAGACCACCAAGGTCCACTGCTCCCAGCTTGGGAGGACGCACGTGTTTAGTCCACAGAAAGTCTCTTTTGGGATCAAAGGGAAGACGGGATCCAACTATAGGGTGAAAAACTGGGGAGATGATTGATAGGTTGTGGGGGAGGGAGTTGGAGCTAAAGTTTTGATCTCAACGAAAATGGCAGAACTTCGCATCAGGTGCAAAGATACCAAATAAGGCGAAGCCGGAAAGAGAGAAATAAGTAAAGAAGTTATCTTTTGCTTACTGTTTAACTTGGTCTTTCAATTTCTTACATGTAGTAGGTTCTTCTGTGCCTCCCAGATGTGATACTTGGAATAGTCTGCCTTTTCTTTCTTCCTGAACTGATTATCTGACTATTTTCATGAGATTAACCCCTTCTCATCCTGCAGGTCTCAGAGTAGACATCATCTTCCCTGGAAACTTCTCCACAGATAGAAACTTCTCCTCAGCCTGAAGATTGGAATTGCTTAACTGTCTCTCACCCTATTAGATTATAACCTCCACGAGGACAAGGGACATGGCGTGTTGCCCATTGCTGTACCCCATTACTTAGCACAGTTCTAGGAAATATAGGGTGCTTCCTAATATTTATTGACTTGACTTGAAGTTGGAAAGCAGGAGAGTACAAACAGGGTGGAATCTATTCTGAGGAATGAGTCAGGGTCAGGGGTAAAGTTTTAGAATGGAGGCTAAACTCAGAGAGGGCTAGGGATGCTGTGAATTTGGTGCCAGCTGAACGCTTTGGGGGTTGGCTTGGGTGTGACAAGTTCAGGGCTGCATCGATAAAGTGAAACAAGTGCGCAGATTCAGGAGAAACTAATATTCTTTTTTTTTTTAAGATTTTATTTATTTTTTGGAAAGAGGAGAAGGGAGGGAGAAAGCAAGGGAAAAACAGCAATGTATGGTTGCCTCTCACATGGCCCTCACTGGGGACCTGGCCTGCAACCCAGGCATGTGCCCTGACTGGGAATCGAACTGGGATCGCTTAGGTTCCCAGCCCACGCTCAGTCCACTGAGCTACACCAGCCAGGGCGAAACTAATATTCTTTTTCAGGGGAAAGAGGAGTCCTGGAAAGCTATGAGGGTACAGTGGTATTTGAGCTTGGCCCTGAGGGGCAGCACTGTTTTATGACTCTGTTCTCTCTGCCCTGGTAATGGGCGTCTGCCAAGTGCTTCTCTCTACACCGCTTTCTCTGTCAAGGCACAGGTGCAGCTTAATGTGCAGAGTGTCACCTAGGTTACAACCCACAGAGGACACCTATTATGTGCTCTTACAGGCTGCTATCTCCAGGCACGTGCATTCAAAGCACGAAACACTTGCGGCATATTCAACATGTAGTACATTATTTATTCATGATTATGAATAGTGCACGTGTGTGCAGAATCCATAAAAACTTACATTTCATTCAGAGGCTTAACTTGTCAAAGAATTTCCACAGCTGGAACCTCGTCTCTTCTGGACAGCAGTAACGGGAGGGAGGTGAGGGAGACACTGCGATGCGGCTCACGGTACATGTGGGAAAGGAAGCAAGGGCTCAGAGGGGTTCAGTGACTTGCCCAAGGCCACACATATTGCTATGCAGCTGGGGATGGGGCCCAGACCTCATAGTTGCCAATTAATCATTCCTCCCCAACCCAGTGTAGGTAACTCTCTAGATTGAGCAAATGTTTGAATGTGTTAAAAAAAAAAAAAAAAAAAAAAAAACCTGACTGCTTTTAACTCAGCCTGCTGTGAACTGTGTAGCAGAGTCCTAATTTATGACTGTTTGATATGTGAATGATCTTTAATTAAGAAGTATCTTTCTGGCCCAGCTGGTGTAGCTCAGTGGATTGAGTGTGGGCTGGGAACCAGAGGGTCCCGGTTCAATTCCCAGTCAGGGCACATGCCTGGGTTGTGGGCCAGGTCCCCGTGAGGACCATGTGAGAGGCAACCACACATTGCTGTTTCTCTCCCTCTCTTTCTCCCTCCCTTCCCTCTCTCTGAAAATAAATAAATAAAAATCTTTAAAAAAAGAAGTATCTTTCTGATTGACCAAAGACATTAATTTCTTCAATTATAAAATTCCTCCTGTTGTGTTTTAGTATGTATTATGGTGAATGTTAAAATAAATGAATAATTGGTAATAACATAAACTTGTATTCATCTAAAGTTAAAAGCACGTGTTACATTTCCAGCCTACATCAAAATCAACTGAACTAAACCACTAAGGAACAAGATCCTTCAGGAAAACCGTTTCTTTCCTGAATTTGAATATTAGGCTAAAGAACCACAAAGGTAATATTTCAGTAATGTGACCAATGGCAACGCGTATGTAACTGTGCAATTGTAACTAGGTACACTAAAGTGCAGAGTCCTCATAAGCCCTTACACCTCAAAACTTGAAGCAAATGCATTTGCTTTGTTCCTTTCCCCCTACCCCTCCCACCAATCTTTTATGTATTTTCTTTTTCTTCCTTTCTCCCCCTCACTTCTCTCTAACACTATGTCTTCTCTGCGAAGGGTGACATAATAAAGCCAATGAAAATGCAGGCTCACTAACTCTGAAGAAGAAACAAGCAGGCTGTGCTGAATCAGGCACACATTCATTTATGGGGTCTGAAGCCTTTCGGCACCCTATATTCTCAAGCATTTGTATAAAGAAGTGCCCTTTTGTGGTGTTCACAGTGCCTTTACTTTTCATTCTCGCTGCTTTACACACACACACACACACACACACACAGTTGCAGAGACAGATGCTGTTCTTACACAAACTTTGCCAAAAGAGTGTTCTCCCACAGGTAAATCACTTTCTTCCCAAGGAAGCAAATACCTTTGCCACATGCCTGGAATGGGCGTGGGTACTCTTTTTCCTGTGACACTCACCCTGCCTGCCAATCATTTAGCACCGGGGCAGGGAGAGCCTCCCTGAATGCTGAACGGTCAGAGAGTGGCCCACACTGGATATCCGAACCAAGACCCTTTCCTCAAGGTGACAGCAAAGACGAGCTCGGGGGTGGTCTGAAGGACCTGTGTCAAGAGACAGATCTGATTAGTGGTAGTAGGCCTCCAGGATGACTTCCATGATCGGCCTGAAGAGCAAAGCATGCGTGAACTTCCCAGAGCCAATGTCAAAACTAAGCGGAAGCCTTGGATGGATGAATTATGGCTTGGAGATCCCGTGAAGGGCATCTCGCTCCTCCCACATAACTCAAGGGTGAAAAATCAAACACATCATACGAGTGGGCTGCAAATATGTGAATGTTGATAACGTGCTTCCCTATTGCACAAAAGAAGAAAACACATAAATGGGTTAATTAGCTCCTATGCAGAATTTAATTAGAGCATCTTTGTTCTCACGCTTCAGCCAGAATCTCAATTATCAATCCTTAGCTCCAGAATTTTTGAGCATGGATGTACATTTTCACTTGGGGCTCCCCATCTGAAGCTCGGGGTTTCAGCTATCTTCCACATGGCAACAGTAGCCTATTTCAACATGAAAATTTGATTATCTTGAGGTTATCCCATTACCACAGAGAACAATGACTTTTTCCAGCACTCAAAAGACATATTTCCCTCTGTATGGGTATAATGATAAATAGGTTTTTTAAAAGTCCAAATTGGAGCCAGTGCTGGGGACATGGTAATGTATTTTTCCATAAGATGAAGCTATGATAAGTGATCTTGATCACATAATAATTCATTGAATTCTCACAGTCATCCTCAAAGGTAAATATTATCATCATCACCATCATCATCAACAGCAGCAGCAGCAGCGGCAGCAGCAGGAGCAGCACTTGCTAGATAAATAGAGTCACAGAGAAGTTAGGAATTTTGTCCAGAGACTTGAAGCCGCGATCTGGATCCTAGGTTCACACTCTTGGTCATTCTCCTCTTATGTCTCTTAATAATACAATAGCTTCTTTAAGAACACCAACATCAAATCTATTGGAATCATAAATCGAAACAAATCATTCCTTTATAGGAACAACACTATTCTGAGCTATTTGGATTCTAAATGACAGAAATCAGACCTGTACCTGACGTAAGTTCCAATAGATTTGAGGAAGCCAAGGGCAGGAATGCAGCTGGACGTGAGAAATGACTGGAACAACACCCGGCCCCTCTCCTTGTCTCTCTCCCTTACTCACTCCTTACTGCCACCTGCATCTGCACTCTTCGTTCTGTTCGCTGCAGAGCAGCACCCTGCAAGTCCCTGTCCCACAGAGGAGAAGCACACGCCCACAGATTCGGAGCTTTATTTCTCACACACTTGGATCTAAAGAGAGACCCATTCCACCTCTGGCCCTGATGTGTCCATAAAGCCCAAAATGAGAGTGATAGTTACTAGCGTTGTTATCACTCAATAACTGCTGATTTCTGTGTCTGGTGCTTGGAACACCCCTTCGCCCTAACCCTAGTCCCACGCCTGAAGTAGAAGCAGCTGATTTTAAAGTACAAGCATTGCAAGGGCCCCGGCCCTTAGTGGGCCAGCAAGGAGCTTTCGAGAACTTTTTAAAATCTATAACTGCTTTCCAGTATTTGATACTTGAAACAGCATCAAGAAGTAGGCAGTGTGGTTACTATTATTTTTTAACAGATGGGAAAATAGACGCACAGCGAGATGGTAATTCTTATTCAATTTTGCACTGCTATCAAGGGGCAAAGGTCTTTGTAACAACTCTTCATTCAATTAAATAAAAATTCTAAATCCAGCTCACTGTGCTGGTCTGCCCGACGCTGGAGAATCCAAACACAGCACACCTGACTTCAGGACAGGGCGCCCAATCGCCCGACTTCCGGTCTTGTCACAAGATATTTCTCTGCATTCACAGGGGTTTAAAGCACACATTATTTTGCCAGCCCAGACATCAGAATTTAACCTTTTTTCCTAGAATCATTCTTTTTGGCACTGAGCACATACAATTCTCTTTCATTATTTTCTACTTAGCTCCTTGTTTCCTTGCCAACTCTGGATTCTGAAAAAGTGGCCAACTTGTGGATGTCAAAGCTATTGAATGTTCAGATTTCCCACATAGAAGCCATGTGCTTCTTTGCTCCTCACCTGCCCTCTTTTGATAAGTGTTGCCTCCACTAAACAATCTATCAATGGTTGTCATCAATTAATAGATACAGTCAACACTCCTCAGAGCTTCACACGGAGCCAGGCATGGTTCACCACGGGGGTCCGGCAACACATTACCCCGGAAATTAGAACAGATCTCTTGAGTGAACGGTGTCCCACAAACCATGAATAGGTAGTTAGCCAGCTGTACACCGTCTCTCCTCCGTGGCACAAAAAACTGGTTTCTAATGCTGAATTTAAGACAAAAATTCAGGTTGCATTAAATTTTTCAATTACAGTTTACATTCAATATTATTTTGTATTAGTTTCAGGTGTTCAGCACAGTGGTTAGACAATCATATACTTTACAAAGTGTTTCCCCTGATATTTCCCGTATACCCAGCTGGCACCATATAGTTAGTACAATATTATCGACTATATTTCCTACGCTGTAGTTTACATCCCTGTGACTATTTTGTAACTACCAATCTGTACTTCTCAATCCTTCCACCTTTTTCACCTAGTCCCCCAAACTCCCTCCCCTCTGGCAACCATCAATCAAGACATAGCTTCTTGATTACCCAAAGGAAAAACACTGGCAAGGGTCACGCAGTGAAAATGTGTTATCTTTGTCCCTAGGAACTTGTACTAATGCTGGCTCTTACGGTAGTCCAGCATCCAAGGTGCACCCCCCCCTCCCCGGTATTCATGCCATTCATTGCATAGTCCCTTCCCACCGCAAATAGGGCTGATCTGTGCAACCAATAGGATGTTACAGAAACGATAGTGTGCTACTTCTGAGGCTAGGGCATAAAAGACATAGCGGGTTCTGCATAGTCTGTCTTGCTTGCTCAGGGGAAAGCCAGCTGCTGTGCCATAAAGATGCTCCAGAAGCTCGCGGACCGGCCCCTACGGGGAGGAGCTGAGGCCTCCTGGAAAACACCCACCATGTGAATGAGCCCCATGGATATGAATCCTCCAGTTCCAGTCAAGTCTTCCAACATCTACAGCCCCTGCTGCATCTTGAGTGCTTGAAACCCCATGACACATTTTGAGCTAAAACCACTCAGCTGAGCTGCTACCAAATTCCTGAGCCACAGAGACTGTGAGATAATATATATTTATTGTTACGTTAAGTCACCAAGTTCTGGGGGAAATGTTGTATAGCAATAGATGGCTGACAAAGCTTTGAAATCCTGCTCTGCCCCTATCCTGTCTCCGAGAAGCTATCTTTATGTAACCTTTGATGAATGAGCAGCACTCTGCTGGGTGTCCAGGGGTGTCCAAGGGTGACCGGCGCCTGCCGACAGCAGGCTGGAACTGGCAGCCAGGCACAAACACAATCAGATTCTTCTCTTCAGAGACTGAGTTTGGGTAATGGGAGGACTGAGTCAGTAACTGGTGGGCACTGATTGGACAAAGGAATTGAGAGTTTGGGGCTGTGGCAGCCACCAGGAGCCAGGGAGCAGCAGAAGACAGCGGGTACGTGTGACTGAGGGAGGACAGGAGACAAGAGAACCAGAGATCAGAAACGAAACGAAACACAAATGAGAAAGTAGCTTTGGATCCTGGTGGCTTCTCAGAGCTTCTTCGCAGGGGACTTGCAGCCACGCCGAATCGCCTGCTTTCATGATGTTTCAGATCCAGGATTTAAGTCTGTCTGAGGGCATGCCAATGGTCCCCAGCACAAGAGTGCTTTCAAAAATCATTGGATGATCACCCTTTCAGATGTTGGGATATTTGCTAGAGGGAAAGGTTCTGGATTCAAGGCCTGAAGAAGCAGTATTCCACGGAGGAAAGAACATATTTTCCTTGCTATCTCTTCATTTTAAAGGCAAAGAAATGACTTCGAGGAAGTGGTTTGTACACAGTCCTATTATGCTTTAAGGAGGTAATGCTTTCTCTCTCTCTTGCCTTAAATAGGGTCATAACCAAAACCAAACCAAAACAAAAAACCCCAGTGTCTTCTGTAGATGCTTGCTCACCCCTTTCTGCTGAGCCCAGGTTCAAGAACAGAAGAGATTCACACAGCTTGGGAACAAGATCTTCCCCTGGTGAATCCCATGACTTGCCGTGATGGGTAGCTGAGGTTGCAAGTTCTAGGAGACCTGTCACATCACACTTTGCTTATTGGCGTGAACCTTGTCTCAGGGAGAGGACACTTCCTTGAGGGGCCCTGACCTAGCTCATTTACTAATTTGGCATTCAGACTGAGCCCCCTGGGAGCAAAGGAGCTTCATCCGCTTAGGAGCTTGTAGTTTTCATAAAACAGTAACGCTAAGTACCCAGATTATGTTCCAGCTTGCCCCTCTGGAGAGACCTCACAAAAAGGAATCTCTGCAAATGAAAAGTGTCCAGAGCTTCCTTTGCTTTGCATTATAATAATAGGCAGTGTATTTTTTTTAAAGATTTTATTTATTTATTTTCAGAGAGAGGGGAGGGAGGGAGAAAGAGAGGGAGAGAAACAGCAATGTATGGTTGCCTCTCACATGGCCCTCACGGGGACCTGGCCCACAACCCAGGCATGTGCCCTGACTGGGAATCGAACCGGGACCACCTGGTTCCCAGCCCGCGCTCAACCCACTGAGCCACACCAGCCAGGGCTAGGCAGTGTATTTGAACCTAAGAACATGAGGTGTGTGAGGTAGTCAAGGGCAGAGGAAGTCCTGTGAGGAAGGTGTAGGTGGGGACGGTGCCGCTGAGGAAGTCTGTATGTTGGAGGTAGGGTATGAGTTGCACCCTGCCCAGGTCGAGAGGTGCAAGCTGAGCCCTGCAGACCAGAGAAGCAGTGGAGTGCAGCTCCTGTGCTAATTTCCAGAGGGAGTCTGATGATGTCTCCATCATGAATATGAAATAACGTCTTCTGCAAGGAATGTTTCATGCTTCCATAAGCAGCTCACACCCTGTGTGATTTTATGGGCTAAATTCTCCATCATGGTGAGGGATTTCTACTTACAGGGAGTTTTTAAGTGAGCTTCAATGATGTGTCTTCAGTAGAAAAAATAAAAGGAGACATGAAACCTCAGATACACAGGGATGGTATGAGAACATGCAATCATCTTCTTTTTTTGGTCTCTCTGAAGAACACCGGCTGCCTTGCTTTTCCTCCTGCTTCTCAGCCCAGAAGATTTAATGTCCTTGGCCCTGCTCACCTCACTCCATCAACTCAGACCATCCCCCTTCCAAATCTATTCCAGCTACACTGAACTATGGCTGTTTCCCATCTCTAAGCATATACACCTGTTATTCCATCTGTTTGAACACTCCCCTGGACTCCTTTACCTGGCTAACTTCCTTCCTTGTTCAGAGCTCAGCAGAGATATCAATACCTCTGAGAAGTCTGTCCCTTCCCCTCGCCATCCTTTACAATTCTCCAGTGGGGATCGGTTATAGCTACTTCTCTTGCATTTTCAGCTGCCCAGCAACTGTTGATATTTCTCTCTCTTTCTCTCTCTCTCTCCCTCTCTCCCACTCTCTCATGAATGTCTTGCTTTATTCCAATTCCATTAGTTACAGCTCCAGCCTGACCAATTGGGTACACGCAGTTTAGACCTTTATTAGAAAGTCGGAGACATAAGGAAGGAGACATGCCCCAAATCTCTTTCCACAGGAGGTGGAAGTACTGGTGTCCAGCCCCCGCACCCAGGGCTGTTGGTGTGTGCTGCCATCGTTGGTCAGGGGCAGCAGGATAGGGTTTGCTGGCATATTTCCACACTGGTTTGGGTCTCATATGGTGTACAAGCCTGGTTCTCTGTGAGCCACCATTAATCATTATTTTCACCCATTCCTTTTCTGCTTAGATTCCCTTAGGTTGGAGCTGTTTTCAGCTGAGAACCCTGACTGAGGGAGTGCCCCCTCTTCTTTGCCCCTGAACTTCCCCTTCACTCCATGTTGTGAATTCCTCTATCTAGTTACCTGTCTTCCTATTGTTCTATCACTATTCTGAGGTATGGGGCCAGTATGCCTTCTTCATAATGACATCCATGTTCTTACTATGATGGCTGGTAAAATAAATATTTACTCATTAAATAAATACATAAATGAAGATTTTTTCCCATGGGCCTTTTACCTTTCTCTGGCTCAGGAGAACCTTGTCAGCTAAGTTTTCACCCAGGGTGTATTAACACCCAGAACACATGTCTGTGGGCACCAGGGTAGACTTTGAAGAGCGAGTGAGGATCAGAATTGGCAGGGGGACAATTGCCCAGAATAGCCAGGAATAAAACAGAGACAGTTGGACCTAAAGAAATAGACAAGTTCATTACCAGGCAAGCTCAATATCATGGACTTCTGTTGGACTCAAAAGGTGAGTTCAAGTTCATGGACAGAAAGGAGGGAAACCAGGCATAGGAGTAAAGGGTGGAAATTGGTGTCAGGTGGGAGGGAGAATGAGCAGGGCTTCCCTGGTGATGAGTGGGGGTTGGCAGAGGAAAAACAGCTGTACAATGACCTTGAGGTGGAAGGTCTGGGTACATGCCAGCAATGGGAAGAAAACTAGTGGAGCTGGCAGTAATGCTGGGTCTAGAGCTACTGACAGGAAGGCCCAGAGAGGTAAAGTGACTAGCCTACGGTTGCACAGCCAGTGAGTGGCAGAGAGAAGATATGAACTCAATTCTGTCTGATTTCAGAGCCTCTGTCCGTACATATTGGGTTATGGTAACTTGAGGCCATGTCCCAGCTGAGTAAAGAAGAGCTACCTTTCTTACCACTTCTAAAGTTTAAGAAGCCAAATGAAGATCCAGGAGTGATAAATGAAAAGAAATTGGATGACACAGGTAGTGAGCGGCAGAGCTGGAACTAGATTCGAGGTCTCTCGGCTCATCCCAGATAGTCATCTTGCTCTGGGAGAACAATGTAGGAAGATAAGGCTGGCCCGGGTAGATGAGGATGGGTGCAGAAGGAGGAAGGGGATACCAGCAACTGGCTCTCTGGATGTGCCAAATTTTGGTGCTCAGAGAAAATGTCTTGTGAGTCTGGACGAGCTGCTCCCATGCAAAGCCAGTGAAGCCTGTACAGTCTTGCTGCTCACTTACCTGACATATCCAGACATTAGTTGCTTTGGGGGGAAAAGCTTCTGATATGCATTGGCTCCAGTCCCAAAAATCTGAGATTTATGGGCAGGCCCATGGGGGAAGAACTGAGACTGGCTCCGGGCCCTGGTTCAGCTATCTCCTCACGGGGCCCACCCCTCTTTTCTTACCTCTCAGCTGACAGCTGAAAGGACAGAGATGTATGGAATCGGAGACCTGGTCATGTCTTCTGGGGTCCCCTGAGATGAGGGTCTTGCTGGTCCTAGCAATTATCCAGGACATGGTGAAAAACACACATTGCGAGGCCCATTTAAGCTCTCAGGGGCCCAAGCATTGCGCTTTTCAATAGTACCGTGAGGGATGCTGCTGATCAGCCAGGTGGAGGAATCTCTGATACGATCCAGCAGAACCACAGTCACATTTTACAGACAAAAAACCAAAAGCAGTTTAAGAAAGTGGTTAAAGTGGGCAACTCCCTGAGCCTTCCTAAGCTCCTGTGTTCTCATATTTAAAAACAGACTTAACAGAACTTATTTCATAGCACTGCTGCTAAGACACGAGTGTAGAGATCTTAGCTCAGTGCCCGAGAACAATGGGAGTTCTTTTTCCTACTAGATTATAATTATTTATGTTATTTGTCTATTCCCCTACTACTAGTTAGTATGCTATTGCATATTATCAGCTAATTTTTCTTTTATAACTTTTTATGAGATTCAAGACAGCTCACTACTCCTTCCTTTGTACCCTGCTGGAGGAAATTAGTCCCTAGACCACAAGCTGATCTCCCTGGTATGTACCTACACAGATGAACCCCCTTGCTGTGACATGCAACTCCTTTTGTTTTCTGAGTTTTTTCTCTCATCAGGTCAGCCTGCAAAGACCTGAAAACACCCTATGGCCTGATCTGCCATCAAGATCCCTCTGGAGTGGAGTGTCTGAAGGAACTGGCCCATTCCACAGTGCAGGGACACAACAGCAGGGGCATGGATAATTCCTAGGGACATTCCAAGGCCTGGCCCCAGGGCATTGCCGGCTCAAACTCCCTGGGCCCTTCTCTGGAAAGACACAAATGCAGAGAGCTGGCCAGTGCGGGTGTTCGACCTTGCATATCTGCATTTCAGTCCAGGGGCTTTGTGTTTCTATGTGCATGCATGTATGTACACACATTTGCAGGTACGGAACAGACAAGTCTACTACACTGAGACTAGATGGAAAGGAACAGCCCTGAGGCTTACACATATTCTACAGCAATTGGTATGTAACACGTGCTTATTAAGCGAATGAATAGATGACAGAAGGAGTAAATAAATGACTGAACAAATGAATAAAAACAGGACTGTCTCAAATGGAAGCCAAGGAAAATGTCTTTAACTCCATGTCTAAAGCCAGGGGCTAATAAAACCATGTCCCGGAAAACATGTGCACCTTCATCTGAGGGGGTGTAATTTTGAAAGTCCTACAGATTTTATAGTTACACAGACTTGGGTGAGAAACCTACCCTGAGCAACTTAGCTTCTCTAAGCAGCAATTTATTTGTCTGGAAATCAGGAATGTCAATTTCTAGTTAGTACAATTGTGCTGAAGATTAAATAACATACTATATGTATGTTAAATGCTAAGTACAATGCTGTTAAGAGAGAATTTAATGTCTTCCCTCCCTCCCTCCTTTCCTTCCTTCCCTTCCTATCTTCCTTTCTTATTTCTTTCCTTCCTTTTCTCCTTGCTTTCTTTGTGCCCTCCTTCCCTCCTTCCTCCCTTTTTCCCTGCTACATTCCCTCCTTCATGGATACAACGATGCTTGCATTACCTTTCAAAGCAGTTTACTAGACACATTTGTAGATATTGCCTAGCTCAGGAATGGTGCCTGGGAAGGTCAACTCGGAGACAGGAGAATATTCTAAATGGGTCCTAGCATTGTTTCCAAACTCGAAGCCCTGTTAGGATAACATGAATGCAATTCACTTCTTTTTAAAGTCAGTATGATGCAGTGGAAAGAAGGAATAAGCCAAGTAGACTTCTTTGGTATTTTGTCCAGCGCCTGCCACTATAGTAGACCAGTGACCTTAGACCAGTCCCTTCCCTCTTCTGGCCTTCAGTTGTACAATCATCAGGGGATTGAATCATATAAGGACCCTTACAATTCTGTAGTGCTACCTAAGAATGTAAATGTTTGAGGTGCTGGAGGGGAGGGTTTACAGAGTCCAGTGTGTAGGCCCAGGGTGACAAGTGGAAACAGAATTCATGCAAGTTCCTACTCAAATGCCAAGCCATATAAAATGATAACGGGATGGACAACTTGAGGCTGCTGGCACAGACCTTAACTGCTAAGGCAGCCAGCTTAGGAAAAGGAGGGATGTGGTAGTCACGATCATTTGGAAAGACTCTCCAGATGTGAGGTATTAGAACATCCTGCAGTAATGCCTCCTCTTACTAGAAAGAAATGATAATTGTGATAACCACTATTTATTAAGCCTCCGCTCAATTCCAGGACCCGCACTAAATGTTTTACATGCAACATCCAGCACGTTTCTCGTAAAACCTGGGGTCAATGCTACTACTGTTACGCCTGTTTTATAGATCGCAAGCGACTTCCAAGGTGAATGGCAACGTGAGATGTAAATTAACCATGTGATTCCACAGCTTGTGCTCTTCACAATGACCACACCGGCATCTCTGAGTGAGGTAACAACCCAGCAGACGTGACCCATGCCACTGCCACCACCATTGGAACTACTGCAAGGACGAGAGGTGCTGATGAGGGTCTGCCCTTTATGTAGACATTTCATACTTTTCCAGAATACATTTTCATGCAGCCTCCCCATTGCTTCTCAATACCATCCTAAAAGGAAGTTGTGATGGGATTATTCCCATTTTGCAGATTAAGACAATGAGGCTCTGGGAATTTGTTTCTTGTATAAGAATGTACTTAGTAAGTAACTGAGATCATACCAAGACACTTGGCTCTAAATGTTGGACTTTTCCTTCATCAAATGCAATAAACTGCAACTATACCTCTAGCAAGGGGGTAAACTGAGGCACAGAGCAGCTCAACTGTCTGCCACACTCCTTTAGGAAGTTCTGAGGGCACTGGGTGGAGAAACTGGGCTCCCTGTTCACCATTTCCCTGCTTTGGCTGCTTCACTCTGCATGCCTGCTGGAAGGTTTCCTGGTGTCGTTTTAGATGTGAGAGCAGCTCTGGGTAGATCAGGCTGCCTAGCCCACATGCCTCAGTTCAGCACTCAGCAAAGAGAACTCAGATGTCATTAATCGCTATTAATCACTGCTCTGTTTCTGTACATGCCGTCATCCCCTGTCCCAGGCAAAGGCAGACCTCCCCAGGGGAGGACTCTAGAAACAGAAGCCGAAGCAGGCACCCCAGCGCCAGGTGGGAAGGAAAGGGCCGAGCTGACTGCCGTGGCGGAAGGAGGGTGACATCTTCAGCACTTCAGAGCTTTGCTGAGAGACCTGTCAGCCAACTAGAACCTCAGCCTCCAGGAGCAACTCACCCAGAATTAAACCCTGATGCCCTCTGTTGGTGTTTGCCAGTAATGGTTAAATTTTGGAGATTTAGAAAGGAAGCAAACATTGGTGGGGCATAGATACACACCCCAGACTCAAACATGCACTCTAATTTACATGTACCAGGTAGCTGCTCTCAAGAGTCTGCAAAACTGAGTCATAGGCAGTTGACTGGGAGGGACTTTATAAACATCAGAGCCTTGGTCCTTCTCTTCTTCCAAATGAAGAAACAGAAGCTGTCAGAGGGAAATAATTTTTCCAAGGGGAAAAAATGATAGCTACTCTAATGGCATACTATACTGAGCATTTACTATATGACAGCAATGCGCCGAGTTCTTTATACATAGCATTGCATCTAATCCTTCCTACGGCCTCACATAGCAGGCATTGTTCTCTCGCATGGATAGAAGAGGAATAGGAGGCACAAGGAAGTTATGGAACATGCGCAATGTTAATAAAGCTACTAATTTGCAGGTCTAGGATCCTAATCCAGGCAGATTGGGCTCCAAAAGCCACCCTGCCTCCCAACTAAAAGCTTCGACTTGAACATGGACCTTCTAACCTTCAATCTGTGACCTTCACATAAATGTGTACAAAATGTAAATACTCAGTTTCTCCCAGTCCACGTGGGGACATAATGAGATGATTTTAGGCTCACACCCTGGATATACCACTATAGAACCTGTTTGTTTTAAAAAAAATAGCACCTTATTTTTCTACCTGTTTTGAGAACCAATTGAGAGAGAGACACACACAGGAGCCAAAAGAGAAAATCAGGCTATCACTATTGTTTCTTTTACAGCTCCTGGATTATGTGGCTCTGGGTCTGCTGCCCAAATGGGCCTGCCAGGACTTCATCCGTGAATCAGGTAAGCTCACCTGCACAGTGGCTGTTACACTGGCCTCCGCCTCAGAGAGTGAACCTGCCCAACTAAGCTTAGCACACGGCAAAGGGCAGCTGAGAACGCACCTTCCAGACAGGCAGGGAGACCTGAAGAAAACAAAGAAAGATGCACATTGAGCTTCCCATGCCCATTTCTTTGGGCAGAATCCACCAATGAGAGGCCAGGAAAATCATGCTAATGGAAGTTCATCCACGCAGCGTCATAAGAAGCTGCGCATCAGTCATTCCATCTGACGCTGTTATTTTTGGTGTCCACTAATTTTGAGTCTATAAAATTCTTCTTTGCATTATCTGCAAAGTTTGCCAAGTAAGTTAAAGCTGCAATAGAGAGTACACAGAACAATTAGACACCTTAAGAGAGCAATTAACAAGCACTGTGCTGTAACTAGCATGTTATATGCTAGTTCCCAAAGAGTATCTTTCTATTTGCATCATGTCCCCATAGGGACTTGCATTGAATTCTAAAACATGCACTTCTCGAGTTCAGACCGGCTTTCCCTTAATTAGTACAAATGACAGGTCTGGCTCTATGTCGACGAGTTGTGTAGTTCACTCCTGCGAGCTACATCGCAGCACGCAGGACAGTTTTCATTACAAGCCCAACTTCCACCTGCCTGAAATTCTCTGAAAAGCCTCCTTTTGGGCGTTCACTTGTCAGGCCCATCTGTTGTCATAAGTTGGGGGAAAATCAACCCCACTATTTGGGAACTGGACTCAGTCTGAAAGCAATAGGCTTGTCACGTTTAATTATTTCAAGCTCCACTCACGGAGTCATGAAAGTGTCGGTCTCACCCGAGGGGTGATGGGAGCAGGGAAGAGAACTCCGCCCAAGCGTGGGAAACGGGACGTTGTGGCTAACAATGAATGCCACCTTGGGAAGTTAGGACAAAAGTTTCCCCAGAGAGGAACTAGAGGGGGGTTGAAAGGTAGATTTGCAGATTGATTTTTCTCCTCATTTTTCTCATGAGAGAGAAAGGAGCCTCAGAAGTTTTCAAATCAAGGTGCTTTCATTTATTGACACAGTGACAACAATAACAACAACAATAGCAGCTGTTATTTATTTATCATTGATTATGTGTCAGTCCCTTCCAAGGTCTCCCAGCCGGTCAGAGGGAGGATACGGGCCAGGAACTAGGTTTTCCAGTAGCTACTATTTTTATAGTGAATACTAAAATGAGTGAGTACCGTATGTATATGTGTGTGTGTGTGTATGTGTGCATAATTTGCCATTTTAACCATTTTAGATGTATAATTCATTGGCAACAATTATATTTACAGTGTTGTGCAATCACCATCACTATTTCTAAAATATTTTAATCCCCCCAAACAGAAACTATTAAACATAACCCCCCATGAATCAACCCCCAGCCCCTAATAGCCTCACGTATACTTTCTGTCTTTATGAATTTATCTTATTCCATATAAATGAAATCATACAATATTTGTCTCGTGTCTGGCTTATGTCATTTCATGTCATGTCTTCAAGCTTCATCCCTGTTGTGGCATGTGTCAGAATCTCATCCTTTTTAAGGGCTGAATAGTATTTCAGTGTATGACCACACCGCATTTGGTTTGCCCATTCATCTGTTGATGGGCATCTGTTGATCGCCAACAGCACTTGGGCGGTTTCCACCTTTTGGTGATTGTGAATAATGCCCTTTGGTTTGAAACCTCTGGAGCTGTCGGGGAGAAATCTGAGAGTGGCCAGTGTCTATGGAGGGCAAGGAGAGACAGGCGGCTCCAGAACGGGAGGTGGCGCTATTTGTAAGCAAGGGAGCTGACCTACAAGGCTTGGCCGGGGTGGCCACACGATGAGCGGATCTCTACGCACCCCCTATGTAAAGGTATTCACGTATTCTGCCCAGGTGGTCTCAATAGTTCATTGCCCTCCCAGGGCTGCATCCTTGAAAGTAGCCCCCACTGCGGGAACAGTGGGCAGAAGGTACATTCCAAGGACAGGTGAGCGGGTGAGGTCCCGCTGATGGCCCAGATCCAGCTTGCCGGCCAACTGGCTGTGACGTCTTCTTGATGACCTTCTCCAACGATACTACAATAGACACTGGTGTGCAAGCATCTGTTTGAATCTGTTTCCAATTATTTTGGGAACATTCCTGGACAGTAGATGTGTGGGGTCAAAGGGAGCTCTACCTTTAGCTCTTTGAGGAAACACCAAACTGTTTTCCAGAGAAGCTGCACCATTTACATTCCCATCAGCAATGTACAAGGGTTCCAATTTCTCCACATACTTGCCAACACTTGTTATTTTTTATTTTTTTAAATAAAATTCTTTAAAAAATGCCCTGGCTAGTGTAGCTCAGTGGATTGAGTGCGGGCTGGGAACCAAAGGGTCCCGGGGCACATGCCTGGGTTACAGGCCAGGTCCCCAGTGAGGGCCATGTGAGAGGCAACCATATATTGCTGTTTCTCTCCCTCTCTTTCTCCCTCCCTTCCCCTCTCTCTAAAAATAAATAAATAAAATCTTAAAAAAAAAAAAGAATGTAGCCATCCTAGTAGATATAAGTGCTGTCTCATTGTGCTTTTGATTTGTGTTTCCTTACTGAAGTAACTCTATGTCTTTGAATTCAGGATCACCATTTACAAAGTGGTTAAAGTAATGCTTATCTTGTAGGTTTTCCATGTAGAATAAATACAAGTTCCATGTCTGAAATATAGTAAAATCCAGTAAAGTGTAGTACCATATGGTACTGATGCTGGTGGAGGTGATGATGCCTTTGTTCATCCAAATTTTTCCCTCATGTTTGAATATCTTCTCACTTTTCCAGGTTTTCAGATTATATCCTTCCTCCTGCCTGTTCATACATTCAGAGTGAGAGGAGCGATGCTGGGGTCCACGCTTTGCCGGCAAGTATCTAGGGAAACGTCGGCCTAAGCTAATATTTATTCCTCCTCATCTTTATTCACAAGCAACAGGAAGAAAAATGTTCAGGCTTCTAACACCTTTCATTGAATATATTTATCAAACACGGACACTTGTGGAGAAACCATCCCCTCTTTTTTTTTTTTTTTTTTGTTTTTAGAACATTTTACTTTGTTTCTTCAGTGATACGTAGGGTTTAGGGATTTTTTCTAATCCACTGAGGCAAGATATGCTTAAAGGCCAAACAAATACCATTTGCAGCAGGACAGTGGGAACATGGCTTCTCTGCCACATTGAAAATTGTGTCCTGCACACAAAATGTACGCAGTAAGAGAGTGCTGAATTAACGCAATGGTAGACCAAAGGGTTCACCAACTTCAGGAGTTCCTCTTTTTGGAAAAGTTTGTTTTTCTTTTAATTTGAAGAGATTTTTAGGAACGAGTAGGGAGGAAAATGAAACGTGACTGATTGAGTGCCTCCCACTGCATGCCAGGAACTTGTTTACCATAGTCCGGCCGGGTCACTTACACACGCGGAAACCGAGGCTCAGAGAGTCAATCTCTTGCTCAAAATCAAGGAGTTTGTAAGTGGCAGAACCAGGCTTCACACCTGGTTGCTTCTATTTTTAAATCCATGATCTTTTCATTCCTCCATGCCCCCACTCTCCCAGGTACAGGGCTCAGATTCCAGGTCCAGAAACCTCTGTCAGTGGTATTGAGAAATAAATTTAACCTCTGCAAGCCTTAATTTACTATCTGCAAAATAAGGGTGAACAGACTTAATTAAATAGGGTGCGTTATGAGAATTAATCAGTGGAGGTTTCAAATGGGAGGTGAAAATGTAAAAGCAACACCTAATCACGCCATCATTACTTTGAATAATAACATCATCAACACTGGGTTCATAATTTAATCCATGAAGCATTTGACCCACCAGCTCTGATTATTATTATTGATAATAAGCATAAGACAAAGTTAATGAGGGTTCTTTACACATTTATATCTTGACTAGGTAGGAAGAGAGGAAAAATTACTTCTTCTCTTTATACCAAACACAACTGGATTTGGATTTGTTGTTTATTTTTGTGTTCCTTTATCTCTCCCTCAGATTCCCTGAGGCCCCCTCGGAATAAGGGGGTGAATGAGCCAGTCTGTATAAAAGTATTTTAAAGCCCACAGCGATGGCAGTTGCAAGCGTGGTAGTTGAGACAGTGGCTCATCAGGGAAGCATTGGTTCAAACCCAAGCTTGGCTATTTTCTGAAATTCTGAGGGCAGTGCGTGAGAGGAAGACAACCTCCTATGCCTGTGAGCCCAGGAGTTAGGAAACCTCAGAGAGAGCTCAGCCTCCATGACTGATGGTCAGTGCCAACTAAGTTGCAGTGCCCTCCTGGCCTGACCTGCAAAATGGGAGAGACAGCCTGTGTGCAGTTTGCAGGGCTGTTTTTAGGATCAAAGGATGTGATATATAGGAAAGTCCTATTGGTCATTAGCTCACTTTGCAAAGCTGGTCAGAAAGAGAAAGAAAAGCATTTGAATCCTAGACCCACACACGAATGACATGCTTTGTTAGTGGATTCATTAGTGAGTTATAAAGTCAGAGGAATGATTTGGGTCTGCTATTTGGAATTCGCTATTCCAGGGTGATGTCTATATTACCTGAAAAGTCAGGCCACGCAGCCAAGACATCATCGTCATGAGAATGTGTGTGTTGCTCAGTGACTCCCTTCCTCAGTGCAGCAGGGACCCAGATCCCTTGGTGACTTGCTTACAGAAAGTTTGTGATTGAATACATTTTTAAAAAAGATTTTATTTCTTTATTTTTAAACATAGGGGAAGGAAGGGAGAAAGAAAGGGAGAGTAACAACAATGTGTTACTTGCACGCCGCCACCCCCCACCAGGGACCTGGCCCACAACCCAGGCATGTGCCCTAGACTGGGAATCGAACCGGCGACCTTTGATTTGCAAGCCAGCACTCAACCACTGAGCCACACCAGCCAGGGTTGAATACATTTCTTAAATATTGTTTACCAGAGAAATGGCCCTACATTTCCTTTTTTAAAGTTTTTTCATCAGTTCTAAACTCAGCACCTATACAATATGGTGCTGAGTAGCAGTTGGAACATTTAAAAGAAATCATTCCAATGTAAGAAACTTGTAGAGGGAATGCAGAAATTGCCACAGTTCCATCAAGTGGTGGTCTGGTCCCCTATCCCTTGAACTTGGCCTCGTGGCTGACATTGGTTAAGAGAATATGATAGAAGTGACAGCGTGGTGTCTCTCTCTAAGTCTCCACCTCCTGAGGTGTTTTTCTCACTTTCTTTGGGAACCCAACAATTGACCACGTCAAAAGTCCTGGCTGACCCTTTGGAGGATCAGAGTCCTCAAAGAGGGGAGCCCAGCTACGGCCACTTGGAACAGTTCACTGTCAGCAGACCTGGATCACTGGCACACAGCTGTGGGCAGCTGCACACGCACGGCGAGCGGAGATGAGAAGAACTGCCCTGCTGGTACACAGACTCGAGAGCAACAATAATCTGCGCTGTTTCAGGTCGTTAGGTCTGAGGTGGTTTGTTAGGGAGGAGTTGCTACCTCATATAAACAGACAACGGAGAGTTCAGGTGTAACATGTCTTCCTGCGACTTTATGAGAGAAAGAAAAGTAGAGGGAAGAAATACCTAGTATGCATTTACCAGTAACCAGATTTGTCCAATGTCTAATTACAGTTTTTTAAAATAAAATAATTGTAATTAACTATGTAATTGTGGTTTTATTATTTACAGTGGAAAAGATCTTGACTACTTATAGAATTGAATGTAAGAGACCATGAAACGACCTGTTTATTTATCTCATTGAATCATTAAAAAACAAAATGAAAAACCTCAACTGAGCACCTGCTCTGTGCCATAAGTGTTGCTAGGTTCTGAGATATGAAGTCAATTAAGGCATGCTTGACAGTTCATCTTTAGTGAATTATTCTTCAGAAATCTGCTTTTAAATATTCCCAGAGGTCATACCATTTTAAACTGGTCTCAAAGACCAATATAGATGGATTTCACTGTGTATTTTCACTCCGCTCCCTTCCTCTCACTGAGGATCAATTTTCTCACTTGAAAAGCAGAAGGTTGGGGCCAAGTGCTCATCCACCTCTATTAATTGATGTGAGAAAGTGACCCCATTTTCATTCCCAGATGGTGTATGACTGATATAGTGACTTAAGGCATGCCATTGACTTACCTGAAAGCAACGGCATTTGAATGGTAAAAACTGCAGACAGAGGATTTCAGTTCCAATGTGTAAAGAGCTCGGAAGTAATCACTTCCATCCCAACGATAAGAAAAAGTTGGACACACTGAAAACCATGACTTTCCTTGAACTTATTAGAGAATTGAGGCTGCAGGGTGAACTGCCCCTCTGAAACCTGGAGACACAGTCTCATCCAGAAAGACACAGCTAGACCTCCTTCAGATACGGATACCGTGATGATAATTTCCAGAACAACTTGTGGCAAAATATAAACTAGCATGGGAGTGAAAAATAACTGGAGACCTCAATCTTAGGGGACTCTTCATACTTTTATGGACTTTACTTGCAGGAACCCAAGAGATTCTTACTCTGAATAGCTGGAAAGAACACTGTTTCTTTGGCAGATGGGTGGGAAGGGATAAATCATCCTGAAAAACTCCTAGGACCCTCAGTTGGGGAAGGGGAGGATATTCCTGTCACTCCAGTTCTTCTGATATTCCTGTCTCACCCAAGGGGAGAAGGAAGAAGGGCAGAGTCACTGGGGATCTGGGAGTCAAGGGAATTGATTGGGAATGCTTCAACCAGGAAAGGGGTCAAGAGGCAAGCAGGCGAAAAAAAGTTATAGCACCGGAAGGTACCTGTGAAGGCCACAACCCCAAGACACAGCTTCAGTAAAACACTGAGTTTTAAGGAGAAGATTCCAGAATGCTTTTGTGGTACAGCTGAGTCCTGGCCTACAAAAGTAATTTACACCCTAATTCCCAGAAGTTGTGAACATGTTCTCTTACTTGGTAAAAGGGACTTGCAGATATAATCAAGTTAAATAATCTTTAGATGGGGAGATTATCCTGGTGGGCTTTAAATTGAATCACAAGGGTCCTTATAACAGGGTCAGGGTCAAAGGAGGAAGTAGGAGACGTGAAGAGAGAAGCAAGAGATTGGAGTGATTCAAGGAAGGGGTCACCAGCCGAGAAATGCATGTGGCCTCCAGAAGTCAGAAGTCAGGTGAGTGGATTTTCCTGCAGGAGGAGCCAGTCTTGCTGACATCCGTAGCTCCGCCCAGCGAAACGGACTTCGGACTATAATCCTCCTGCACTGCGAGAATACAGGTGTACTGTTGTAAGCTGCCAGGCTGTGCAAATTCGTGACCGCAGCAACAGACACTAAGGTAGCTTCCCTCCCCCCCACCTTCCCAGCACAACATTGGGGTTGCAGTACAGTGACAGTGGGTTCCAACAGAAAGATTTGAAAGATGCACTCTTTCTCAGAAACAGCACTCAGGGAACTCCCAGTTTAAGAGCGGAGATAAAAACAAGGACGCTAGAGGAATTTGAAGTCTCTGGCACCCAAAACTACACTAAAGATTAAATGCATCCAGCTCCTAACCAGATTACCATAAATCCTCACACTGACGGCTTATTTACTACAATTCTCATTACCGAGCACCTGCCTGCCTTTCAAAAAAAATTACAAGACATGTCAAGAGGTTACACAAAAAAACACAGGCTGAAGTGACAAAGCAAGCATCAGAACAGACTCAGATACGACACAGATGTTTGAACTATCGGACAGGGAATTTAAAATAACCATGATTAATATGTTAAGGTCTCTAAGGGTAACAAAGTATACAATATGCAAGAACAGATGGATAAGGTAACTAGAGAAATGGAAACTAGGGAAAGAAGAGAAATTGAAATTTTAACACCCCCGCCCCTCAAAAACCCACAATTAAACAATAGGCAGAGGATCTGAATACATGAGTCTAAAAAGAGGACATACAGGTGGCCAGTAGACGTATGAAAAGATGCTCGACATCACTAATCATCAGGGAAATTCCAATTAAAACCACAATGAAATAGCACTTCCTACCTAGAAGAATGACTACCTTCAATAAATCATGAAAAACAAGTGTTGAAGAGGATATGGAAAAAAGGAAACCCTTGTACACAGTTGATGGGATTGTAAATTAGTACAGCCACTATGAAAAACAGCACGGAGTTTCCTCAAAAAATTAAAAATAGGGTTACCATATGACCCAGAAAATATGCACCCGTATGTTCGTCACACGAACCAAGATATAGAAGCACCCTACGTGTCCACCGGTAGACAAGTAGATGAAGATATGGTATGTATACAATATTCCTTATATAATGGAATATTACTCAGCCATAAAATCAGAATGAAATCTTGCCATTTGTGATAACACGCATGGACATAGAGGGTATTATACTAAGTGACATAAGTCAGACAGAGAAAGACAAATGCCATATGCTTTCACTTACACGTGGAACCTAAAGAATAATGTAAGTGAACAAACAAAACAGAAACAAACTCATAGATACAGGGACCAAATTGATGGTTGCCCTATGGGAGGGGGGTAGAGGGATGGGGGAAAAAGGTGAGAGGATGAGAAGCACAGATTAAGTTATAAAAACAGTCACGAGGACATAAAATACAGCATAGAGAATATAGTCAATAATGTTGTAATAACTAAGAATGGTGTCAGGTGGGTACCAGACTTAGCAGGGTGATCGCTTCCTGAGTTACATAAAAGTCTAATCACTGTTGTACAGCTGAAACTAATACAATAGTATATGTCCACTGTAAATGCAAAATTAAAAAATTCAGAAGAAATAAAAAAGAATAACTTAAGACTAAAGTAGGCAAAGAAAGGGAATGATAAAACTTAGAGCTGAAATCAATGAGACTGAAAACAGAAAATAATTGGAGAAAATCCACAAAAGCCAAAGTTGGTTTTTTGAAAAGATCAAGAAAATTGATGAGCCTCTAGTCAGAATAACCAATAAGAAAAGAGAGAAGACGCAATTTGCCAACATCAAAATGAAGGAAGAGTCCTTTCTTTTGATTCCATAGGCATGCAAGGAAAAATAAAGGAATACTATGAAAAGATGTATGGCCATAAATTTGATAACTTACATAAAATGGACTGATTTTTGGAAAGACAAAAAACTACAAAAATTTACGTAGAGAAATATATAACCTCAATATCCCAGTATATACTGAAGATATCAGCTCAGTAATGGACAACCTTGCCCCAACCAAAACAAACAGAGAAAAGAACACCAGGCCCAGAGGGTTTCAATGGTGAATTCTACCAAACACTTTAGGTAGAAATAATAGCAATTCTCCACAATCTCTTCCAGTAAATAGAAGTTGGGGTGGGGAGGACATTTCCAGACCAACTCTTTGAGGCCAGCATAACTTTAATACCAGAACCTGAAAAAAGACATTACAAAAAAGGAAAACTATAGAATAATATCGCTTGCGATCATAGATGTAAAAATCCTCAACCAAATATTAGCAAATAAATCCCAACATTGTATAAAAAGAATTATACACCATAACCCAATGGGATTAATTCCAGGTTTGTAGATATAGCAGGCTCAACATCTGAAATCAAAGTAGTCAACCATATAAACAGAATAAAGAAGAAAAATTATATCATTTTACCAATTGACACCAAAAATGCATTTGAAAAAATCCAACACCCATTCATGAAAAAGTCTCTCTGAACACTAGGAAGAGAGGGGTACTTTGTCAGCTTGATAAAGGTGACAAAAACCCTCCCGCAGCATCACGCTTAATGGTGAGAGATAGGATGCTTTCCTCCTAATACCAGGAACAAGGCAAGAACAGCCTCTCTCACAACTTCAGTTCAACATCATAATGGAAGTCCCATCTACCGTAGTCAGAGAAGAGCCATAAAAAGCATACAACTTGGGAAGGAAGAAATAAAACCATCTTTATTTTCAGATGACATCACCATCTATGTAGAAAATCCCAAAGAATCAATTTAAAAACTACTGAAACTAATAATAGGACGATAGGATACATGAATAACATACTAAATCAGTTGCTTTCCTCTATATCACCAATGCATTATTCTAAAAAATTCCATTACAGTAGCACCCACAAAATGAAATATTGAGTATAAATCTAACAAAATGCTATAGTATCTGTATGTGAGAACTTTAAAACACTTATGAAAGAAATACAAGAGAGACATTTCACATTCCCAAACTAGAAGACTCAGATTAGTTAAGATTTCAGTTTTTCCCAGCTTGATGTATACATTCCATGGGATCACAATAAAAATCCCAGCAGTACTATCTAGGTACTGCAAGATCATTATAAAGTTTATATAGACAGATGAACAACTTAGAATAACCAGCACAGTATCGAAGAAGAACAAAGCTGGAAGATTCTACTACCTGATTTCAAGTCTTATAATAAACCTACAGTACTCGAGATGGTCTGGTACAATGGAAGAAAACAGATATATTGAGGGATGGAGCAGAAACAGCCCCCGAATGGATCCACACAAATACAGAAATGACTCAGTGGAAAGGAGGCTGTAGAGAGCTGATGCACAAATGTAGGGTGGGGACCTGAAACGAGAAAAAGGATATTAGGTAGAAAAACTAAGGAAGTCTGGACAACTAAGGAAGTAGACATGAAGTAGTAATAATTTACTAATATCAGTTCATTAATTGTTACATGCTAATGTGAGATGTTAGTAATAGGACAACCTGGGGATGGCTTACATGGGAGCTCTGTACATATCTTTACATTTTTCTATAAATCTAAAAGTATTTTAAAATCTAGCAAGTTTATTAAAGAAAACACTGGGCACTGCAACAAGCTTGGTGAGAAGACTATTTTTAGGTTGATGAGGAAGCCAAGGAAATCAGGATAGTGCATGAATATTGAATGCTAGCAATAGAAAAACCTGGGTTCCAAGATCATCTCTGCTACTTTCTGGATGTGCTGTTCAGCATCTAAATTAACCTCTGTTTCCTCATATGTTCATTGGATATCATTGGGTTAAGGTTCAATTATCTTAGGCAGATGGCACATATCCCACATAGCTGTGGTCACTGCTGGTACTGCCGTTCTCGTTATGAGAGGACTGCCCTTGGTTTGACTGTCCATGATGATTATAACATCCACCAGGTAGATGTCTGTGGCTCTTTGGAGGAGCCCCATGTGCTGTGTTTGGATGCTCCTTCCTTGACTTCACCCCCAATCCAGCCTGCTGTCATTCAGACATGTCCCCCTTGGGGACACAGAAAGCAGGTGCTCCCCTTTCCCTGAACAAAGCCACCAATTATTCAGTCAGATTTCTCTGCAGACTTAAGCTTTGTTTTCTATCTTTTGTTTTCATATACATGGGTCCTTTTATTATTACAATTGAAGGGCCCTTGAGGCTGGAATGTTTATTATGCATGTTATAAATAAGTACTAATTATTTTTCCTTTGTACAAAATGACATCTTCTTTATAGAAAGTTAGTAAGATGCCAATAATCAAAAAGAATTAAAATACACCTACAATGACAATGGCCATATAATTTTATAACCTGCTTTTAAAAACTAACATATGTCTTATAAACACGTGATCACGTTTGTCTTCCTAAATAGTAATACACAAATAATTTTTAATTGCTACATAGAATTCCCCATATAATGTATCATAGTTTATTAGTTCAATTGCCTACTTTTGGGTGTTTGGGGGACTTCCTTTTATTTTGTTTTTTTTTATATTGTAAGTAGTTTGATGATGAACATCCTGTAGCTAAATCTTTATGTATGTTTTTAATGATGTCCTTGTTGCTTGGGCATCATGAGGATCCCAAAGCCAGTACTGTTCTTCGGTCAAATGAAGTGAGAGAGGTAGGGGTGGGATGCAGGCGGGTCAGAATGAATACTTAGGCGATTCCACATTAAACAAACAAAACAAAACTTGTCCACAAGCAAGGCTGAACTTTGTGTCTCAGTATCTATACTTTTGCCTTATTCCCATGGCAAAGATTTTTATCACTTTGTCATTCCTACTGGGGCGAGTGCCTTTTGCAGCTACATATGCGTGGGTGTGAGCCACGCTTGTGCCACACACCAGCAGCATGATGCACACTCATCTGTAAAATGGGGTAGTCTTATGAGAAGGGAAAGAGGTAATACATGTAAGGCCCCCAGCACCTCACAAAGTCTCCATAAACAGTGGACTGCCTCCACCCAAGTGACTTGAATTTCCCCTCAGCCCATAGCAAGGCATTTATTTCCCCTCAACTTTGGTCAATTTATAATATCTATTCAATACTTTCCTTCTGAGAAGGGGACAAGGATATTTTTCTCTCTTCTTCTTTCTGCATCCTCACAGCACCAGGCCCTTCTGAGAGGCTTAAGACCACAAAGTCACTTCCATTACAATCAGGACGGGAAGAATATCTGTTCCTGACAAACAGGATTTTAATTCATCAGGGGCCCCCTGAGACTTCAATGTCCAAAATGCTTTATCTGGCGCTTTCTTAGCCAAGGTATGGGTGAGGGGAAAAAGGCAAGATGCTAAGGCAAGGTATGAATCTAATAACCCTAGAAAATTCAACTCCTTCTTATACCTGCCCCTACTTTTTTTTTTTTTTTTGAGCAACCCATTTTCCAACAGTCTCCTTTTACATCAGAAGGGGCCTGAAGAAAATGACATAAGCTGACTAGCCAGGTACATCAGAGTTCTAATCTATGGCTCCGCCACTTTACTAGCTTTGGGTCTTGGGCAAGTTCATTCATTCCCTTGAGCCTCTCAGTTTTACCATATGCACAATGAAGATAATGACAGTTGGTGAAAAATAATCTCATGATTAATGTAAAATGCAGAGCATAGTGCCCAGCATATAGTGGCATTTCCCCATTTATTGGTCATCCTCCTTACCACACTTCTATTAAAGTTTCCCTAGGACAGAGAGAAAATTATTCATTAGTATAGCCTTCCATTGTGCCTTCTAGATTCTTTGGTTATAACAACGGACTAAAAACCTATCTCCTAGACTTCTTTTTACCGAACTAGAGTCATTCATTTATCTATGCACTCATCTTGTGCCAGAAATTATGCTGGGCACTGAGAACGCCAAAATGAACAAGACATTCTCTGTCCTTGGGAGCTCGGAGACCAGTGCGGGACAGACAAGTAAACATGGAATTATAATTGAGCAACAAAGCTTTCATGTTATGGCAGAGGGACATGTAAGTGGCAGGGCACGGAGTAGGGGCACTTAACCAAGGCCTATGGAGGACATCATTGTGAGAAAGGGGACAGCTGAGCTCTTTGATAAGTGAGTATGAGTTAGATTGATGTAAGTTAAATCATTTAGTCTTTATGACAACTCTGAAAAATAGATAATGCTGTTTCACAAGTGTGAATCTAAGACTTAGAGAGGCTGTTATTCAACATCACTAAGAAGCATGGCGACCCAATAAAATTCAAGGAAACGTGGCTCCGAAGCTCCTGATCTTTTCCCTGCACTATGCTGCCTCTTCAAGACTGAGAATATGTATGTCCCTGATCTTGAAAGTTCAGGCACTGTCAGGAGGGCTGCTGCCTACTTAAAGGAAGCCCTGTAGTACACTTTTCAGTTTCCTTTCAAATGCGCCCCCTCCCCCGCACCTTCTTTTTTTCCTGCTGAGGCTCTTCTTTTCCACAGATATGCTGGAGGTTTAGAAGGCAGGGTCTCAGCTTTGCTTCCACTGCCCGGTGGAGGTGGGCTGCAGGCGCCTCAGCCACCTCCCAGTCATCATTCTTGCTTTCAGGGACAGAGTTATGGCCCCCTGGGAGAGGTCTGTTCCACCAGAGTAGTCAGTTACTAATGAGTTTCATGCTGCTTCTCCGCCCCCAGCTCCCTGGCCACTCTCCACCCCCAGGTCCCCTAAGTCACCTTCATCTGGCAGCTGGAGACTGGTGGAAGTGTGTCTGTGTGTGTGTGTGCACGCCCACTCATAGTGGGTTCTCAGCCCAGAAGTGAGGGCATGGCCCTAGAGACCCTGTGTATTCACTGGATGTGAGCCAACCGCAGAGGGGGGGGGGGGCGGTTTCAGAGTTTTGAACCACTGCCAAGGGCAGACAAGTGTGGCCTCAGTACATCAAGCTCGTGGCTCCCTCCCTTCCAGGGAAAAGCAAATTTCCCTGATGCCCACCAAGTTCAGCGTTTGTCTGCCAGAATCCCAGGACCCCTCTGCTAAGCCTGTTCATAATGCATGATAGGAATGCATAATATTATATGGATTCAAATTTGGAACATCAATATATCACAATAGCTACTGTCTACTGGGAACTTGCTACATGCAAGGCACTTTGATGTACCTTATCTGAATTACTTCATGTGCGGCTCACCAGAACCCGTGAGGCAGACAAAATCAGTATTCTGATTCTATACAGGACGAAGTTAAGTCTCTGAAAAGTTAAGTGATTTGTCCATCTTCCTGACACAGAAAGTGATGGATCCAGGATTTCGCCCCAGCAACCTGACCGCAGAGCCTGTATCCCTACCTACGAAGATGTAGGGAAAGGAGCTGATGTTTGATCACTTCCTCGGTGCCAGGCATTGGGCTAAGCTCTGCGCATGGATTATTTTAGTGGCTCCTTCTAACGAGCCAAGGAAGTAGGTACTAATATTATTTCTGCTTTACAAATGAGGACACTGATATTCAGAGAGGCTGAGAGGTTTTTCTAGGTCACAGAGTGAGTAAGTGGCATATTTGGGGCAACGATCTCAAGAAGCCTGACTCTTGAGTCCATGCTTCTAGACACCATGCTGTACCATCTGTGCTGAGTTGAAGAGTGTCCCCCCAAAAGTTTATCCACTTCAGAATATGATCTTATTTGAAAACAGGATTTTTTTTTTTTTTTTTTTTTGGGCCTGGCTGGTGTGGCTCAGTGGATTTAGTGCTGGCCTGCAAACCAAAGGGTCGCCGGTTCAATTCCCAGTCAGGTCACATGCCTGGGCTGCAGGCCAGGTCCCTGGTGGGAGGCATGCAAGAGGCAACCACACATTGATGTTTCTCTCCCTCTCTTTCTCCTTCCCTTCCCCTCTCTATAAGAATAAATAAACAAATCTTGAAAACAGGATTTTGTAGAGGTAATCCAGCTAGGATGAGGTCATACTGGCTTAAGGCAGACCCTAAATACAATGACTGGCATCTTTATATGTGAGAGAAAGGAGAAGATTCAGATGCAAAGACAGAGGCACACACAGAAGGGAGATGGCCGTGTGAAGACAGAGGCGGAAACCAGAGCGATGCTCCTACATGCCACTTGCTGATAACTACCAGAAATAAGAAACAGGCAAGAAAGGGTTTTTCCTAGAGCCCATGGAGGGAACGCAGCCTTGCTAAACACTTGGTTTAGGACCTCTGCTCTCCAGACCTGTGAGAGAATGCATTTCTGTTGTTTTGCCACCAATGTGTGGTGATTTATTATGGCAGCCCTAGGAAACTAAATACCATCTGAGTACCATATTATCTCCTTGAAAACAGGAGGCTGGGCTTTGTACTCCCTTGGAGTTCTTTTTGGTTCCAAGAAGCATCCTTCTGTGATTCTTAATTACACCACGGGAGGGGTCTGGAGCTCCTGAGGTGAGTGATCTTGGGGAAACCACAGCAGCCAGTGGGGTCTGGCAGCATGAATCTCTCCATCCATCGTTACATGGAGCAGGGAAATGGACCTGAATTTTCCAACAGCAAGGCCTCGGATGAATCAGTTAACCTCTTAGCCTCAGTGTTCCTAACTATAAAATGGGAGTAACTATATCGTTGAAATTGTGAGGACTGAATAACTAGTGGATATACAGTGCCTGGCACATGGAAAAGCAAAATACATACATTAGCCCCCCATGTCCACTTCAGGGACATTTCTTTGAAGGTGGGGGTGTTTTTGTGAGGATGGTCCCAACTGGAGAGGGGCCAAGGCTATCTGTGGTGGAAAGTGAGGTGACTAGGGCAGCAGCAGTGGGTCTTACGGAGTTGTTTGTGTAGCAGAATTTTGCTGGTAGGGGAGGGGTGTTAGGCAGGATTCAGAGGTCAGTTCAACTAAATAGTCACTGACCCTTCACTATGTCCTGGACACTGGGCTAGAGGCCATGCTCGGCGACGAGCCCCCAGGAGCCATGTGCCAGTCAGGGCTGGTTGCTCTGTGGTGGAGTTTAGCTATGCCTTTCTATATTTAGATTCTATCTATGTCAAACAAGAAGACTTGTTTGACAGGACTGTGGTTTTTCATCTCTGAAAAGCCACTCATCCATGGCGCTTGGGTTTGGGGGAGAAGGAAGAGGGAGGAGATCTGGCTTCTCTCCCCGACTCTGAACAGATGGGATCAGAACAGGGCCCTTCCACATCCCCAGCCAAGATGCCTCAGCCTTGGCAGTTGTCCCAGGACACAGACAATGGGGTCTGATGGCAGCGTCTCAGGCCTGGCTTTCCCTGGGCAGGATGATCCTCCTGGGGCTGGCCTAGCCATTTCTTCAGACTCAGAAAAGAGATTTGGGGAGAGGAAAGAGGAAACAGCATCAAGGCAGCTCCTGACAGCTTGCTCTGGAAAACTGGGACGCAGCTTGTGGGATCCCAGCCCAGCGACCCTGCCATCTGACCCCTCTGTCTCTGCCAGACCGTTGCCTAGAGAGACAGGCATAACTGGCATAGGAACATTGATCTGCTGGGTGCCTAAGAGAGAGGATGGTGCTATATGGGCTAAGGGGTGAGAGAAGGAGGGCCAGGCTGCTGGGATGGGACAGTCGGTTGGAGTCTGACGTTTCTCTTTATTGGTGAGGCAGGATGTGGACGGGATGGGTAAGAGCAGTTGGCTTCTGAGCACAGCTGACATAGAGAAGATTTAGCGTTAGGTAGGGGGAGGGGTCCATCGGCCCATACATCTTAGACACAGACCTGAACAATGAAGGAATTGGATCCTGGAGAGGCTTTGGGAGGTGCTTGAACCAGGCTGCTGCCTTCAGAAAGATGAATGCTGAAACCACCCAGAGAGGATGACTGAACATAATCCCTCCATTCATCTCCTGTTGACTCTGTGTTGCAGTCTAGGCCACTTTCACTCCCCATACATCCTCGGCTTCCTCCCTTCCTAAGTAGATGACTTACTCTGCTCTTCATCAAAATTAAGTCCATCTGGCACCATCTCCCTCCACTTCCTTCCTCTCTCTGAAAATGTGTTAATCTTCCACCCAGCGGATTGTAAACTCCTCAAGGGCAGGTGCCCTGCCTTATTTCTTTTCTGTGTCCCCATCATAGGGCATAAAAGCGAGGGGAAAGACTGGAGAGGAAAAGGGAGGGGGAGATACAGAGCTAGACAGTGAGAAATGCGACAGAATGAATGAGAGGTATACAGAAAGAAAACCAGAGACAGAACACTAAGGAATGTAAAAACTATTTGTTAGGAACTCCGCTCCAGGCACAGTGCTAGGCGTATCAAATGCATTTTTTTTGGAGGAGGAGGAGGAAACACTTAATTGGGTTTTCTGTTCAATTAGGAAGGGCAATAGGTGCTGGTAAATAGGCTGATACCTGCCAAACCACTCAGATACAAACACAGATAAAACCAGAGATCTTCCTTTCCAGATACAGTGTGTTCACTTTTGTCCCATCTGGCTTTTCCATATACTGTATCAATATAGGCTTCTTCATATTCTATTTCTTTACAACCCCTCCCCCCCAATATCATATTATACCTATTTACTCCACGTTTTGCCTTTTTCATTAACCATATATCACAGACATCCCTTTCTGTCAATACACATAGATCTAATTCATTCTTTTAATAACTGAACAACTCTCCATAGAGCAGATGCATGAGAATTATTCTATTATTGATGGACATTCAGGGGGTTTGCAGACTACGTTTTATGTTATGATAAATACTTATCTAATAAAGATCCTTGCCTTATCTACTCATGGATAGTGGTGTTTTTATTTCTGCACGCTGAATTCCTCTACGTGGGATTGCTATGGTAAAGGTATATAGTTTTACAATTTTTATTAGATACTTCCAGCTTAATTTCTAAAAATGCTACAAAAATTTATATTCTCACCGACAATATGAGACAGTTTACATGTTCCTTCATCCTCGTCCATCTCTGGATGAATCAATCTTTAATTCTCATGTATTGGATGGGCGAGAATGTTATTTCACTGCTGTTTTGCTTTGTGTTTCTCTAACAAGTAGGGGAACCTCGTTCTCCTTTAGGCTTGCAGTTTTCTCCAGGGCTCGTCTGCAGATGTTTGCCTCACGCACTCTTGCCTTCTCCTCCTGGATGTTCCGCTTAAAAAAAAAATCGATTTGTCATTGGTAAAAAATTATATATTATGCACATATTATTTAAGGTAATCTTTAGAATAATGGTTCCCTAAATGTTCCATGGTAACCAGGGGGGCACAGAAAACTTGGCGGGACAGAGAGGTATTTGACCCTTTAGAGAAATTCAGTGACATTTGACATTGGCTCAGCACCGGGGACCCAACAGGGTGAGGGAGCACGCCATCTCATCATCCGATCACACGGCAACCCTTTCAATGACATCGTGTGTAGGGGATTCTGGCTTTTAGGGGGCTACTGTAATAAAAAAGCAAGTTAATGCAAGGATCAACGTGGAACCGGAAGTGAGGATGAAGCGTTTCCATCTGGTTCCACGTTTTTAGAAGTTGTGCTGTGAGTGTTCCATGAGTATGCGATTGTGTTTATTTAAGAATGAAATGATAGCATTCTCTTTCCTTCAAATTACATGTATTAAGTGATGGGACTGTCAAAAAAAATTCCGGCCAAGTGAATTTGAAGATCTACTTGGCCTTATGAAGTGATTCATGAATCAGGCAGTACCCCCATCTAGCAACTGGAAGTTACTCCAATCGGCTGCACAAAGTAGAAAGGATTTTGAGGTAGAAGGGTGGGTCAAGAGAGCTATTAACAAAATAAAAGAACTATTTTTAGACCAGTGCATTTTCCTTTGGGGAGAAGGGAACAGGTAGGGTTTTTATCATGCAGATTTTGTCTTTCAGGTGAGGGGATGGAGAGGGCCCTTGGAACAGATTAGCTCATGGATAGTGACTGGAAAGTTCTAAGCTGGTTGATGAAGACTATGTTTTTGGGAGATGTAGGAATAGCAATGAGGTCAGGTAAGACTAAATTTGGTATCACGGGCGTTAGCACAAGTGATATCATTTTGGGCCTGTTGTTTTTTCTTTAATGGGTCAAGCATACTTACTAAACTGTTTGAAGGCAAGCACACAATACATGGAACTCTGTGTTGTTGTTGTTACTGTTGTTTTGTTTTGTTTTGTTTCGGCCTAAGGGCCCTGTAAAAAAAGTTACTGAGATACTAAAGAATCTGTGATTCAAACAAGCATGGGGATCTCTGCTTTGGGACAATCCAAAGAGTTGGGTGAAGACATATCTGTTTGGCATCTTTCTCACAGACGTAGAAACTGTGGCTCAGGGAGGTTCATTGATTTATTTCAGATCAGAAAGTTAGAAAGTGATAGAATTAGGATTTGAACCCAACTTGTCTTTGTTTCTACCCCAAGATCTTCCCACTCCAGAAATCTGCTAGGATTCATTCATTGACCCAAGTCTTTATTGGGTCTGGGGTCTTAGAAGTGACCCTTCTTTCTGAAATGCAATCCTCCAACATTGCTTTTGGTCTGAGCTTGCTTGTTCCTCTCTCATCTATACACTTGATCTCTTCCTCTCCACGGAATCCTTCTGTAGACCATGAAAATATTCAATTCTTACCTTAAAAGAAGTAAAAAAAAAAAAAAGCCCCTTGACCTTGACAATCCTCTAAGCCATTTTGCTACTGTGCGCCTTTCAGCCATAAACTTCATCCTTTGCTGTTACCCGTCCTTCCTCACTTCCCACGGTGCCTCCACCACGCACGGTAATCCCGCCTCCTGCACGCTGCTGAAATGGAGTCACCAAAGCTACCAAGCAGTTTTACAAAATCCTTACAAAGTCCAAAGCTTTTTTCAGGCTCCCCATCCAACTTGCCTCGGTGCGTATCGGAATTGCATGCAGTAGGTCCTCAGTGAATGTGTGCCAGGGACATAACAGTCTCTGCAGGTCTGCCTCCCACGTCTTTCCTCAATGCCAGGCCCCTGCTAGTTTCCAGTTGCCTAATGAGAGCCCCCAAGTGAATGAAATTCTGAAAGGATTATCTACATAAACCAATTTTCCCTGTTGCCTCTGAACTCCACATGTCCTCACCTAAATCCTCCTCCTCACCGCCCCCCACTTCTTTTCCTTCTTCTGTTGTTTAATAGAAATGCAGGAATTTCAAATCTATCCACAGGGAAGTCTGAATAACCTCTCATGTGACCTTGAGCAAGTCATTTTGCCTCACTGAGCTTGTTTATTCATCTGTAAGATAAAACTAAAATGTTAATACCTTTTGTGGCTGTTGTGAGGATATAATGAGAGATTTCTTAGTTTTTCAAACATGAAAATAACGTATGTTAATTTATCAGCATCATCTTTGTCGTTAACCATTATTATCATCCCGCTATCATCTTTCCCACAATAAACTTGTTCTCTTTCCTGTTGAAAGAACTTGTGCTTTACCAAGTGCTGGAAACAACCTAAGTGCCCATCTACAAATGAGTGGATTAAGAAACTATGGTACATTTACACAATGGAATTCTACCCAGCAGAGAGGAAGAAGGAGCTTATACCCTTTGCAACAGCATGGATGGAACTGGAGAGCATTATGCTAAGCGAAATAAGCCAGGCAGTGAGGGACAAATACCATATGATCTCACCTTTAACTGGAACATAATCAACAAAAGAAAAAAGCAAGAGAAACATAACCAGAGATATTGAAATTAAGAACAATCTATCAATAGCCAGAGGGGAGGGGGGAGGGGACTATGAGGAGAAGGGTTTTCAGGAACCACTATAGAGGACACATGGACAGAACCAAGGGGGAGGAGGGAGGCAGGGGAGGGAGGTGGGTTTGGAGGAGGTGGGAGGAGGGGAGAGGAGAGGATGCAGACAACTGTAATTGAACGACAATAAAGTAATACAAAAAAAAAAAAGAACTTGTGCTTTAGTGGAAAGAGCACTGGGTTTGGAGTTAGAAAAACCTACATTCAGATGAGACTGGGCGTGTTCAGAGTGATATGGCCGTAGACAGAAAGATGAACTACATTTGAAAACCAACTATCTCTGAGTATACCCTCCCCCCAAAAGGGTAACTTCATCATTCATCCACAATGCAGTGTCCAATGAGACAGTAGCTGAGAATATACTTTATAACTCAGGCATTGCAACACGAAGGTATATGTTTTAGCTTATGGTTTTCTATGGTGCCCATGGGGCTCCATTCTCACAGGATAAAAAATTCAAGGTTATCTTTGACGTCCAGCCTCTGCCTCTTCCACACACACCCAAGGCCAGTGTCCTCCTTTTAGTTCCTAATCTTGCTTGTACCGGTCAGAGACACGTGCACTGGATCCAGCAGCACTTTCCCCGCTTTGTGTTTGCTCTGCACTCAAATTCATATTTAACCCCTAGCAGGGCAAGAGATACAGTCCCATCGGTGCTGTCACAGCATCTTTCCCTAACACCGTATGCTGTCTACTTGCCTGATAAGGTTTTCTAACAAGGTGAGTCTATGTTCCAGGTATCCCCATATCTTAATGGAAAATTCCCCCGCAACTTTTGAGACACTTTATCTGTGATTAAATATTAACATTCCCAACCAGCATATTTTTCATTGGAAAGTGTGAAATATTATAACATCCTCTCATGTCTGCTCATGTGACTTCCTGAAGCCTTTGCCAGATGGGGAAGCTGATGGGAAATACAAAGGATATTAAAAAGAGGAGAAGGGAGCGCTGAAGCTCGGGGGTGGAAAAGGAGAAAGCACGCAGACGGACCCTCCCCTAGGTGCCAGAACTGGCTGGAAGCTGCTCTCTTCTTTATTATGCCCTGATTGGCAGACGCCGCACAATGTTCCCAGACATCTCCTCTCCAGCTGATGTCCCTCCCCCTCCCCCCACCCCGTGATTTATTTATATGAGTCACAAAACAGGGGGAGCAAAATGCAACTGTCAGGAAGATATTATAACCAGGATCTCTTTTTAATGCAAAATCTTTAACTCACCAACTTCTCCATCTCCAGAAAAAGGGTTTCCTGTCCAAACCCCTTGCATCAGAACTCGGTGAGATGTACGGAGGAGAGGAAAGAGTTTGCTTTAACCGATAGCATTCACTGTTTTTTACGGGGCTATTCGTCTAAGTGACAAAGCCAGAAGGCAAACCTATACTTCTTTTTGACTTTTTATTGCTTTTCATCCCAGTGGGAACCAGCAGATGTGGAGAAAAAAAAATCTTTCGAACGGCAAAATGTGCTTAAGATTTTTTTTAGAAGGAGGGAGGGAAAAAATGTCCAGCAAATATGATTCAAGTTTGTTACAGTCCGGAGAAGAATGTTGAAATTTGGCGTCTGCAAATTCTGGGTGACTTCTGTGGATCCAACTAGAGTTGAAGGGCAGAAATGGGGCAAAGGGGAAAAGCTCCTGAGACTTGCATTTTTGGCTCAATAGAGGAAAGCTTAGCACACAGAATTTTATACAGAGTGAGCTACTGTGCAAGGTGGTGAGGTCACCATCACCAGAGATATTCAAGTATATGATGCTTGGGGGAATGTTGTAGAGAGAATTCAAACATTGGAGAGATCAGGGGGACGACTGCTGAAAAGCACTCCAGGCTTGTGCATCCGTGATTCTCTAAGGTCAGCTGAAAGAAGAAGGATGTGGAGGCTTTGACAGTACAGAAACGTTCTTATCTCTCTTTGATCCAAATATAACTAAATTCTGATTACTGTACTGAGTGAGAGGGTGTATATCCCATTTTACAACGGGAGTGGCTAATAATAATAATATGAGCAACAACCACAGTGACGATAGCTACCTTATATTTAGCACTGGCTCTGTGCCAAGCACTGCCTTTCCAGGCATTATCTACTCCATGCCTCAGAATAACCCTATAAGGGAGAATCTGTAATTATTCCTCCCAGTTTAGAGCTGAGGGAATTGAAATCCAGATAGGTTGTGTAAGGACACTAGAATCTCTTTTACAGAAGGGAAAACTATAGCCCAGAGGGTTAAATGGTACTCCCAGAGCCTCAGAGCATTTTTGAAGCAGGGTGATTAAGCAAGGATAGAGATTTGAACTGTGGTCCTTAAATGCTAGGTATCAAGGGTTAGTATGTGTCCATTACTATATTAGGAATTATCTCATTTTATCTCAGAACAGCCCTGCGAGGGTGATATATTTTGTCTCCCTTTTATTGATGAGGAAATGGAAGATCAGAGAGGTTCAGTAACTTGCCCTATAGTGCACAGCATAGTAGTGGTAAAGCTTGACATTTTCTGATTAATTGCCTGCAATACAGAGAGACCTTGCATACTTCAATCAGGTCTCTGGAAAGCCACTTCACATCTTTTAGCTTTTGTTTTCTCATTTGAAAAAAAAAAAAAAGAGACAACTTTATAAGTGTCCCTGGCTTGTCAGTTGTTCAGGGTTTTTAGAAGTACTAATAATGCAGATTAAAGTACATTGTGAATTAAATGTAGAGTCAATTATAGCAAGTGTGTGTCTCCTAATTATAAGTCTGGGGGATCGTTTTCCTTGTTTGTTACTGTCTTTCTTGTTCCTTAAAGCAGCAGCCAGAAGCTAGGGCTTGGAGGTGCTGACGGTGGGTTAAATGCCAAGGCCTTGGTAGCCAGTGGCTCTTTACCTGTAAGCAGAGCAGAGTAGATGCTTGTCTCCCTGCCTGGCATTGTGCTTGACTCAGAAAGCAGAGTCAAGTACAATGCCCTCCAAGCAAGCCTGACATAATGGTACCCCAGGTTTCCCAACTCATTCTCTGGGTTTTCTGCAACAGGTGAGGGGCTCTCTCTGGCCTCATAAGGACCCGCACAGTATCTGTGGTCAAGTGGCCAAGCTATATTATGTGTCCTTGCCTAAGAGATGCTTCCACTCTGGGCTTTAGGCATTAAACCTCTCCTGTGTGTTTCCAATCTGGAGGACAGAATCTGATAAAGACACCTTCCTTCCTTTCTGGTAGGCCTACATGTATTCCTTAATAAATTCTAGGTGGGACAATTTTTCCCCCTCAGAATATGAGATCAATGGACAAAGGGTTGGCGTTTTCAAAGCACTTGCCATGTTCCACGGCACACGGAGCCCTTGACCAGGAGAAGATGTAGTATGTGATCATGGGAAAGTCATTTCTACTTAACAATCCCCTGTTTACGGAGCAGATGGAAACACAGTGAAAGGACTCCTGTTAGATGGAAGCATGGAGTGCTGCCGTGCCCAGAAGAGGCATTCGATCCATCCTAGAGTGAAGGAGTGTAGGGAATGAGGGCTTCCTGGAGGAGGGGTGATGAAGCTGAAACTTGAAGGATGAGTCAAAGTGGACAGGTAAACACGTAGAGAAATGGCATTCTGCAGAGAAAACAGTTTGTTTAAAGATACAGAGGTCCCTGGTACATTCAGGGACCAAACTCCATTGTGTGCAGCTGGGGCATAAGGTGAAGCTCAAGGGGTGGTGAGGCCAGATCATGAGGAGGCTTGGGTGCCCGCAGAAGAGTGTGCCCTAGTTTAGCAGCAGCAGGGAGGCATCGGAGAATGCCAATCAACCTGGGGGTGGAAGGTTGCAGTTCTGAAGGCAGATGGAAGGGGGCAGTAGACACCAGGACCAGCTAGCACACCAGTGCACGTGAACCGTAGAGAAGAGATGAAGTGTGGGCTGAGCAGCAGTGCTAAAGAGGAGGGATCTCAGGGTATGGTTTGCTTCTCCGGGTTCCACTTTCCTCTTCCAGAAAATGCGGGGATCTCTGTGGCCCCAACCCTTCATCATTTCACTACTAAGTTTTCCTTCTATAGGACCCCCAATATTTCAAGAGGTTATGTCTACTAAGTTACATTTATTAAGGGATAATTAGTTTTCCAACAAGTACAGACTTTAGTTGATATAACTTCCACCAAAAGCAATTAGTGTCTGATTTTGTTGGGAAATATATGGTTCCCATTAGCATTTTTGAAATATTAAGAAAGAGTTCACGGACTGCCGTTATACCTGCTGGGGTCTTCCTGCCAGCGAGCCTGAAGCCGAGAGTTTGGGACTCGCGAGACATGCCCGTCTGTACGGTTCCTCTGAAATTTTATGGCTCGAGGACATAGTCCTCTTCAACAAGTACTTTGTAAGTTATAAATCATTACATAAGTGTAAGGGATTGTTATGCCTCATCGTCATTATGTAGATTCTTCCAAAATATTAGACTTCAGACACACGAGGTAGTAAGGTGGGAGTTACTATCATTTAACTTATGAGAAGCTGGAGGCTTAAAGAGGCTGAATGGTTGGTTTTTAAATGTCAGCAAATTAGCGAAAGTAGCAGCAATTGCTCCCTCTGCTTGACGTCCTGATTTTAAAGAATGTTTGAAGTTATCCTCTCTCTACCTTTGAACAGCCCACTTAGTGGGAAGTGATTCATTTCTTGATGCAAAGGAGCAAGTCATTCCACATCGGTGCTATGAGGAAGCTCAAAGGGGTCTTATGGGAACTCCCGAGTTGAACTGACCTCAGGGATGGAAACCAGGAACTATTACCCTGCACCTCATCCCAAAGGGAAGGGCAGAGACAGCGAGGAGCTGGGGAGATGCTGGCAAAAGGTGTTTTGAGGGTATTCAGTTCAGCTGCCAAATGTGAGGAGACTGAGGACCAGATTAAAATCAGCATGTGAAACAAACAAAGAAACAAATCAGAAAGTGGTTAGACTGAAATTAAAGCCCTATACTAACGTGGAGTGGTCATGGGAGGAACGGATGGAGTCTGAGTTTAAATATCAAGGTGTGCATAATTATGCACGGCATACTTTAAGTGGAAAAAGCACATTGTGAGCTAAGTAGGTCTAACGTGATCCATTTATATATTAAAAAATGGCAACTCTGCCTCGGCTTCCTTATCTGTAAATCCAGGTAAAAATAACACTTATCCTACAGTGTTGTTGTGGAGATTAAATGAGTTAAGACATATAAGTGTCTGGAAGCATACCGGCACACGGTAAGTGCCACAATCATTTTTATTGTTATATCTAAACATTTCTATGCCTGGGACTGAATAGGATCAATGGGAAAGATTATGCAAGAGCAACTAGCGGTTCACTGTTGGGATAAAAAGGGCTCAGGACTCTGAATGAAGCCCTCCCTTTATTGCCATTATTATTGAGTAATTTTATTTTGTATTCTTGCAGTGTGTACCTCATTTATATGGGACAGTACTCACGTATTGCATATTAAGAAACAAATTTGGCTTATTTGAAGCTCTGACTGCATAACACATGGTTCTGGAAATAGAAAATCAGTGAATGAAATATTTTTATTTATTCATTTATTCATCCATCCTTCTTTCAATGAGCACCTACTGCATGCTTTATTTGTGCCTCGTAATCTTTTAGGTACTGGAGATAAAACGAGAAACAAAACAGACAAACCATCCTTGCTTTCCTGTGAAAGATAGGGACACAGTATATAGACAAGTCAAATATTACCATGATAGATGGGGTAGGAAGTACCAACAAGGAGGAGGGTTACACTTTTATTTTTTTTTTATTTTTTATTTTTTTAAAGATTTTATTTATTTATTTTCAGAGAGAGGAGAAGGGAGGGGAGAAAGAGCAATGTATGGTTGCCTCTCACATGGCCCTCACTGGGGACCTGGCCCGCAACCCAGGCATATGCCCCGACTGGGAATCGAACCGGGACCCTCTGGTTCCCAGCCCATGCTCAATCCACTGAGCCACAGCAGCCGGGCAGGGTTACACTTTTAAATGGGGTGGACAGAAAGGCGGAAGGTACAGGAGGGAGTTATGCGGTTCTTTGGGCAAAGAGAGTTCCGGGCATTATTTTCTTTAAACCTCTCAATAGTCCTCACCATAGTCCTGGGAGTTGGTATGATTAGCATCCTCATTTGCAGACGGGGGCACTGAACCTCAGAGAGAGGGAGGCTGCCTCGCAAGGGAGTGGCAGACTTGGGCCTCAGCCTAGAGTTTTTCATGATGTGCTTTCTTTCTCCTGAACCAGTCTTCAATAAACGATCGAGTCTGGGGCAGTTTGGGGAGGAGCTAAGCCTGCTCAGGAGCTCTGGGTCTGGTGGAATGAGTCCTCTAGTGTCACCTTACGTCTCTCACAATATGAGAGGGTGACACAGCATTTTGCCCTCCCTCTTTCTCCTTTCTCTGTTCTTTCGGGTATCACTGGTCCCGAGCCTAAGCAGGACACAGACGTGCAGACGGACATAACGACTCATTTCAAAGCTCTGCCCAGACCTCTGTCTGTCCATCCTGGCTCTCCCAGCGTCCTCCTGACACTCTGGTGCAGGAGTTGGGGGCAGCCTGGTGATCCAGAAGAGGGTGGAATTTGCAGACAAAAGACCAGGCAGGCATCTTTCCATCTGTCTGAACAGGGCCAACCCGCTCTGAGCCTGCATTTCCAGTTTTACCTGGCCTACGTCATAGATTTCTACAGCACAGCAAATGAGAAGCAAAATAACTAAGCTTCTGGTCACTGATTCTAAGGTGTGTGTGCATATCTGGGGTGGGGGTTTCCCCACACCAAGAAATTCTCAGATGCCAGTTGGGTGTTGTACAAATCAAGCCAATTTGGACACTGTGTACCTGGAGGTAATGTCAGATTCCACAGGTTAAGGGCTCATTTCCACAAGACTGCCCCCACCCTGGCTTTCATACACCAGGCACCAGTCTGCATTGTCACCTGTGCTTCTGACTCGACTGGCTGGGGACAGGTGGTATGGTTCCAACAGCCCCTCCTTGCGTTCTATTAATTTGTTGCAGCAGCTCACAGGACTCAGAGAAACATTTTAATTATGAAATCAATAGTTTAGTGTAAGAGGATATAACTCAGGAACAGCCAGATGGAAGAGATGCAGAGGGCGAGGTATAGGGAAATTCCTCGTTATTTTGATTTGATTTCTGAAAATAGCTTTAGAAATATTTTTCCCTGTTCTCTCTACACACCTCATAGACCTGCCTTCCCCCTGACAGTTACCAACCCCCGAGTCTGCAGAAGACAATAGCTGGGACTTGAAAGATGGTTACACTTTCTGGATCTCTGGCAGGCTGAAGATAACATCTTGAAGTTATGTTTCAGCTCCTGCCCCAGAGGTGGAATGACCCCCACTGGCTACTTTTCCAAGAAACTAGACAGAGGGATGCCAGAGCAGACCTTGGAGATATCCTTAGGAACCAAGAAAAATGATTTTTTACCCTTACCTTACCTCCGACCAATCAGCTTTTAATAGGACCCTGAACCCCTAACCCACACTGCCTGGTGTTTTGCCCTCTATAATCTGTAACCTACATGCCATTGGGGATTAGGGGCTTTCAGGACAGGCGCTTGCCCGCTCTGGGATTGGCCGGTCCTGTAACACACTACTTCCTCTCTGCACTGCGCACCTGCGCCTGCACTTCTGGTGGACAGTGGGCGCAGGCAGGGAGACTCAGCGCTGGCGTTAGGTGACTAACAGGTGCGGAGCTCCATGTCCTCTCCAGGTGCACCGCTCTTCCTAAATCTCTACACACACACTAATCCGGAGGCTCTTTGAACCCCGTATATTTTGTGTTTTTATGGGGGCTTCATTACATAGGCGTGATTGATTAAATCATTGACCACAGTTGATCAATTCAACATCCAGTCCCTCTCCCCTCCCTGGAAATCGAGGAAGGCACAGCAACCCTTTATTTGTGGTTGGTTCCCCTGGCAACCAGGCCCCCATCCTCAGATGCTTTCCAAAGGTCACCTGATTAACACAAACCCAGTGGTGGTGGAAAGGGGCTGGTTAGGAATAACGCAGACACCCACTTCCCCTTTATGGCACTGCGGTTATTTCACGAACTGAGTACAAGAGAGCAGCTATTATGACAAAAGATGCTTCCATTGCTTTTAGTGCTCAGGCGATTCCATGAATTTGGGACCAAATATATGTGAGAAATATATTTTGGTCATTTGAACAATCAAATACGTATTTCTTATAAATCACAACATTGCAATGAACATATTAGTGATAATATATAGTTATTAGATATTTAGATGGTTTATAAATGTTCCACTTGTTAAATGCTACTCTGAGGCTTAAGGCCTAGACAATGAAAAGACAGCAAGAACGACTAAAACAAGAGCTCATTTGGGGGTCCAAACGTCCAGATAACGGTGCTACCATTTTATTTTCTAAAACAAAAGCTAATGATATATGGCGAGAGAAAGCAATAGATATTTTATTTCACTTGGAAGCAAAACGCAATGGGTATGATTATAGATACACTGCTCCATGCCCACTCCAATTGCCTCCTGCAAGATACCACCAGTTTATTACTGGGGTTCATCCATCGCCCCGGTCTTCTCTCACTCAGTTCTATGCAGCTACATAGTCAGGCGAGGTTTATAACATACTAAACAAGCTACTCCTCTGCTGAAAACTCCTCCATGGTTCCCCATTGTCCTCAAAACAATTTTCTAACTTTCCAGCATGGCTCAAAAAAGCGCTTGATGATTATGTCTCTACCAACATGTTCAGATCATTATTTTTCACTCCCATTCTCTCCAGACCAACCATTACCTCCAACCAACCTGAGCAGGTCTTGCCTATGCCTGCAAACGGCCTATTTCCCCACCTCCACTGCTGCCCACTGCTGCTGAGGCTGGGGCGGGGGGGAGGGGCGGTTGACCCCTCCCTTCCCTGTGCTGCACTCCTGCTTGTCCAACCACAGCCCTTGTCACCTCGTATCATAGTGGATGGCAGTCTGTTTCTCCAATTAGACCACGTCTGTCTGCTTCACTTTTTAATGCACAGAACCTACCACAGTTTCTGACATAGAGGTGTCAGTAAAAATAGAAAATGAATATAAATAGCAACCACTTATTGAATTTTTCCTGTGTAGCGGACACTGTGCTAAGCACTTGACACAGTCATCATTTAATCATCATAACAAGGGCACGGATCCCGCAGAAGGGACCCTGTCCAGGATGTCAGAGCAGAGACCTGGACACTCTGCCGTGTCTGGCATTAATTCTTCAGTAGCCGGAGTATCTCTTTGTCCAGTGCCTCCCAGGGGAGGTAGGTGGGCTGTCCAGGTGTGTGTGCAGCTGCTTGCCAAGGGGAACGGAATTATTTGACAAAATATTTTAGGCAACATAGCTATATTTAGTGTGACCATATAATTTATCGTCCAAACTGGGGCATTTGGAATTGAGACAGGGCCTATTAATAAGTAGCTAAATCGGCGATTTCAAGTAAAACTTGAGCGTGCATCGGAGCCACTTCGGAGGGCCTGGTGAAGCACAAGTTGCTGAGCTCCACTCTGACTTTCTGACTCAGTGGATCTGGACAGAGGCATGAAAATCTGTATTTATGGAAAGTTAGCACCAAATGATTCTCAAAAGAAAGGGTGGAGAGAGAGAGAAAGAGAGAGAGAGAAAAAGAAAGACATATAAAGAGAAATAACTACAGAGTCCAGAAAAAAAAATGAAATGATCTAACTTCTGTCTTACTTTCTTAGATTTACATGCCTTAAGTTTTCCAGTTTTAATGCAGTTAGTCTAATGTACTTCTCTTAATAAAAGGCAATGTTGTTAGGTAACTCTCAGATTTTATTTCTTGATTAACTAGTGCCAGGATATGATAAGCGATTCCTGAGAGAGAAAAAATCTTTCATGAGCCAGACAGCATTTAAAGCTTAAAGGCACTGAGAAGGTCTGCGTAAAGAAATTTGCACAATTAAAAATTTAGTTTTGCCCTGGCTAGTGTTACTCCGTGGATTGAGCACTGGCCTGCAAACCAAAAGGTCAAAGGTTCAATGCCTGGTCAGGGCACATGCCTCAGTTGCAGGCCAACTCCCTGGTTGGGGGCATGCGAGACACAACCGATCAATGTTTCTCTTGCATTGAAACATTGATATTTCTCTTCCTCTCTTTCTCCCTCCCTTCCCCTCTCTCTGAAAATAAATAAATAAATCTTTAAAAATTTTAGTTTTATTTGTTCTATTTGTTTTATTTATTTTTTTCCCTAGAGCACATTTATTATCATTTCATAAAACTAGACTTTCCTGAAACTTGATTTGGGAAGTGATTGTGGAAGTAAAAAGGTTTTATACAATGTAAATAGCTATTTAAACCAGAAAAACACTAAAATTTGTGTGATGTTTTTATAGCTTGTAATGCACATTAAAATGCATAGGACAGTTTGATTTTCTCATAAATCTGGGAACCTGACTGAGCAGGCATAATGGAAATGAAAATCACGACTTGGAGAAGGCGTCCCAGATTACCTCCAGAAAAAGGGGCAGGAGCAAGATTCCGCGTTAGGTTCACCGGCTCCCCGACACCAGGCAGGATGCAGATAAAAGCATGGAGTCGAAAAACGCAAGTGAAGACATCAGGCAGAGAGGCGACGTGTGCGTGTTTGTGGCAGAAGGAGGCTAACTTCAGAAAGCAAGTCCCACCGGAGCCAAGCTTATGCCAAGAAAAGTTATAAGATGTTCATTTGATATTAGCAGGGTAATGAGAAGAAGGAGGAAAAAAGACTCTTCTCAGTCAGGGCGCTGTGAGGACCAGAGGGCAGGTTCTGGCTGGATGATGTTTGAATGATACTCTGTAATTAGTTGGCAAATAGATGCTGATATTTCTTTTAACTGCCTGGAACATGGCCCCGGCCCTGTGCCTTCATCCTACTCGAGCCAAACGCGAGGTCCCAGCTGCTAGGTTTTTTTTTTTTTTTTTTTTTTTTTTTTGCTGTCTCCCTTGCCATTTTAGATCAGGTTGTGTGGGCACCTGGCTGCACCATTCAGGATTCAGGTTGCCACAGTAACCACGTAAAGTTGCTTAGATGCTACAGCTGATGCTCAGCATCTGAATACATGCCATTGGGTCCCCTAGGGTCCTTGCTTTCTTCAGGAAAACAGAGATGGGACAAGAAAGTAAAGATAAAGGGGAATATTACAAAAGGAAGAAGAAATGGATCAATTATGTGAGTGCCTCCTTCATCTGTTCACACCATTACATCTGGTTGGACCATTCGGGATTTTTCCATCTCTCCTACTTTCTAGATGAAGAGGGAGAAGCAGAGCAAGGCACAGGGAAGGGAATGCCTGGCCAGATGCCTACAGTGAGTCACAGGCAGCCTGGAGTCTAAGCTGATGCCTTCAGGCTCCCTGTGCAGTGCTCTTTCATCAAACTTCTATTTAAAACATTTATGGCTGATTCTTTTTGAATTTTATTCTCCAGAGACTTAGGGTTTGCAAGAAAAGTTGGAAAGAGAGTGAGTAAAAGAAGAGACAGGGTGGGTGGGTTGGGGGATCTATGAGATCTGTACCCCTTCACCACCATGCACACACATTTCAACCCAGACAGCTCCAATGTTGTATAGTATGATTTTGCATGAGATTTCATCTGGCCAGAGTGACTTGCCCCTCAAAGAAAAACAATTGCTCCAGAGGAATTCATAGAAAAATTGTTCTCCAAGTTTTGATAGCTTTGTCTTTCCTTGTGGGGTGCACTCAATGTGCAAATGGACAGAAGATACCCTGGCATTCTGAGCCAGCCACTGCAAAAGTAAGACCTTTTATTTATTCACTCAACAAAGTCCTGCTTGGGAGTGAGTGGCAGTGGGCAAAGCAAACTCCCGGCCTTGGAGAGCTTGCCATCCGTGGACCTGGGGATGGTCCTCCCAATTCTACTATAAACAACAATCCCTTACGAAGATGGAGCAACTTCTGAGATTCCAAAGGACCCTTACACCTCATGCCCACTTTCTAAAGAGAAGCTCATGGTCACAGATCAGAACAAGGCAGAATCTAGCCTCTGAGACTCGCTGAGAAGTCATGTCTGACCCTTACAATCCTGGAGTCTAGCACAGTTGCTGGGCTACATAACTGACCAAATGGAATGTGCACAACAGTGAGGATGACAATGATAATTCATATCTTGCATCAGCCAGGATTCCACAGAGAAACCAAACCAAGCTTACAGGTGAAAGCCTGCAGCTAGAGGAGCAGAACTACATATCTTAGTCTCACACAGGGTGGCCACTACCCTGGGTAAGAAAACCTAGCTGTTACATGCGTATGTAGGGGGCTTTGGAAGACTTTCTGGAGGAGGTGATATCTAAGCTCAGATCTGGATTGATGAATCTGGAGTTTATTATCATGCATGAGAGAGAGAATGGCATTCCTGTCAGAGGTGTTCAGAGCAAAATGATGGTGTGAGAGCTCAGAGAGAACTGAAGAACTGGGCAGTCAGACAGGAGTCAGACCCTGAAAAACCCGACAGAGTATGGTAGCGAGGAACTTGGAGTGTGCACATCTGGGCTGGTGGACTGTTTGAGACACGATTTTCTTGGAGTTGCAAAAATGACTGAGATTTTTTTGCAACCCAGGGAACATAATACTCTCATCATGTAATGGATTCTGATGGTGACATGCCTGTGTCCCAGCACTTACACCCACTCTCTGAACTCCTCATCACCTCCACCCATCACGCGGGCAGGAAAGGGCCAAGCTGGAGCACGTGTGCGGCTCCAGCATCCTGGACAAACACAAGCACACCACACAGATATTGTGGGTTCGGCTCCAGACCACAGCAGTAAAGTAAGTATCACAGTAAAGTGAGTCATAATTTTTTTGCTGGTCTTCCTTGAATCTGTAAAAAAATGTGATGCTACATCTGTGAAGCCCAATAAAGCAAAGCACAATAAAATGAAGTGTGATTAGAATATTACCCTCCTGCTGCAGGTGAGAGGCCAGGCCCAAAGAGGACAAGGGATCTACCTAAGGACCCTGAGATAGATGATGTCAAAAGCAGGGAAGAGCCTGGGTCACTTCACAGCAGGAGCTTTGCCTGCTCTCCACCCCGGGAGACATGAGGCGATATCTGGGGCTATTTTAATTTGTCACAACTGGGAAGAGCTACTGGCACCCGATGAGAAGAGGCAGAGGGTGCCGCTAAGCTTTCTACAGAGCACAGGAAAGAACAGTCCAGCTCAGGGCGCTCATCACGCCGAGGCTGGAAAACCTTGCTTACACTATGCCTCGGTGAAGCTCTTGTTGGATGGGGCTCTGGGAAACCATCTGGTTTCCTTCCAGCTGAGCAAAGTCAAGTCCAGGGAAGATGAGTGACTTCTCCAAAGCCACACCGTGGAACTGAGGCGATTGTCACGGCTTCATTAACTTCCAGTTTAGCCCTAATGTTGATTGCCTCTCACGAGCCCGAGCGTGAGTCAGGGATGGAGATGGTGCCTGACAAGGCCAGGAGCAAGACGCTGCTCCAAATGGCCAGAGGGAGTTGTTCTAAGCCAAGGTTTATAGTGGTCACCAACATCCCCGATTGGAGGGGACAATCAGGCCCTGCTGGAACAAACAGGCACAGCCACCACACGTGAACTCAATAGATATTCATGGGGTGCTTGTTCCTGTTCAGGCACGTGCACAGGCAAAGAAACACACCCGCCACCGCCCCCCCCCCCCAACTGAGGAGTCAGGACTTGAGAACCCAGTCAGGCTCTGGACTCGAATGAACTGATTTCATGTACTTCATCACACGTCCTAGCTGGTGGGGCTTAGGCAGGAAACCAGTTCTCCAAGCTTCAGTCTTCTCATCTGTCAAATGGGGATAATAATAGTACCTCCCTCACAGGGTTGCCTTAAAAACTGAAGCAAAAGCAGCAAGTAGAAGTCACGGCACTAGTGTCAGGAGTACAATAGTTCCACTCACTGTGGGCGGGGCCCTGAACTCTTGTCTGGCTTCCCCCACTCTCAGCTCAGCGATCTGAGATACGTTCCTCTCCATTTCCGGGTCTCAGCACAACGAACAGGTTGGATCAGTTCGTTGTGGGCTATGAATCTTATCCTCTGGCTCCCCAGTGACCCCTGGGTCCGGCAGCATCCTTCTCTTCTAGAACCTGGCTGTCCTTCCCACCCTGTGCAGATGTCGTTTAGGTCCTTGCATCACCCACCATCCAACCAGCACAGGTTGGCTGGATCCCAGGGTTCAGGAAAGTGGAGGTGGTGACAAAGCTGTGGCTTCAGGTGGGCCAGCTCCCGTTCCCACTGGCTGCCCCTGGCTGCTGGAACGCATATCAGAGCCAGCCTGCTGTGATCATGGGCAAAGTCATCAGAGGGAAGATTGTAGTGTTTTTATTTTTAACAAAATGACTCATTCCCCCTCTGGCTGTGAGCTGTTGAAGGCTCAGAAAGGGAGCAGGAGATGTTAGAAGTGCAAGTTCAGGACACTTTTACCCCACTGGGAGCCAGCCACAGGGGATGCCACACATTTTTGCTCTGCTTAATAGGGCTTGGAAAAAAGTGTTTAAACCATAGAGGCTGTCTCCGGGCTACGGCTGTTAGGGCAAGAAAAAGAAGGGTGATCACCGCAGAAAGCGGCAGTGGCAGAATTAGAACCCCGGTTAGGACTGGGGGAAAATGCTGGAGGAAGCTAATGCTAGGTGTGATCGGGGCAGGGGGCTTTCCGGAAAGTGGTTTCCAAAGTAGGCTTAAATCAGGAGCTTTTCAATTATGTCCCACAAAGTCATGGGACCCCTCACCGCTCCCTCTCCATCTATCCCGGGTAGTTCTAGTTCTCTGCCTTGCTTCGAATGGAGTGGCTCTGTCTTGTATCTACCTCACATATTAAAATCTCAAGAGTTAACATAATTACTGGGTCCTCATTATGAGCCAGGCGTTGCACGAAACACCCAATAGGTGTGAAGTTATTTAGCTTCATAACAACCTTATGAAATATTTACAATTACTGTTGCTATTCTCCACTCTATGAAACGGTGGATTAAAGCCAAGGTAAATCATTTGCCTTGAGTCACCAGGCTGAAACGCAGCTTTGCCAGAACTGGAAATCAGACCTGCCTGTCTGCAGAGTGCATTTTCTTAACCACAGGGCTATGTGGCCCCCGCCCCCCGCCCCCATGCTCCGTTGCTGCATAAGCTTTTGTTTTTTAAAAAGCATTCCATGCTTATTTTTAAGGGAATAGAATAAAAGTTTGAAAGTGACTGTTTAGTTCTTCTGAGATCCCTCCCAGCCCCAAATCTCCAGCTTTGATGTTATAGAGAAGGAAGGAATCCAAAGCCTCGGCACTAAGTTTGGTGGTGGGAGACCAGGACCGGCGCTGGGACAAGGGGAGTAGCTGGTGCCTAAGCACTTAACAGGCTAGGTGATGCTCAAAAGCCTTCACACACATTAACTCCTTTAATCCTTGTACCAACCCTCAGCAGTGGGTGGCACCACTAGTACTCCCACTTCTAGGTAAGAAAACATTATAACAAAATTGTCCCTTATCCAAGGTCACACAAACCAAAGATAATAGGCCAGGTTCCAGAGACTGTGCTCTTCACTGCTGGGCTCTGTTGAGATGACTCGATCTGGAGGAAAATCGCTTTCCTTAATATCAGCATTTATTGTTGAACATCGCACCAATGCAAATTTATGTAAATAGATATGCAGATCTGCTGCTACCCTGGCATCAGTGCCAGTTTCCCATCAGGAATATCGGTGCAACAAAATGTGGCCACTGTCACTGATGGGAGCTCTCGCAGTGGTAGACATGTCAATAATTCCTTATATTTCTCAGGCTCGGAAGGAATAAATATGTATTATATAGCTATGGGCCTACACAAGCTGCAAGTTTGCATTTTCTTTCTTAGAGATATTTTCCAACTGTGGATGGTTGGTATCCATTGAAAGTGAGATAACGTCTAATAGTGTATTTTCTTACTGATTGCTGCATTCGGGACTTGCTGCAATCCCGTGAAGAAGGTAAAACACACCTTTGAGAGGTAGCAGACAGAGTGAAGGTGCTTTCTTAGGGCGCCCTTGGAAGTTGTCCACCTGGTCTTCTTTCTATGTCTCCTCGCCCCTTCAGCGGAGAATTTCCCTTACACTGCAGCAGAGCTTTCTTAGTGGGAGGCAGGAACGCTCGTGTCCAGTTTGCTGCATAGAAAGGGAAAGGAAACTGCATCGCTGTCCCTTTAAAATGGGCATGCAGATCCCACAGAAGACCTGCAGCCTAGTCAAGGAGAGAGGAATGGGGTTCACTGAGCGACTGCCGCCTATGGCACGGTGCCTGTGCTTTGGGTAACCCTACCATGTCATTTATCATCCAAAGAATGAAAAGGGGGTGCTATTAATAATTACGTCCGGACCACAGGCATAAACCGAGACTGCCCTGGGAAGACTGGAATGTAGAGGCACCCTGATGAAGAGATCATTCATCACACCCCCAATAATGGAGGTGACTCTTTCTTTGTTCTGAGTCTCCGGAAGGTGAAGCCTGCTCAGGGCCACACAGCAAATGCACGGCAGAACCATCTGTCTGATTCTGCATCCCTGTGTCAAGGCCAAATGCATGGCAGAACTGTCTGTCCGATTCCACATCCCTGTGTCAAGGCTGACATCAGAGATGGGGACCCTTGACACTCTAGCCACACAAGAGCTGACTCTAGAGGTTGCTTAGTTGTCAAGCGTTTCTTCTGCCCACGGTATTCCCAGCCATTGTACCTTGGCCAGCTGGTCTCAGGTAGGTCGCAATAACTGCATATCTCCAGCAGAGGGCAGTGTTGCCATGCTGGCCAAGGAGAGGGCAGGCGACAGGGAACAGGAAGGAGGCTCAGGCTAAGCAGGCCTTGATGGCCCTGGCAGTGTCACTAAAACAGCCAGCCTCATAGGCTGCCTGCTGGCCACCTGCTTCCTTGGCTCCCATTCCCTTAAGGCTCACCATGGATAAACCCGTTGTCCCCCTCACCTGTCTGTTTGCTCCCAAGATAGAGCACCTGAGCAAATTCAAGAGCTTGATGCCACCTGGGGTAGTAAGAGACCCGAGGAGAGTTTCCAAATTGGAAACAGGGACTGTTGCCATTTTCTCGTTTGCTCAGAATTACTCCAGAGCTAGGAGTGCTGTTGACATATGTGTTACCACTTAATCTTTCATAAGAAATCTTTTCCATGGGGGAGCTGCAATCTGGATCCATGCCAGTTGAGCTAATTACATTTCCTCAGAAGACTGACGCTGTGTAGGCTACATTTTTTTCCCTAGGAGTTAGGGCTTTCAAGAATGCAGTTTAGGCATTGGGGGTGGGGGCAAGGGAGGATGGTGACAAAATGGTCCATGGACCATGGTGACAAAACGGTCCATGGAAAACCAAAGACCAGGGTCTGAGGAGGAAAAGGAAACCCCTCAAGTGTCACTAACAGTTTTTTTCTTCTCTTGGCCTCATTCAGGGTGACATTCGCTTGTAGTTTTTCCCCATAACTAGGAATTCAATGCTCTTTGAAAAGAAATCGGATTCACAGGGGGTGTGAAACAAAGCAGAAAATGATGAGAGGAGGAGAAAAAAAAAATCCAAATGGAAAAAGGAGAAAGAAAAAAGTCCTTTTAACAATTTCTCTCATCTAAAGTGGGTGGGACAGCATTTTTATATTAAGTTCAGCATTTTGTCAGGAGGAATGAAAATGCTCTGTGATCCTCAAACTAAGGATTGCTGGTGAATTTCTACCCTCCTGCCGGCATAGATCTTAATCAACCGGAAAACCTCAAAATGACAAACAAAAGACAGCTTTGCTCTCTGAGGTTCATTAGCTCAGGCCAAGGTTGAGAAGACACGCTAGAAACAGGCGAGCCGGAGGAGTCACTGTGTGGGCAATTCTCCCTTCCAGCTCCCAGCCCCATCTCCTTGCTCTATAACCGGGGGGCCTTCCTGGGTTGTTTCCCGGAGTATGCGCTTCTCAGAGTCAGTGGTGAGAGGACTTGAGGCTGATGGGGCAGCTGGGGAGGAGGAGGAGGTTCTCTGGTGGGCTGGCTCAGGCAGAGCCCAAAGTCACTTGCCTCTCGTTTCAAGGACGTTGGCCAGTGTCTTGAGAATGACAGCAAATCCAGGCCCTGCTCCAGCTCCTCATCTTCCTTCCTGGCAGCTCCTCTTCCTTCCTGTGCTCCTTCCTCATGTTCAAAATGTACTACGCTCTCCTGGACATCTGACTAGAAACTCCACAGACACCTACTCTTCTCCTCTCTTTCTCGACCAGATCTCCAATCCTATCAGAACATCTTTCTAATCTCTCCTGCAAACCTCCTCTTCTTTTATGGATCCTGGTCTGGCCCTCAATATCCTTCCCTTAATAACTTCTTTGCTGTCCTCTCTGCCCCTTTATGCACAACGGCCAAAGTAAGTAAACCTCCTTTAGTCCATTTTTAAAAAATATTTTATTTATTTATTTTTAGAAAGGAGAAGGGAGGGAGAAAGAGAGGGAGAGAAACATCCATGCGTAGTTGCCTCTTGAGGGCCCCCTACTGGGGAACTGGCACGCAATCCAGGCATGTGCCCTAACTGGGAACTGAACCGGCGACCCTTTGGTTCACAGGCCAGTGCTATATCCACTGAGTCACAGCAGCCAGGGCTCCTTTAGCCCATTTCTGATGGTCTAATCTCTCTCTACAGTCCTTGAGCAACTTACCACTTCCTAAAGATCAAGTCCCAGTTCCTTAGCCTGGCATTCAAGGCCCGTTGTGACCTGCTCTCACTGGCCTCTCAGGCATCTCTCAGTATCCTGTCCCTGTGCTGCATCCATACAGAGCCCCCATTCCTCCTCAGCACCTTCTTTCCATCCCCATTGTGTTTCCTCAACTCCCTGCATCTACTCACATGGTTCCCTTGTCTAAATTCTGTCTACGTCTCATGCTTCAGCTTAAAAGCCACCTTCTCCTCAACAGTACGCTTCCCACCCTCCATGTCGCTGCACAAATGGAAGCAAATCTCCCTGGCTTGTGAATTTCCACAATGCTTTACTTGCAACACATATATTTTTTAAGTGATCTCATATTTAGCCTTTTTTATGCTCTTCTTTTTTCCCTCCCCTTTTCAGTATGTATTCCATGAAGACGGAATCACCTTCTTTCCACACATAGCTTTCTGTATGGCAAATTTTGTTTTATTGTATTTATTTATTATTTTATTTTTTTATCCTCACCTGAGGATATTTTTTCATTGTTTTCACAGAGAGAGGGAGAGGGAGAAACATTGATGAGAGAGAGAAACATCAAGTGGTTGCATTCTGTAAGCTTCCTGACCAGGGATTGAACCTGCAACCTAGGCATGTGCCCTGACTGGAATTGAACCTGCAGTCCTTCAGTTATGGGACAATGTTCCAACCACCTGCTCCACACTGTGGTAAATTTTAAATTTCAATATATTAATAAGGTTAATGAGTCCTTGTAGAACCCCTAAATGAAGAAGTAAACCAAAGTTGGATGGATGCATGAATAAATGACTGTGCATGGATGAATAAATGAATTTGTGTACTTATGCACTCAAGTATATCTTGGAAACCTACTATGCAAATTAATCCAGGAATAGATGAATGCTTATGTGCATAAATGAATAAAAACACGCATGCACGAATCTGTGAATGAATGACTGGATGGCTGGATTCCCGATTCTCAGGATTGTCTCTCACGGAGCCGTTTTCCAAGTTACTCTGCAGGCTGCTTTGTGCTGTTCTTTCACCAATTCTTGAGTACAACTTTGTTTTTACGAATTAAAAGCCTTAACTGTGTTCAGAACTTCAACCACACAAACCCATTTTTTTTTTCTTTACTGGCCATTTTTTCCCCTCTAGGTGAGGCTGGCCTGCATTTGCACCATACCATTGAAATTGGGCACAGACAATAAAATTAATTCTGGGCAGCTTCTCAAGCCCTCTCCTTCTACATCTTGACCAGGCTTCCTATTCAACTCCGAGGTCTTCATTCTTTCTTGATTCCAGCACTCACCAGTTTCTCCCGAGGATGGTCTCCACCAACCCCAAGCCAAGGCATCCCTGTGAGAGAATGATATTCTAACCACATTTGTTCTGAAGTGGTTTGGCTATTTCTCTGGGAAACATTCTTAAGTGTTCCCAGAAGGATGGTATCATTACCTCTAGGTATTATCGCACGGTGGCCAAAATCCGTGGGTTTTACTTCAATCCACAATAGAGATTATCTGCACTTTAAATTCTTATTAGAGGATTTGGTTGTAAATCAAATGAGAGCCAGCCCTTCTTAGCAGCTCATTTATGATATCTGATGTTTGGTAGAGAAAGTCTAATAGACATGCTAACTATCTGTTCATCTCCAGTTTCCACTGGAAAGGACACACCCGAGTCATATTATCTCAGCCAGTGGCAGAAATGCTTTCCTGGAGTTACGGCTTAATATTTTGCTCTTTGTCTTTATGGAGGGATGATAAGAAAACTGCCCAGGAAAAAAAAAATCATCTCTGTATTTTTCCAAAAGTGTGACTGAAGGTGGACTCTACTATTTAACTCAATGGACTTCAAAGTCTCTATTTATATTATAGAAAGTCCCACAATTAAATAATGGGTCACATCGTGAAGCTAACTAAGGAGCAGGCGGGCTGTGCTCTACCACAGTGTACACACCTCGGTGAAAGAACACAGCATACTTCATCACTGATGTGGTCCTGTCTGCCCCAGGAAACACCACAGCATCAGCTTTAGGACCTGGAGCCAGGCTTGCGTCACAAGGTCTTTATTGGATGAAATCGAAACTCAGAGGCCACTAATGTTTATTTGCCTATTTACCTGGCTTATCGCCTCGTATCAGGGGTGGGACTCCAAGGAGCATTCTAGAAGAGAGGTCGCAAAGCTATTGTCCATGGGTGGGCTGTCTGTTTTGTAAATAAACGCAGTGGGACATTATTGAAACACAGCTGCATTCATTCATGTGTGCATTATCTGTGGCCATTTGCACATTTTAACAGCAGAGTTGAGTAGTCACCACAGAGACCTTATAGTTTGCAAAGCCTCAAATGTTTACGTTTTAGTTCTAGAAAAAACAGCATTGGGACAGAGTCAAAGGACATGAGTTAGAATCCAAAGTTCATCCGTGTTTAAATGGCCCCACACCATCCGAGGTTCAGTATCCTCAACTGCAAAATGGAACTAGTAATTCTGTCTGTTTTGTAGTTCTTTTCAAGATTAAATAAGACCCATGAGTGTAAATAGCATGGTGCCATATACGTCCACTATGAGCAAGGCGCCACGCTCATTCTGAGTGAGGCTAAGGGACTAGGACAGGATGACATCTATGCTGGGGCCAGACACAAGCATGATCCCTTCCAAACAAAAGTCAGTGCAGCAATTTCCCTCCAGGAGAACCACTACCAGAAGAATTTCCTCCCAAATCCATGGCCTAGAGGAAGCATTCTCTGTTAGTTCTTCTCATTGAACAGTAACTAGAGAGATAATCTCAGGTGGGAAAAGCACAGTGCATTTCTTCCAGGGCCTCATATGTCAGGTATGATTTTAATTTCAGATAATGTCCAAGCTAGATAAGAGTCCCATTGGTAGTGTGAGCCACTCCACTTTCTGGTGCTGCCTGTGTCTAAGCTGGCATCCTCCTCCCTCCCTCCCTCCGCCTGGCTCTAAGCTAGAAGAGACCCCATTGGGATGGAGGTGTTCTCAACCTTGCTTTCCCCCATTGTTTCCTGAAGCTGGACTGACTCACGGAAATCCCCACTTGAGATGCAAGTTTGCTCCAGTCCCTGAGTTGAGCTGTTTCTGCGCTCGGACCACTGGAATGGACCTGATCCACCCAACAGCATGAATGCAGAGGACACACTGCAGACACTTGGTAAATTCCACTCACATGGAATTGAATAAAATTGGGTTTGAGCCTTGCAGGGGATGGCGATAGAGCAGGGGCAGGAGAGGTGGAGGTAGAATGATGTCAGCTACAATTAGGCGATCAGGATGAGGTTTGGAAAAATTGGAATGTATTAAACCAGGAATTTAATAAATGCTCAAAGCCTATCCTGCTGCTCACACAGTCTAAATTGAGGTGAATACGTACGTAAGGAGAAATATCCACATAGGAGACGAAGTTCTTCACTATTAATAGCTAAACCAATACCCAGTACTCTCCAATGATGAGCTCTGATAAAAGCCTATTTGCAGCAGGAAGCTTAGGGATCTAAGCCGGCCATATTCAATCCTTTTCCTTGAGTGGCTCAGTCTGCAAAGAGGTTACAGCATAAACTTCTCACTCATTTATCGGCATACATGAAGGAAGACGTACAGACAGATGTGGCTTATCTTTCCCCAAGAAGGCAAAAATTTATCCAGGCGTGCTTACCACATGGGAGCCAAAAGTGACCCTGAAAACAAACATGGCCCATTCAATGTCCTAAAGGCTAACCAATTAGATTGGCTACTAACAGAATAGACAGACATGGAAGGAGATATAACAGACACGTCCTTTCCCTACAATTTGTCATTTTAAACTTTGCAAAGCATTTACAAACATATTTCTTCCCTCTACTCCTCACAACACTAGGAGATAAATAAAATCATTTTTCCAGGTAAGAAAAAGGGTGCAGAGTTACTAAGTGACTTTTCTGGCGTCACTCAGCTAAGAAATGGCTGAGCTGGATCTCAAACCCATGTCTGCTTGATTCCAAGGCCCACGGTTTCTCCTCTACAGCCTCGCTACTCAAAGTGTGATCCATGGACAAGCTACTCAGCACCAGCTAGATAACTGGATGCATTTCAGGGATGCATGGGTCTCAGACCCACTCCAGGCCTGCTGAATCAGAAGCCCTGCGTGATTTGTCTGTGTGTTGAAGTTAGAGAAGCCCCATCCTGCACAACACTGCCTAGCTCTTGATATTTTTTTCCCCCAGAAAACAAGCCCAGTCATTGTGGTCAGATCATGCAGAGAAGGCGGACCTGGATTCAGGACCCCCGTGTCACTGATGCCCCCTGCTGGTTGGGTTGGAACCCTAAGTGCTGCCAGGCCAGGCCTGAGTTTCCTGAGGCTTTTGGGCACTTTGCATCAACTGGCCAGTTGCCCTTACTGGAGCCAATGTCCCAGGTCCCACTCTATCTCTCTTTATTGCCATGCAATCTGTCTAAACCATGGAATCCCCCTGAACTGGGTCAATTTTATCCCATTGTGTGGCCATCCCAGACCCCCAAAGGAGGAGAGTCTGTTGTATTTCCCCTTGAAGGAAAAGAATACACAGCTCTATATGTGTGGAATCTTGTGGGAATGAAGTCCCAGAATAACCTAAAGAGTTTGCCGTGAATTTAGAGCCATTTATTTCCCTTTTTCACTTTTGATTAAGTTTTGTTATTTCTCAGCATAATTTTCTAGGGCAGATTAAGATTCATAATGTTCTAAAATACTGTGATTCCTGCAGAAGAGAGCTTTGAAATGACAGATACATTTGTTGATATGCTGCTTAGGTACTTTCTTTCACTGTAACCTCAGAACAACACTCTGAGGAGAGGGGAATCACCCCCATTTTGTAGATGAAGGCTCAGCCTCCAGTCATGCTGACAGCGCCAGTTTTTGAGAGGAGTTTGGCACCATTCCCAAGATGCATCTGTTTGAGGTGAATGGTAAGTAACATATTAGGAGTGAAGGATGCCCCCAAACGAGTAAGACTGAGGCTCCTAAATTGACCATTTGACTTGAATATATGAGGTAGTAAGCGCTTAATGATTTTTTGAAAGAATTGCACAGATAGTAATGAGTAGGAAACAGTGTCGAAATTTTGAATGAATTTAGACAAACAGAAGATATGATAAAAATGTTGAGATTACGGATGGCTAAATCTTCAAGTATGACCTGCAGCCCTGAGGGCAGGCTTTCCCTCTTTTCTCTGTTGTTCGCAATGACAAAAGTAGCAGAAGCAACCATGGAAACAGACTGGAGGCAACTGTACTCATTATCTGTTGCTGCCTAACAAGTGATTGCCACACTTGGTTGCTCAAAGCCACATGCGTTTATCGTTTCCGTTGCCGTGGGTCAGGAATCAGGGCACGGGTTTTCTGCTTCAGCCTCCCACGGGCTGCCAGGACACTCTTGGCTGGGGCCATAGTCTCATTTGAAGCCTTGACTGGGGGAGAATCTTCTTCTAAGGTGGCTCAGTGATTGTTGATAGGATTTGGTTCTTCACAGGCTACTGAATTGAAGGCCTCAGTTCCTTATTGGCTGTTGGCCTGAGGCCACCCTTAGCTTCTTGCTCCCTGGACTGTCCAATGTAGTAGCCGAGAAGTCAACAGAGCCCAGCAAGATGGAAGTGACAGCCTTGGTAACCTAATCGTGGAGGTGGCCGAATATTCTATTTGCTAGGAGTGAGTCACCAGGGGAGAGTGATTACAACGGACCTGAATACCAGGAATTACAGATAATTCGAAAGATGGCAATCGTAACTATGATTCCCTGATGTGTCTGGAATTTGGCTGATCACAATTTACAAGCTCTCATTTACTATTCGACTTTCAGTTGCATGTGGATTGCAATACCCATTTTACAGATGGAAAACAGAAACATGAGGTTAAGCAACTTGTCCAGGGTTACATAAGTGGCAAGGTTGAGATGAAAAATCATGACTTGTGTGACACTAAAACCCATATTCTAAGAAGAACTCTTTTAAAATGTTATTTTCTCTCATGGGGTCTTCGTAGGGAGCAAGGACCAGGGGCTCCTTTCGCATCCAAGTCCTTCAAACTTGGTCTAACACACAGGGGGACTCAATCCAGGGAGATGGATACTTATTGGAGAAACATTTAAGTTAGTGAATGAAGTGGTCATTAATTTACAATGAATTACTGTCCACAGGAACTGCTGGTATTAGCTGAGGCAGACAGGAGGATTCCCCTGGTTAGGTAAGAAATGGATCAGAAAAATGACAAAGGATGGAATGGCCATTGCCCATCCCCCCATGATGGACATTGTTCAAACACCTCTGAGATAGGGATTGGAGCTTATAATTGAAGAAATAGTAATTGAGCAAGATTTAGATATAAGCAGAGCCACTTGGGCCGCGAGAGCATGAATCAAGGAGTAGCGCAGAGCTGATGTGCCAGTGGGATGAGTTTTCTAAGGAACAGATAACTCCATCACAGTGGCCAGATGTTCAGAAGTAGGGTGGACTTCAGCTTGATTCGCTGGCTCTGTGGTGTCGTCAAGGCCCTGAATTCTCCCTTGGTGCTCCGCCTTTTGCAATGTTGGCGTCATTCTAAAGCTGGCCTTGGTCAGGTTGGTCTTCACTCCCAACTGGCACCGAATGGCAATGACATGGACAGAGCCATCGGCAGAAGTTTCCGAAGGTACAGTTGGGAAAAGTGTTAAATTAAATGCGTGCATTTTTTTTAGATGGAGGGGAGGAGGGGCTTTATGATCATGGAGGAAGGAAGTATTATGCCTAATTGCCCTAAAAAAGTAAAGGTCATAAGCATGATAGCTATTTATGTCTTTTTCTTGATATTTCCATTGGTTCTTCTTCCTTAGGACACAGCAGAAAGACACTTCACTTCTCTGTGTCACAGGGTTCTGCATGTCTATAAATGTCACCTGAAAAAAATGTTCTGTGTCAAAAAAAAAGGGAAGTTCTAGTGTTAACTGGAGTTTTGTTTTTTCAAGTAATGAAGGACTTCTCAGTGCCTATGCACCAGGAGGTTCCTGGAGAGAGGATTCACACAATACATCTCTAAACCTATTGAACCGCACAGCTGTTTGTTCAAATTTCATGTACAACTAGTGTACTGTGAAAAGGCTTTGGGAAATGCTTACCGAAAGGTTTTGTGGTGTTGAGAGAACAACACCTCCCCCTACTGACCTAAATGTCTTGGAATACTACTTCTCATTGTGTAGCTTTTCCATGATTGTGATTATTTTTATAGTTGTGGAATATCTGTTTCCCCCTCTCTAGTGTAAATACCGTGCTTGTCTTGCTCATTACTATATAGATGTTTATTTGTGATGCCTTCTAAGTAGGTGCTCAATACATTTGTGAATGAATGAATCAATGCATGATTAAAAGTCAGAAGTCCTGGATTTCATTCCCAGCTTGGTATCTATCTTGGTATCTGACTCCTGCAAAGTCCCTTCTCAGTCTATTTTTTGCAAGAGAAGAGAATGGAAATGAATGATCTCTGGAATCCCTTTTAGCATTAGATGCTATGGTCTAATTTCTTGTCTTTTTCAGATGTAGCAATTCCATACTTTCCCTTACAAATAGGATATTAAATACCTTGGAGTCGTGAGAGAGTATGTTATTGGCAATAAAGGAAATAGGGTCTACAAAACACTCACATAGCATAGCACCAGACCTGAGTAAGTGGCAGCCCTTTCTGCTCTTGTGGCTATTGAAACGCAAGTGCTCTGCCTTCTTATCCAGTGCTCTCCTAAATTCTACTTATGATCCCTAGGACCGAGCACAAACGAAGAATTCAATGAATACATCAGTTGAATGCACAAATATCTAATATAAATATCAAGTTGGACAAATGTCACTAATCAAAACATCCCCAACTAGTACAAGGTGTAATTCCAAAATTCCAAGCCAACACTTTCTTCTGCTTAGACCTATCACAGCTTAAATCCTCAACTGCGACTAAAAATGCCAGCCCCTCCCATGCCATCCATGAGGGCTACGGTGTCCAGGTCAAGCGGAATTTTTCTCAAGTAAAAATTGATCAAACGAATCCAGGTGATATCAGATTAAGACAAAAATGAAAGACATGCTCAAAGAAAGGATGACTGAATACAATGAGTGGAGCAGAACAGGATGGTCAGAGAGAAGCCACAAAGGGCCACGTGCGTGTTAATGAATGCACGTGAAATCAGGGGAAGTCCGCGCCCTGGTGCTAATAATGGGAGGGGGCACTATAGGCTGAGTGTCTGTATGTAAAACACTGTATGATTTCAAATTAGTCAAGGGAGATATAGGACACTGGACTCCAGTACATTTTAAAATATTATTTTCAGTGAACATCCATTAAAAACGAAACCACTGCACTGTAATAAAGCACGCTCCATTACGTGGAGAGAAGGAGGTGAGAGTGTGATACTATGGGCAGGACGTGACCTGCATTGATGTCACTGTGGCTCAGGCCACTTCACCGCCACCGCATAGCGTGGCTTTTCGTGAGCAGCGACCATGTCAGCAAGATGTGTGCTGGTGTGTGTGTGTTTTCCAGATAGGTTTGGCGGGTTGCGTTTTTTAAGCATTAACTTGTAATTATGCAAATATATATATGTTACATGCTAATCTTTCAAGCAGTTTTAAGAGAACCAAATTCCAAAAATACAGTTGCTACAAAGCAAGTCCAAGACGTTCTTTGTAAACTATCTCTTGCTTTTTTTTTTGTTTGCTTGTTTGTCCTCCTTCCTTCTCATCCACCCATTACGTCTCCAAGTCTTTGGGCATGCGTTTCTTAATGTGGAACTCTATATGGATTTAGAGGGTCAGGAACCGCCCTGAAATTTCATCAAATTTTGCACATGGGAGTGAATGCCTTTTTGTTTCTGGAGAGCGTGTCATATTCACAAAGTGACGTGTGAGGGCATTACTCCCTTGCCACTTCAACGTTGAGAATTAATCATGTTAATTAGAGGGAACAATGTTCTGTGAAAACAGCCATAGGTTTTAAGAGTAAGACAGATTAAAATTCTGGCTCCATAAATTTCTTGAATGACTAAATAGCTCCATACCTTAGACCTCTTCTTTAAAAAATGAGATGATACCGACTCTGCAAGGTCATTTTTAAAGGTCAGATAATCAAATAAACCAAATTAAATGTTTCAGAGTATCTAATTCAGTACCCAGCAAACAGTGGATATTCGGAAAGTGATAGCTGATATGATCATTATGATTATTCTTGAAAATACTCTTTCCAGCACCAAAGGGCCAGATCACACCCCCGACTGCCCTTCCAGAGGTCTGTCTGCCGGACCCAGGTCTCATTTAATGTGAAGGCCCCTCCACCAGGCCACCAACCACCCTCAAACACATTCGGCCGTTCTTTGCTTCTCCTCTGCATGGCTGCTTTATTGAAAGACCTTCAGTTTCCCATCTTTATTTAGCCAGCGAGCTTTACTCAAACCATTTCGAACAAAGAAAAACAAGACTGGTTTACTTTAAAAAATCTTCTTTGACCTTTAATCACAGCTGAAGATAACTCAGTCTGGGCTTCTTTATTGCAGTGGTTTAGAACTAGCCGCTGTCGCCCCTGACTCAGATAAATGCTTGCCCTGTGTTATTACAATAAAACCAACATCACAGAGTGATATTTTATTCCCCCTTTCTTGATGATATCATCACAGAGAATTAATGTTTTCTTTTTTCATTACTGCTTCATTGTATGAAATATGGACTAACTCAAACCTTTGGTCCGATATTTTCATCTACCATATTGAGGAAGGAGGAAACTCAACCACTGAGTTCAACAGGTGAACACCAGTGTGGAATTATCAAAGGAGAATGTTTGATGTGTGTTCACACAGAGAGGAGGCAGAGTGCACTCCATTTAAAGCTTTCTCCTGGGTCTCAGCTATCCTGTGTCCTCTGTTTTAGTCAACGACATTTCTATCCTCTCTAGCATACAGGTTCAAACTTCATCTTAATGGTAGCTAACTATTGGAACACGACTCAATGGGATTTGGCCAGGAGAGGCATAAAATACCTGAATCTTGCCTATTCCTGGCAAGAATGTCCAAGGACAATAAGCACATAAACAAAGACAGCAAATAAAAAATCAAACTTCCTCTTAATTTTTTTTGCCAGAGACCCAAATTTGATCTCTTTGTTAAACTGGACTAGAATCAAGGGATAAATTGGGGATGGGCAGGAGAAAAGGAGACTATTTTTCTCACATGTCCAAATCTAAATCTTACCTAAAGGTAAGGTCTTTAGGTAAGGCCTGGTGCCTTTTAACCTTGACTGCCTATTGGAGTCAACTCGGGAGCTTTTAAAACACCGCTGCCTGGGTCCTGCCCCCAAAAGACTTTGAAATATATAGACTGGGATGCGGATGGGAGAATCAGGATTTAGAAGTCTTCAGGCGATTCTAGTATGTGGCCCATATTGACAGCCATACTCTCTAGCTAGTTGTCCGACACTGAAGTGATAACTTCCTCAAGCAGTAGTACTTTCCAAACTTTAATGTGCGTGGGATCACCTGGAATTTTGTTAAAATGCAGACTCCGAGTCAGTAGTGCTGAAGTGGGACCCAAGAATGTGAATTCTGCAAGTTCCCTGGTGCTGGTGGTTAATGAATTGTGTTTTGAATACCAAAGTCTTAGAGTTCTTGACAGGAGAGAGAAGGGGAAGTTTCAAGTTTGATAAACTAACCTATTGATCTGCAGTGAAAGGAAAGAATATAGAAGAGAGCATTAAAATGTTGTGCATTATTCAGTCACCCTATTTTGGGCTACTTGTCCCTACATCTGCTCCAGAATCCAACCTAAACAGATTTAGTAACACTGGTTTTTTGTTTGTTTGTTTGTTTGTTTGTTTTAAGCAAGGTGGTGTTGAGAGAGGAATGGTGTAGGAATATTCCTTCCAAACAATGTTGGCTGTATAAGAGGGATGACCTTCATGGAAGAGGAGATATTTGAACTGAGTTCTCTAGGAGAATAGTTTTTCAGGTGGATAAATCAATTTTGAGTCCAAGAGATAGCAAATGCAAGCTTAGAGAGGCATAAAATAGAGGGCGTAAGGTTCAAAAAAAGGTACAAATGTTTTGCAGTGTAGTTTTAGGACTCAGGTAGATAGGAAAATATAATGAGCAGACTAGAAACTCGGGCACAGAAATGTGGAGTCCTGAGATGCACTGCAGGCAGCAGGGAACCTAGAAGGATTCTGTGCTGGGACAGTCATACTGAGATGCATGGTGGCCCACCTTCGGCACTTGTCTTTGCTGTTCCCTTGCCCTGGAATACTCGTTTTCCTCCATTTTCCCTGATGAAGATCTACTCATCCATGCTTTAGTTGAAATAACATCTCCCCACTAGAGATAATCAATCTTCTTTCTGCGCTTTGGACTCAAGTTATTTAGGTGACATGAGATATTTAAACAGAAAATATGGTGTTTTATTAATCTTGGAGTCTCTTGACCTGTCAACACCTAGGCCTTCTCCTGGCACATGTTAGCTGTTCAATAAACAGTTGTTGAATTAAATTAAACAAGATAGAAAAAGCCATGCCATCAATTATGGCTTAAGCATTCACCATCTCCACTCTTCTTATGTTTGACTTGAGTGTTGATCAAAGAGTATTTACTGACAAAACCATGTACTCACACCGGTGCTGTCTCCACAGAGACTGTGCGGAAGAGCAAAGGGTTGGGAGTTAAAAGGCCTCTTGCATCACAGACACATTGATGGCTCAATTTCTCCTGTCAGGGTGTCAAGTCCAGATGCTGAGGACCTCCACAAGCACAGCTGGATCTTCTTACGCCGGATTGACATGAAAGAACAAAAGGATAGCAATGGCACCAGCCATTCCACCCGACTTTGCTGCTAGTGCTTTGGAAACAAAGCTATCCATCAGGCCATTCATTCATCAGCCTGAAGTGAAGAGAGAATCATAATAGTAGCTATTATTCCTAGTGTGCTTACCACAAGTCAGACACTGTGGGAAGATGTCCTATGAAGTATTGCACATAATTTTTACACTAATCCTGCAAGACAGACATTATCATATTCTTTTTGTAGAAGTGGAGACTGAGGCAGCAACTAATTGAATGTTGTACCATGCTGGGGATCATTCGAAGGGTACTGATGAGTGCTAGAATTGGGAAGTAAGCTCAGGCTGTCTGACCCCAAAGCCCAGGCATTTCAGTATTTCATGTCTCAAGAAATTGAAAGGGATACTGCGAGGACCAGGGAATGTTCTGACAGGTGCAGGGAGGGCACAGAGGAATCTGTGCCAGCTGGGAGCCTTTAAATCTAAGCCCCCATTGTTATCAGCTCCCACTGATGCAAAAGCAATGGGACACAGAAGAGCATTTGAAAATGTTCCTATTGATTGGAAATGAATAATTATTACCTTCTCTATATTACAGATTTACTATCAGAAAGTAATAGCAGAAATGCTAAGCGAGATTAATAGCCACGTTTCATTATTTTTAACCCAAACTATTGATTTTAAAGTGGCATAAGGTATGGCAGTTTATTACAATAAAACAATAAAATAGACTATATGAAATAATTGAGAATAATCTTTTCCCTTTGTTGCTGCAGCTATGGGATATAACGCGCCGTGCATGTGAAGGCGTTTATGGCAAGCTCTATCCAGAGATGGCAGCTTAAGCACTCTATAAAGAAGCACTTTGAAACCAGCGTATTATAAATAATCAGCAGTAAAGCTGGTAAATGGGTCTTTAATTTGATTCTATTATGTCATAAGGACCAAGGGGGCCCAGCATCAAAAACACTAACTATGCAGCGGAACACGAAAGTAGATACATCACACGGCCTCAAGATGGCCTTCCCACCTGGGGAATTTCTGGAAGCAGCTGGGTCACTGATGTTGAGTGAGGGGTACTATCCTACCTACGTGTCCGCAGCAAACAACGCTTCTCCTCCTATCACAAAAGAGCCTCCCACCAGTCTTCCTCACTGGGCATCGTTTCTCCTAGCATCTCCTCAACTTCCATTCACTTAGCCCGTTTTCACAGTTAACAGCAGAGACGCTCAAAGGCAGTTTCTTTCTGGAGTCGGTTCTGTTGATTGGGGTCTTAGGGGCTGCCAAAAATAATGTATGACTTCATTGCCAAAAGTAGGCCACAAAGGCTGAAGCAGGTGACGGGCCAGCTGCATATATTATGCTAATCAGACCGCACCTGAAGCAGTGACTACAGGTCTACACCGATCTTTAAAATCAGACTGGCACTGGGCACCCTGAGTAGAGATAAGGATGATGAGAAGATGCAGGTGAACTCATAGCAAAGGACGAGTGGCGGCTGGACCTGTGGTTATTGAAATTAGAGCAGACTCAGGGGAATGTAAGACTTTTCAGCTAATATTTAAAGGAGAATTTAAGCTTGTTCTTTGAGGCCTTAGAAGCCAGGCATGGGTTTGAGTCCTGGTTGCCCACTTGCAGCTGCATGACCCAGTGCAAGTGATTGGAGCTTGCTGGGGCCCAATTCCTTCGTCTGTACAATAAACATAATATTAATTATTACCCCATAGGGTTTGAAGAGGGGTGGATTAAGTGAGATCAAGCAGAGCAAGTGCTTCGCGCAGTGCTTGATACAAATCAAGAATTCGATAAACATTAGCTTCAAAAATAAACACTGACAATAACAAAAGCAAAACTGGAAGGCAAACAGCACTGCATTTTGAGGGGCTGAAGCAGACAATTGACTCATTGGGGCTTGAACTGGCTCAATAAAATTCACCAGCGCACCAGGGGGATCCCCTTTGAGGGCAGGGCAGGAAAATCAGACAATTCTTATCTTTTAAATACAGAGAAGATAAAACTGTGAGAGCCAAAGTCGGTCCAATTTAAGAGGCAAGCAGAAGGCCAGACAGAAAGCCAATAGGAGGGATAAACAAAGGGATGGAGAGACAGTGAGAAGGCGGGGCAAGAATGAAAGAAGGACTAGTTCTTCGGGTGCTCACGGGTTGTTGGTAACTTGCTTCAGTGGCCTGTCAATACATAGTGGATAAGATGGTGGGCTTGTTATAGTCCTGGGCTTAGCATAGACACCAAAAGACAGAATCCAAGTGGATACAAGGAAGAAATTCCAGACCGGGAGGCAAACTACTCTAATGGGTTTATGGCAGGAAGTTGACTACTAATTGGGGACACAGGCTCTGGAGCCAGACTGGTTGATTACAGTCCTGAGCACCCCACTGAGACCTGCCTAACCTTCCGTTGCCTTTACTCCCTCGCCTGAAAAATGAGGATAATAATGAAATGTACTTCTTTAGGTTATAAGGATTTAATGAAGTCGTGTGGGTAATGGTAGTTATTATTATAGTCAAACTTATCCATAGACAGTAGGGGCTTCCATACACAGGAGTCTAGGGTCAGGAGCTGAAAATAGATGTGCTTTGATTAATTTTACCACCAGCATTTCTGAGCAGCAAGGTGAGCACATTTCCCTGGGGTGAGAGCCCATTGTTTCTTCTACCACTCAGAGCAGAAAGGAAATTGATTAAAGTAGGCTTTCTTTTCTTTCTTTCTTTCTTTCTTTCTTTCTTTCTTTCTTTCTTTCTTTCTTTCTTTCTTTCTTTTTTTTCACGTGCTGGGGACATCTGGGGGTAGGGTCCAAATAGAAGCGCATGCTCCAGAAAGAATCTTGGAGGAAGCAGTCCCTGGAATAGAATGTGTACTGATCACGGAGGAGGGCAATTAAACCCTGACCCTGGCAGAGCTCGGCACCCTCTTTTCCTGGAGTGTCATCGTCCTCCTAAGCTCTGGAGACAGCGACAGCGGGACTGCAGTTGTGCTTTTTGCTGCCTGGAATCCTTCCCTCCTCTGCCTGCCTAAGAAAGCCTATTAGGTTCTGTGTCCTCTAGGGTCATCTAACAGCTCTTCATCTTTCCCCGTCTCTGGTCCCCTACTTCTCTGAAACCCTTTACTTTTATAGCACACTGCAAAATGAGGAATCTGGGCAGACCACTAGAGTGTGGTATTTCACGAAGATGCCAGCCGCTGCCCTTCGCCTTCTTTCTAAATCCTTGTGCCCTTACCTCACTCACCACTCACCAAAAATTCCTCGATTTAAGACTGAGTATCAACACCGAGGGAAAGAGCCACGGCTATTTCATTTTGTCTGTCCTAACCTCTAGCACCAGTTACCTTGGGAATGTAACACCTAGCCCTGGACCACAATTTTCACTCGGTGAGCAGATTAAGAGCACGCGTGGAAGGTAGTGGTTGTTGTCTAGGCAAGAGTTACTTCCCCTGTTTCTTTTATTGGAACCCCAGCACCAAGCCCAGTGTCATGAAGCATGGTCGATTTAAGCCAGTCCTTTCAAACCTACCCTTCACTTTCTCAACCTCCTTTGTCCCTAATATTGGTTTACCCTACAGAGACGGCCAAGGGAACATGAGGGGCTTCCAGGAAAACGCTTGCTTTCCTGATGAGAGGAATGTAAGGCCCATCTTTCGTCCCTTCTTCCTGATCTGATGGCTGACCTGCAGGCCCTGCTATTGCTGAGCCTCTGAACCAATGCCAGCCAACATTAATCTTAAAACTCACAATGAGGGCCTCTGTTTATTTAAACTATACTTAGTCAGGATTTTAGTGACATGCAGCCTTAGACATCCCTAGCCAATATGGGGGCACGGGAGATTAACTTTTAATTCAAGGAAATGCAACGAGTAGAACTGAAGCAGTATGAGAGTGGTTACTGCAAAACGCGAAGGGGGATGTTATGGAACAGTGTTAGGGGATGGACAGGCGAGGCAGAGATGAACTCATACAAATCCTAGCTGTGTGTTTGAATCATCTGGAGAGCTTTCTAAATCAATGCATGCTCAGGCCCCTCCCCATGATAGTCGAGGTGAATTAATTTGGGACAATGACTGGGCACCCACAGCTTTTCAGAGTCCCCTAGCGTTGACCATCAGGGCTGAGGAGGACCATCTTATAAGGCATTCCGTAGCCACGCCCGTGCCTCCCCATCTGCCTTCCCTCCTCCCTTTGAGCAGTGGGATCTGGCCGTACTGTCTTGAACAAGCCATGAGGTTTCCCCTCTCTGACTCATGTTTTAGGCTTTGCCTAAATTGTCACTCCCTCAGACTCTGGAGACCTTCCCTGGTCTCCTCATACCAATCTAAGTTGGGTGTACTATCCTATTTTCTTTTCTGGTAGTGTTTGTTTCCTAGAGGGTTCAAAGCCACGTATTTATTTTTGTGCTCTTTGTTTATGTATTTACTTATTTAATTATCTATTGTGAGAGCAAAATTTGTTGCCTATTTTAATCACTTCTATATTTCCCAATGCCCTGTAATGGTATGCCTGGTATATATTGTATACTAAATAATTATTTGTAAAATGAATTAATAGACTAAAGGCTCTATGTCCCAGTCTAAACTGCGTAATGGCAATTTCTGCAGTCACTGGAGGGAAACACTCACATTAGCGCTTTATCAAAGTGTTCCCATGTGTCTATGGAGGAAGGGCTGGAGCAAAATGGGGAAGGGATACTAGTTGGAAGATTTTGCAGCCTCACAGGAGAGAGATGGATTAGAAGCATGGACAGCAGATGCCCATTCAGCTGCATGTACCCAGTGCCCAGCTCTGTGCCTGGCACCAAATGACCCAAAGGTATTTGGAAAGAGAAGGAACAGGGTGCTGAATGATTGGTGGGAGGGTTATTGAAGGGAGCAGCTTTCAACAGAGTAGCAGAACTCTGAATTTTGCATGAGAGGAAAGGATGCAGAAAGTGCACACAGCAGTTGGGTAGATTAGCACTGCCCGACTTCACGTCACATTTTGCAGACATTAAGAATTTCCCGAGTCCCAGTCAGTGCATGGAGTTGAGGACAGCGGGTTAAGGCAGCTTGCTGTATTTTGTTTTCTTTGTTAGGAAAGGGAGAATTTAAATGACTTTAACCTTTGATGATCTGGCGATTGTAAAAATCAGCCTACCAGAGTTCAGGCGGTGTCAGGTGCAGAGACACCCTTTCTGAACAGCTCATCTTCCCAGACCTTTCTCTGTCAAATGTCAAAGCCCAAATGAGCTTGCTTGGATGGCGAATTACATATTGCAAATAGTCATTTCCCATAGCTGGCAACTTCTGTTCTGAATACTTAAATAACACAGCAACGAAAATGCTCTGTCTTCAAGTTTAAACATAAGGGTACGTATATTTTAAGTTGTCCTCATAGTCCCTGAACACTGGGGAGTGCAGGTCTTGAACCAGACATCAGTAATCTTCTCCGTAGAATTAATTGTTATTTAAGGACTACAAGGTGTTTGATGTAAAAGCTGGGTTATGAGCACAGTTTTAATGGGGCAAGAGAAGAGAGAGAAATTAATTCTTTCTGGAAGCGGAAAGGGGGTCAGAGCGAGATACTGCAAGAGACTAATAAACGGACAGAGCTTGGTTTGTGAAAGCAAAGGAAAGGTTTATGGAAAGGTGTGGTTGCCATCATTTTCATCCTCATACTCCTTACTCTCCTCTTCCTGATCTGCATAAGAAAACCCTCACATTTGCATCCTGGTTTAATGTTTGTAAGCACAAAAGTAAGTTGACTAGTTCTGCAGGCAAGCAAAGCAGGTCTCAGTACCATGATTTACGAGTGTACGAGGGAGGCAACTGCGGCTCAGAGAAATGCAGTGGCAGGCCCGAGAACCCAGCTAGTCAGTGGTGGTGGCCAGAGGGCGGGGTCAGCGACAGCCCAGGTCTGTTGATATCTGAGAGACATGGTGCAGCAGAGACTATAGTCTCGGACAGAGTTTGCACATGTCCAAACTCACCAAACTCATCAAAAGGCATAGATTAAATATGTGAATGTTTTATATATTAAGTATACCTTGATAAAACTTGAAAAAAAGAAGGGCCCTGAACCTAGCTGTGTGGCCTTCGGCAAGTCAGTCCGTATTGATTCCTTCAGCGCTGCTCCCTGATTCAGGGGCACGCATCTCTCACCTGACGGCTCCTGTAGCTGGTTCCCTGCTCTCCCAGCCTCCAGTCTGAAGCTCATCCCTACCTGTCCCTCACCAAGTGATGCAAACAATAATTCTAAAACATGTACTTGATTAAGGTTAAGCCAGGTCCTTTGATAACGATCCATCGTCCCATAATCAAGCCCTAATTCCTCAAGCCTACCCACCAAACCATTGAGATCAGGAACCATCTACTTCTGAATTTCACCTCTCCCAGCTCCTTTCACCTCCCAGAACCCTACGTTCTAGTTGTTCAATGAGTTGCAATATGTAAAATGCTCAGATTAGGGTCTGGCACACGGTGAGTGCTATCAAAGTATTAGCTAGTATATTTCTATTATTATTATTATTATTATTATTATTATTATTATTATTACCACTATCATTATCAACACTCTCACTGAACCATAGGGATTTCCCAGCAAGCATCGTGATCTCTCACCCTGTGTGTGTGCCTCTCCTTCGTCAAGTGAACTCCAGCTCTCCTGTGAAACTGGACTCAGGTGCCACTCCCTCTGGAAACGCTGCCTTGACTTCATCCAGCCGGAAGCTGTGCTTCTCACAGCGCTCTGTGCTTCCCGAATAGTCATATTTACCATATTGTATTGTAATTCAGTTATTTTTCTCTGGCCCCTACCTCTTCCCTTCCCAGCCATGACTTACATTATTTTCTCTATAACCACAGGACTTAATATGTGCTTGGCACACAGTACCTCCTCAGCACACATTTGGGGATAGATCAGTGATATGGCTGAGGCAAAAATGAACAGCTCTCAGTGCCTATGTTTTTGCACTGTTGTGTTTTGGGGGTTCTAAATATCTTGTAAATGGCCTTCATTCTCTGTTCTTTCTTTTGAAAACATTGATGATGGGGGAACTGGTTATTTTTGCTCCTCAATTTCTAGCCACCATCATTCACATCAATTAATAAGCACATGTAATAAATGCCCCTGCTCTAATCTTGTGGCTCCATACAGATGAGGGAAGGCAGGCAGGTCAGGTGGCGTGGGGAAGGGACTAAAACAGAGTGGCACTAAAAAGTCCCCATAGAGCCATTCCAGTTGATGAGACTCTGAGTGTGAGGCAGAGCTACATGTGCAGTGGATAAGAAAGCCAGACCCTCAGGACTGCAGCACACACATGCAGAAACACACCATTCACACACACACAGTCACATACACTCGCACGTGCACACAACCACACACACACTCACACCATACTTTAAAAGTCTTTGCCCAGCTTCTGCTTTCCAACATGCATTTGACCAATATTTGAGCCAATTATTTGTATCAACCACTGGGTTAAGAACAAGTCATGAGCAAAACAGGGCACATGATCTCATGCAGCTTGCTGTCTTGAAGAAAGACAAACTTGAAATAAATAGACACATCCATAGGTAACTGCTATAAGCTCATGATGATGATGATGAAGATGATGGCAATGGTAAAATTCATGCTCATTTGTTGAGTGCTCACTATGCACCAGACTCTGTGCTAAGTATATTACATGTATTTTCTTGTTTAATATTTTGGATGATTGTATGAGGTACATGAGGTCTGTCTAGAAGGTATCCTGTCTATAGAATGTTATATGAACAGTAGATACATTTTATTGAAAAAGATACAAGATACAAGAACCATTGTACATAGGACAATGGGACCTCAGTCCCCTTCAAAGTAGGCACCTTGGGACCTCACACAGTTCTCCCAGTCGCCATCAGCTGCCCTGTCATAGTTTCCTGAATCTCACTGATGGTCTAAAATCTCTTCCTATTCAAAGGTGATTTTAGTTTTGGAAAAAGCCAGAAGTCGCAGGGCACTAAATCTGTGCTGTAGTGGAGCTGAGACACCTGGGTGATTTGATGTTTCACAAAAAAACTCTGCAGGAGACGTGATACATGAGTGGGTGTGTTGTCGTGATGAAGCTGCCAATCACCAGTTGCCCATTGCTGCAGCCTTCTGAATCATCCCAATAGTTTCTGGGGAGGAATGTTAAAGCTTAATGCAAAATTTGATCCAGATTTGTTGCTCTACTCATGCAGTCATTTTGAATGTGATAGCCACACAGTACACATGCTCATTCAATGACATCTACCACTCCCGCTGACTAGTACAGTAAAGTCGTCATTGTTCATGCATGTGCATTCCAGTCCTCTCTCCCTGGCTGCCAGGTTACATTGATGTTGCACAAACTGTTCTTACTATGTTAATAACGGTTGGACTTTTTCCAGACAGACCTTGTATGTATTCCACTATCCTGGTTATATGGATGCAGAAACTCAGTTTCAGAGAATTTATGTAACATGAGGAAGTCCAACTGCAAACTATATCATGTTTATTCTCTCTCAACAACAGTCTTAGAGGAGATGGAAGTGAATGGAAAGATAACAAAATGAAGAGGAAGGAGGTGGGGGCTGCCTTTCTTCTGGAAGTTTAGCAAGTTAGGACATGTGAGGAAATCAAGATGCTCTTAAATGCTGGGGTAAAGGTATGTGTAGGGCATTCATGAGAATGGCTGTTACGCAGTCAAACATTGGAGACGGGGATAACACAGCCATCTAGGATAGCTCAGGGGTGTAGACAAAGGCCCGGGGTCAGGCATGTGAAGATGCTAGTGTTGCCATGCCAACAGCAGTGGTACATGCAGAGATGTGCAGCAGCACTAGGTGTGGAGTGGTGATTGGGGTTTGGCTGAAGAGTCAACATCATGGCTAAGGGCATTTCTCAGAAAACACATCCACCATGGATAGGTTTTTGACATACATACAAATCATTAAAATCTTCGGTTTTCATAGCAGCTCTCTTTACTTTTCAGATGGAGGAACTCATAGGGGCCAGAGACTCGTCTAGAGACAAAAACATTAAGTGTGGCAGAAGTATGATGAGGAGTACAGTCCCTGTGCCCTTTCCGTCTTCCGCTGCAGGAGGGTTTGCTTCTGCTCTGGGTCCTGGCCCAGCACAGATGAGAGTGGCTCCCTCTGGCTTAGCCCACAGCTGCTTTTTCTCCCATTGTCTCTATTTTTGGCTCCTTTGCTACACCTGCCTGCTGGCAGGTGCAGAGGCCATCAGGGGACCTGCTGGTCACACCTGCTCAGGCTGGACCTAAGAGGGCTTGGAGCTCCCTGTTCCAGCAGTGCCTCTTAAAGTGGACTGCTAGTCAAAGCAACTATCATCGCTGTACTAAGTGGGACCAGGCTTCTGGGCCCTAACGCCCAGGCACTGGACATTTCCTCTTTCTCCATCCACCCTCCCCTACCTTCTTGTCAGAACACGAATCCCTGGTGAGAAAATCTAGCTCCGGGCCAGGGATGTTTCACTAGGATAGTACTTTTTAAAATATTATTCTCTAAAAAGTGTACGATGGTCAAAAGTACAGATATCCGACTATAAAATTACCATGTTGTAGGGGAGAGTCCTTTTCCAAACAGCTAGAAAATAAATAAAATTCATAGTTGCCTCTCATTTAAAAGACATATCCATGATATATTTTCAATATTTCATACATGTTCCTGAAGTTTGATATTTCTTCATGAGTAATTATAAAGCCAGTTGGATTAAGTGCAATTAAAGCCAGAAAAAAATAAAATAATAATCAAAACCATAAAACACCAGGTGCCATGCATTGAAGATCTGCTATACGGCAGATGCATTTTTAAAATTTTCATGAACAAAATCCAGGGTAAACACAAATTGTTCTAACTTTGCAGATGAGAAAACTGAAGCACTGACACATCGGCTGTACCATTCTCTCCAAGTCACACAATCAGTAAGAGGCAGAAACCAAGTTTGAATCTAGGTCATTTAACTTCTGAGCCTGTTTTTCTCTATCACAGCTGATAGCGGCATCGGCATCAGGGTGCCTCAGAAACACCTGGATGGCCTGGTGACACACAGGTCGTCGGGCTCACTCCCAGAATTTCTGACTCCACAGGTCTGGAGTGGGGCTGGAGAGTGTGTATTTCAAAGTTCCCAGGTGATGCTGAGGCTGCTGGCCAGGAAACTCTACCTTGAAAGCCACTGCCTTATGGGGTTTCTCAATAACACCATTCACGATTATGTAATTTAATTCTCACACAACCTGGGAGAAAGGAATTTTATTACTATCCCCATTTTATAGGAGATGAAAAAGCACTCTGCCTAAGGTTATGCAGCTAGTATGTGATGGAGCCTACATTCAAGCAGCCCACACACACACCGAAGCATTATGCTGGAGTGATTTCCATCTTTTCCTTGTTGTATTAAGCTTGTTATACCTCTGCTTTTGCTACAAGTAGCCGCACTTGCATTTTTCCACTTTCCATTCACAATGATAAGATGGCAAGGACCAAAGGCAGCAGAGAAGGCAGGCACTTGGACAAACATGCCCAGCTGCACGGGTGGGGGGAGGGGGGGCGTGGCTAAGCTGCCCAGTCTGAGCTGTTGGCTGGCATGCAGTGCCACTAGGTGGTGGCTCAAAATGTTGAATGCACAGAGGTCCAAATTCAATGTCTTATACGGTTGAGTAAAGTTTAAGAAATAACAGTAGAGGATAACTTCTACCGGTTTCTGAGTCTCCTGATGTCAGCCCGAATGACCACATCCATGTGCAAGGCTAGTGACCAATTTGTACAAATGAGGTCCAGTCTGACATCTCTCCCCAGGTCTCCTATTGCACAAGTCAACTAAACTCAATTAAAGGAAATAAGAATTGGGAGAGACTTTAAGAATTAAGAAGTACTTGGCCTAGCTGTTTATCAAGAAATTTAGGCTAGCTGGTTCAAAACAATCCCGAAAAACGTTTTTTCCTTGTTTGTTTGTTTTGTTTTGTTTTGCCACAGGAAAGAAAGAAAGTTGTTTTAAGCTTATGTATGTTTGTTTTGTCAATGAAGATGAGAGCAGAGGAGGTTTTATGTTTTAGTTTAGACAACTACGTAGCCACGACACAGATTCCTCCTTTTCCAATCTGTCAGGCTTGGATTAAAAGGGATCAAATGAGATCACAATTGGTAAACTGTAAAGTGTGAGGCCAGAGGATAAGATTATTTTGATGAGACACAGTGGAATAAAATGGTCCATTTTCTAGCTTTGAAGATGGACAAATTGAAGTTTAAACATTGGTTATGCTAATGGCAGTGTAATTTTGAAATAACAATTAACCTCACCTGTTTCTTCTTAACTGTAAGATGGAAATTATGATCCATTTTATGAAGAAAATTCTGAAGTAGAATTAAGAACTAATATATGGTCAAGAAGGCACTAAAATCTGATATTATTTTAGGGTAATGCTGGTTTGGGAATTTTTTAAAAGCCAAAACATATAGAAAAAAACTAGGATACATAGTCCAAAATGCTTAAAGATGGCCATAAATTTCCAATTCTCGTTTGCACTGAATTGATATGTGAAAGATCATGAATAAAATATTCACTTTTGGCCAAAATCTGGCTTTCACTAAACTTTTAAATAATCCATAAAGTAAGAAATTGCTTGACAGTATCCAAAGTGTGGTTTTAAGACACCCAAAAGATTTAAAGTGGTGCCCAGTAGACCCTCTCAGTCAGAAAAAATGCTGCTCAGAATCTTAAAGGCATTGTTTCCAAAGCATCCTAACACACAAAGCATGGTCAAAGAGTGGCATGTCAGAAGGATGGCAGCCACTGCTTCTGCCAAATGAATTAGACATTTGATTCCCCACCTCTTCATTGCTGTGGAGAAAGCCCATAAAGACTTTGGAAGAGTTGTATCGATGATGGACCACCCGCGTACATGAGAGGGGACAAGACCGCTCGTGTTTCTGAAAGACCTCTCAGCCCCCAGCTTCCTATAGGTAGAAGAGAGGCTAAGAAATTTACTTGGTTGTAAACAGGGGCCATTTCTTATAAAATGGGAAGAACAACTCAGAGGGTGGGGTCAAGATTCCAGAAGGCAAAGTGAAGAGCTGTGGAGGGGAATAAGTTCAGGAGCCACTCCCAGGAAGAAGAACCAGGCCCTACCCAAAGATCATGACTTTTTCCTAAATCAGAGCAGATGTGACAACCCATCACCCATGATTGTGACATCTGTGGCATTTCCATTTCTCCTCCTTTTAAGTAGGATTGTCGTTTCTGGTTATTTGGTCTCTATCTCACTCTTGTATGCTGGGTCAGTGGGGGAAGCTGTTGCCTTTTTAAGTCACAGGTTTCTGGATAAAGAAGAGGGATACACAAGGAGATGTATTGGGGGAGCCTAAACCACATCTGGGCCCAGTTTATATAAGATTCTGGCATTGGAGTCCGATCCCATGATGGCGTTGGTCAGTGGTTCCTCCAACAGCTTCCGAAGCATACAAACGAACGAGCTACGTAACTGCTTCTGGGAGGAGAGTACTCGGTGGACGCTCCCGGCACTGCTGCCGAACCAGATCGTGGTCGATCTGTGTCTTGCTACAGTAAAGCCTCTGGCATGGAGATCTCTCTGGGAATGTCTTTCCACTTAGTAAAAGTTCTAGATGACTGAGGGTCTACCCCATTAAAACTCCTAAGGGTTGCCTTTCAACACTTGTTACAGCGATGCAATTCTAAACTGTATCACATGCTTCCAGCAAGAGTCACATGCTGACTCTTGAAATAGCGAATTCAGAACATCAATTCTGTGTTTTCCTACAACAGCGGCTGGCTCATGATTTCCCTTTTCTGAGGACACCCAACTCATCTGATTTCTGCCTATGAAAACCCTCCCCATCCACCAGGAGCTGCTAAAATATTGCTCTTTTTCACAAAGAATTTCTTGAGTCTTTTTCTCCAACAAATTTTAATAATATATAATTATCATGATAACAGCGATCATTTATTGAGCAGTTACTGTGCACTAATTACTTTACGCAAATTACATAATTTGATTTTTACAACAGTCAGATAAGTGTTGTCTTCTTATTGTTTCATCCCCAGAGATGAGCTAGAAAACTATAAAAATTTGCAAATGAAAACCCTGAGGTTCAAAGAAATTTACTGAACCTTCCAGTCATAAACCAAATAAATGGCAGCTGGAAGTGAAAAGAATCAGGAATGGGTCCCAAACTGTACTGCTACCAAACCAGACCACTTTCCACCCCACCTATGGGGATCTGCTCAACCTCAGTGAATAGGTGATATTCTGTTTCCTGTTCTTCCCTCTCCTGGGATATTTCTCCATTTCGCACTAGGTAGGGATTTACAGACTGGTTAGGTTGAATGCTGACTTTCCCTCTTAGCAGCTGTTAGATTTTGGGTAAATCACTCAATATTTCTACTTTAGTTCTTACCCATGGAACAGGGACAACAAGAGTAGTCTCCCTGTAGAGTCCTGGTGAAGAGTAAGGGTATTAATTCATGCAAGACACTTAGAACAGCGCCTGGCCCATAGTAAGGACTCAGTGAGTGTTAGCTTTTACCATCCTAATTCCCTCACTCTTGTTCTCTCTCCACCTCTCTCTCTTCTCTCCTTATGTTTTGATGTTTAAAAAAACAACAATTTGGCTTCGAATGATGAAGCTGAAAAGTAAATAAATAGCAGGTGCCGGCAGTAAGCAGATGGAACTCACTCTGGGTTTCCTTTCCTGTCGGCGTTGGACAGGTTTGGTGTTTGCATAACTTGTTCTCTGCCTTCTCCCAAACAGCTCCTTATGGGATCTGTGTTTGTTATTTAATTTACAGATTTTTCCAGTCTTCTTCTTCCAGCAGTCCCACCCTGTCCATTCCCTCAGTGTTGATAACAGTTGTCACTTGTAGAGTCCTTACTATGTGTCAGGCACCCTCCACCCTTTCTCTTATAGAATACTCACATGATCCCTAAGATAGAGATATTATTTCCTTTTTACAGATGAGGACATTGAGATTCCACAGAGATCATCTCTTCAATTTCTATTTGTATCTATCTAATATTTAAGTGACATTAAAAAATTAAGGCAGGCTTCCACATATTTATGGAAATTTTTAACTTTAGGAAGTCTGTCTCATAGAAAATAGAGAAAATGCCACTGAATATGTGTGTTTTAACAAAACTTGTGACTGAATCAAAAGGTAACTTTTAGGAAATAGGATCCATGCTGAAGAAGGTTTGATTTAATGGAAATATCGTCCTCAGTAAGAAAGAGAATTGAATCAATTGTAGTGAGATGCCCTTTTCACCCGATCTTAGAAGGAAATAAGCAATGAGGAATGAGATCCTTACTTACAATATTATCGTTTTATTTACTTCCTTCTTGCTCTCTCTTCATCTCTCTCTCTCTCTTCTCCCCTTATGTTTTGAGGTTTAAAAATATAACAATTTGGCTTCAACTGATGAAGCTGAAAAGTAAATAAATAGCAGGCCTTGGGGATAAGTCCCAATGTGGAGCTGCTTCTGCTGATGACAAGTTTAAGGATGAGGTTATATGGTCTGAGTCCGATTCTACACAGGGGCTATTGCATCTGGTATTGCACTCACCTTGCCATTGTAATGTCTTGAGACCCAACTTTGTACTTTTGGCTCTCCCTAGGAGAGAAATGTTGAAATACTCTTTAATTATTTCTGCAGACCAACTTCCTGTAATTTCTTATGGGTTCTCTATTCCTTCATATCTACAGTTGCATGTGGCTTTGCAAACTCTGTTGTTAAATCCAGGCCCAAACATTAATGGATTGGTCAGCTTTTAGGTAGATTATGCTGTATAACAAACACCTCAAAATCTTACCAACGTGTATTTAATTTTCACTCATATTTCTTGAGCGTGTGGGCCAACTAGAGCTCCGTTAGACTTAGCTGGATTCCATGTCTTCTTATTTTGCATTTCAGGCTGAAGGAGAAACCATTATCTGGGAGATGCTATTCTCATAGAGGTGGCCCAGAGCAAGAGAACTCTGCCAAGACATGCGATCAAATTGAAAGCTTCTGTTCATGTGAGACTAACACCATGTCTGCTTATATTACACTGATAAAGGTATGTCACATGGCAAAGACTTGAGGATATGGGGCAAGGAAGACCAGCAATAGTGGGGGGGAAACAAATAATTCTGAGTAAGTAATATATAACAGTAAGGGACACTGGACCTGCTATTTCAAAAGTCCATCATCATCTGACCACCACTGTGTCATAGTGAAAATTCTTGATAGAAGTTCCAATTCATTTAGGATAGCCCGAATATGGACAAGTTAGTTTTCCTGGATCAGGTTTTCATCCTCAAGCCAATCATCAGTGGCTAGGAAAAGGGGACACAGTAGCATTATATAACAGGAAAAACAAGATCCATGGTCAGGGACAAATTACTTAAGAAGAATGCACGTGACAGGCATGCAAATACACTGAACGTTGGCCATTGCTTTTGTCCTTATTATGAACCTCATTAACATCTTCACTTTCAGCACTTCTCTACCACTGTCGCCATCACTGTAATCATAATCTCTATTACCTTGACGACTTCCTTCATCAGCACAACCACCTTCTTCATCTCTATTCTTCTTCACGGCTTTGTCATCTTCATCGCCTGCCTCACTACCAGCAGCCTGTCCTTTGCCCTCAGTATTGCAGTATACACTGTGGTATTCTCTCCCCCATCCACTCTTCCTCTGAACCACTGTGCAATATCCACGGGGTTTGGAAAGGAATTAAATTCTCCCCCATCTTGAGGAGTTGGAAGTTATTTCAGTTAGCCAACAAATATAATACTGCTATGATAGCTGTTATGCTCATTGGTTCAAGATGGATAAGTGATCCAAGTTGGGCCAATGAGAGTCAGATTCAAACTCTGTGGGTCAGTCGGAAGAGAAAAAGAACTTGTCTCTCATTGGACAGTGTAGCCAGCATTATTGCTAACAACTGCCTCATGAATATAAAAGAAACTAAGCTTAGGTTGAAGTTCATGCTGAAGTAGAAAGAGGGGACAGAAAAGCACATGATTTTCTCAGTGACCTTGTTGTTCCACTGGATCAATCCTTACCTGAAGCTTGCCCTACCTGCCTATATTTCATGTATTTTGTGCAATGAATTTCATCTATTGTCTAAATCTGAATTTTTTTTACTACAAGAAGAGTCCAAAATTATATAATCAAACAATGAGCTTCATTAACTTCATCCACACCAAAATCGTAATTCTATAGTTGCTCCTATTTTTGTGACTGCCTCCACAATATCTCTGAAAGTCCTTAATTGATGATCAAGTTACAGATATGAAGAAATGAAGAAACATGGTAAGAAGATAGATTTTTTCTATAAACACTTTTGGCATTTGGGAAAAATTTCTCCTATATTTCCTACTTCCTGAACCTTTCATATTATCAATAAACCTGTTGGTTCTAAAAGCGATCTTGGGCATACATAATACATTTTATATTCTAAAACTAATAAAGTGATTTAATGGCTAAAAATCTATTCTGAAAAAGTACCCAGTACTGAATGTGCAGGCAGCAAGGCAGGGAGGGAAGTATATTGGATTGGCTTCCTCCTTGACTACGAATCCAGAAGAGAGACTGCCAGCTACTAATTTGCATGTGACCTTGGGAAGGTTCTTTTCCCTCTCTGGACTTCAGTGTCTTCATTTCTAAATTGGTAGGGTTAGTCCAGGTTCTCACTAAGGAGTCTCAGATTCTAAGCTGATTTTCAAATTCTCCAAGCAGTGGGGTAATGTTATACTAGATTTAGATCTATTAAATCTATTAAATAGGTCTGGACAAGTCCTATGTCTACATTTAGGGGCTTACATGTTTATAAAATAGAAGTAGAATCATAGACTGCTAGAGCCAGAAAGGACCGTTGAGATCACCTAATTCAACTCCCTCATATTTGAGATAAGGAAACCAGGGTTCAGAGAGGTTAAATCACTTACCCAAGGGCACCCAGGCAATTTCATGGCCATGCCCTTCGCCCACTCCCATAACTTTAATTTTTATCTGATTTTTTTGGCATAATCCTGTCTTGTCATCTCTTCTAAATTGAGAATTCCCCAGTAGTAGGTCATTATTTTTCCTTCCTCACATGGGCAGTGACTCACAAAAACATGAGCTTTTCCAAATGGAACTGTTACTGAGTTGTTTTTGCAGCTTCCAGTTCTCTTAGTCTGACAATCAAGGCAAGTTGAATGAATGAATCATAGTGAGAAGTGAAGTCATTTCAACCACTCCCTGCATCAGTAATGCTTTCATTTAACTATTCCAAATGAGTTGGTTGGGTGACTTGTTGACCCCTACTGAACACATTGTATGCGGTTAGCTTTAATCGCGCGCTAACAGTTGGCGCGGGCCATTTTTGCTAATGTTTTGCTCAAATGGCAACGTTCAGTAAAATTACGATACTTTAGTTTTACATATTTTTTTTCAATGAAACTTTTTGTGATTTACTATAAAATGTACACTGAATTATTTTTCTTAAATTTTAAACAGACAAATACTGGAAAACTCACTGGAAATTGAAATTAATAAAATATGTAAAAATTCCGATTTATTGAAAATATTTTGAAAAAAGTACGTAAAATGTGTAAAAAAAAGAAAGAATGAAGTTTTAGTAGTGTTTTTTTGTGTGGTAATCGTTAAAACATACATACATACATAATTCACCATTGTATGTGTTAGAGACCCAAATTTTGTCCTTTGGAATTCGTATATCTGCATGTTAGCATCCCTTTAGAGCAAAAAAAAAGTATAAAAATGAACGTATTTATACATTACCCACATTCTAACGCTAGTCTACAAAACACGTATTTATACGTGTCCTGCACTCCACCACCAGTCAACGTAAAACGTATAAATACGTTTGCCGCATACAATGTGTGAATTAGGTTGTGAACATATTGAAAATCTGAGCCTATATTGATGCTATCTAGAAGATGTTAGGGAAGGACTAAGAGTCTCCTAAAATCACCTGCGTTTGTAGACCACTGATCCATTTTGCCTGTCTCACATTTGCCTTCCACTTCTGACACACCTCTCAGGTAGTCATTGCTAATGGGCATAAATGGTTATTTGAGTTTCACTGTGAAATTGTCAGTTCTGCCAGTTAACAATATATTATCCTTCCTTGTTGAAAGTGAGGAGGGACAGGTTCTTCGTGACCTTCATGACCTCTAAAAACGGAGAATCCAAAGAGAGATTTTACTTTGCAATTACAAGGACTAATGCAAATGGGGGCCATTTGAAAGCGGCTCCCTGTAGTTCTTCCTTTGGATTAAGATCTGTAATGAAGGTCATCAGTTTATTCTGTTTTGAGTAACCTGTAAGGGTCACAGTAAGATCACACACAAAGTCCCACATTCTCCTTGAAAGAAAGAAAAAAAATCTGTGAATTTCTGGACAGACCATACTTGACCCTCTCTGTAGGGAGCTGGAGACCCGTCTCCTGTGCAGTTTCCTCTCTGAAACTAACAGACTGAATATGGATGAGTTTGCCTCTCTGTGACCTTCTTTACCTCCTCTCTGCTTTCAGACACAAGCAAGGTCATGGCTATTGGGACATGAGTCTCACAGAATGCCCTTCCTGGGAAGCCAGCATGTCAGGAAAGCAGCTGTAGAGTCAGAAGACCTGAGTTCAAGCTCTGATCTTGTCCCTTTCTGAGTGACCAAGTGCCTTGTCACTTGGTCACTCAGTGCCCATTTTATTCATCTCTTAGGTGGGATCATACCTCCTTCCAGGGCAAGTGTGACTGTTGTAAATGATATAAGTAAGATGTTTGTCCCATAGTCAGTGTTCAACAAATAGTACCTGCCATTATTATCATTTTAATAGCCACCAAGTTGGGGGAAAAATATTGTTTAGGCTATTAAACTCAAGAACAGCATTTGCCTAACTTTAGGATGCAGAGAAATGTCACCTGGGGGAGCTTATTAAAACACCAATTCTAGAAATTAGCCCCAGAGGGTCAGATTCAGTACAAGCAAGTCTAAGGATCTACGTTTTTAAACAGGAGCTCCAGGTGATTCTGATGCATAAGGTTTCCAATCCACACTTTGAGTAAAACGTTGTGAAGAGGAAAATGAGCAGTAAGCAGGATTAGCAAATATTTGTTGATTCATTGCTTGACTCATTGGGGACTCCAGCTCTCACCTGCAGAAGAGACTGAAGGCATCATTTTCTCCCCACAGTAATCAAGAGATCTCTCCGTACATCTAATTGCATCTTTGCCTGCAATAACCGAAGCCTATTCCTCTTAGTAAAAATGAGAAGAAATGATCAGCAGCTCTATCATAAAAACTCTTTAGATATTTGCAGAGAGCAGTCATGTTACCGCTTGTCAGTTCACGTACTCACAAATAACTCATTTATTTGCTTTAATTTCAACTCACCATTAAGACTCAGTAAATGATTTCTACTAAATAAAGTCCTGATAAAACGGGAGGAATATGTATCAAAGAGTACCAGAACTCAACGGGACATTGGAGATGTTCTAACATAAATCTCTCATTTGACAGAGGAGTAAGTTAAGACCTATAGATCTCATGGAGGCAGGAGATAGCACAGGAAGAACTCTGAGACTGCGTTGCTGTTGCTGGCCAGTGTCTAATGTCCTGGCTACCAGAAAATGCCTTTTGGCACTTAGGTAGGATGAACAGTAAACCAAAGCAGGAAGGAAGGAAGCCCTTGAAATTCTAAGTATTGTCTCCATTTTCTGGGAAAGAAAGCATTTGAAACTGCTTTCATCCCAAGACCTGAAAGGCCAGAAAGGGCTCATGGTACCCAAAAACAGAAGCTCATTAAGATCATTGGGTATCCACACCCCACCCCCAAAGCCTACACCACCTTTACCTGTCAATCAACACTTAATTTCCCTCATCCCCCCATCCCAACGACTATGTAAGTCTTCAGAACACAGGAACCCCCAGCCTTTGGTTGCCCTTACTTTCACTTCCCTTACTCTGCTTTGCCCTGAACCTATACTTTTCACCCCCACTCACCTCAGCAAGATCCGTTCCCTTCCATGAAAATGTATCACGAATCAACCCTGCTTGCACACCAATAGATTTGCTGATCTGTAATTCTTTACGGCATTGGCAAGAAGAACCAGGTCGCTCCCGTTAACATCACACATTAGTAACAGGACAGGGATTTAGACCTAGGTTTCTGGCGTTCCATTCTTCTTGCTACACAGCATGGATTCTAATTCATTTTAAACTAATGCACACCTACCCTTCCCTAGGCCCTGTGCTGGGCACTGTCAGGGATGGGGCAGTCTGTTGACCTAAAAACACAAGTCTCTGCATTAAAGGAGATCTCTGTCTAGTGGACGAAGCATAAAGCTAACATGCAATAGGCATAACTGTCCCTATTTTACTAAGATAGAAATTGAGGACCAGAGGGAGTAACTTGCTCACGGTCTAAGCATTTCTGAAAGAGCCTAACCTTGGTCTTTTAATTTATTCAGTCAACCAAAATGTATGGCAGGTGTAAATCAAGTCCTGGAGCTCATGGGCTACAGACTTCCTGCTGTCTTTCCCTCTTTAAACAAAGACCAAGTGGCTTGCAGTCAACCTGAAAGGAAAAGAAAGGCAGTGCCTGAGAACTCCAGCAAGAAAAGCAGAGTCTTTCTTGCTTAACAAAAGTGAAGACATAATCCATGGAAAGTCCAACCACTGTTTCCTTACTCTGGGGAAGCCCAGCTACTGAAGCCACCAAGGAAGGACGGCCCATCTCAAAGCTGTGATTGCATTTGCCCCAGTGATGCTCCCAGCAGTGAATGCTGGGGCGACCGAGGGAAAGAGCGCGTCCTGGTGGCCACCGCCCATGTTAAGTGTTGAATTGTCTTACAGTTGATAGTTCCCCAGACTCCTCAACCTTTAAATGCCGAACGCTACATGCCCGTTGAATTTTAATCAATTTATTTTTTTCAACTGGAAATGTCAGACTTCTGCATGGAATTACTTGGTGCTCCTGATGTGACAGAGACTCAGAGTTCAGTGTCTGAAGTCAGGAAAGAGCAGAGGAACCGGCACGCATCAAGAGACATGATACGCACACAGCCAAATAAGGGAGCGAGAGAACATATATTTTTCATTATCTTTCATTTACAGCTTTGGGGAGCTGGATTTATTTTGTCTTCTCTCCTCCAGCATAAACAAAACTAGTTGGGATTGCTAATGACTTGGAAAATGTCACTAAGAAAGCTGAAGAGGGAGGGTGACTTCTTTCTTTTTGGTAAAAATAAAGAGTTTATTTTTCGAGAAAGGGGAAAGGAGGGAGAAAGAGAGGGAGAGAAACATCGATATGTGAGAGATATATCAATTGGTTGCCCCTTGCATGCCCCCAATTGGTGACCTGACCCACAGCCCAGGCATGCGCCCTGACTGAAAACTGAACTGGTGACCTTTTGGTTTGCAGGCTGGCACTCAGTCCACTGAGCCACACCAGTCAGGGCGGAACGTGATTTCTTGTTTTCAAAGTACCTACTGAGTGTCTGAAAAAGTAACACCATCTAATCCTCACCAAAACTCTATGATTCTTATTTTACAGAAGAGGAAACTGAGGCTCAAAGAAATGTGCTTTTTACTATAGAGCTTTTCAGTGACAGGGCACAGTTTAAACTGTGGACTTGGTGACTCCAAATCTCCAGCAAGTGTCATTCCATCAGCTGCTCTGAACTGAATCAATATTCCTTGACTCATTTGTGAGAATGAAAGTTGGTCTTCAACCGTGTTTAAGCTGAGCACAAGTGGCTGAATCCCGTCACGCAATTTCCATCTGCTGTTGGGTTAACTGACCCGAGCCTTCATATTCAATGTATTTCTGTATTCAGATAAATCACTTCTATAGTATTTGTCATATGCCAAAAAATCATATGGGCACCAGTTTGACCATCAGGAAAGGTATGTGACACACAGTAGGTGTTCAATAAATAATTATTAAATTTTTCTCTTTTTATAGTTCTCTCTGTCTCTGTTTCTCTCTCCCTCTTTCATTTTCTTTCTCTTTTCTCGAAATGTGTTCCAGCATTTATCTCTAGGTTAAGAAAATGCCAAACCAATCTTAGAAATTCATGGGTCTCCCCCTTCACTGAGACATTAGTATTTACCTGGCTGGCTCAATAAAGCTAACATTTAAGTCCCAGAACAGGCCCTGAAATATTGTAATAATGGGGAAGTAGAACTTCACTTATCACCAACCAGTTTTACCTTTTTAAGGAAAGGCTGTTTGGTCAAGTGCACAACTCCGTAGCCCTACCCCCCTTCCCAGATGCCCACTTTCTGTCTAGGGAACTATCTGCCCAGCAGGTTTAGCAGCCTATAAATTCCTGGGCAGGAGTCAACTTGTCCCAGGCTGTCACTGCATCCTGGCTCCATCTCCTCACAGAGGAAAGTGCTAAAAGCTGATTTAAGCAGCTAACAGCAGACAAGCTCAGCACCCTTAGCTGACTTTTCCATCAACCGATCCCCTGGGGAAAGAAACCTGCCAATGCCCCAATCTATCTGTCTAGCTTCATCTGTTGCCACATACTCTCCATCTTTTGCTCAAAGGGTTGAACTCATATGCACACAGTGGCTGAGCAGATAACAGGAGCGTTTACACTGGCCCAAGAGAATTAGAGAGTAGATGCTCCCTACGAAAAGGCAGCTATTACTTAGTTTCAGCAGATTGTACCCAGGAGGAAAGGTGGCCTGTGCTGCTACGACTTTGAATTTTCAAAAGGACTCTGCTATCTAACACATATGCGAAATCTGTCAATCTTAAATACCATTTCAAATGTTCTAAAATTAGATGTGTGGCCACAAAAGCCTCCTTCTTTAGTCCTGTGATTTCCTGTAATCTCTGTTTTCTGACTTTTGGCTTTTTTCATGCTGTTCCCTCTACCTAGAATTTGTGGCCCTCTGTGCTCATCTGCGCACACTCTAAGATGCCACCTCCTTCATGAAGAATATCCGCAGCTTTAACTGGCCGTTCTCTCCTCTGAGTTACCACGCCATGTTTCGTGGACTTCAGTGCAATATTTGTAGACTTTGAGTTCATTGGATCTTACCCAGAGTTTCATTCCCCTTTTCCTATATCATCTGTCCCTAGGACTGTACTCAATAAATATCCTTTGAAACAAATATTTAATGAATTAATAAATGAACAAATGAATGAATGAACAAATGAACTAATGAGCAACTAAAAAGACAGTGTGTTGTGGTAGAGTATAAACTTTGGAGACATTCTTTGGGTTCCAATTTGAGATTTGTCACCTACATTGTGATCTTATAAATACTACTCTTGTCACCTGTAAAAGAAAGACAAAAAAGTCCACACTCCCTAGTTATTGCGATGATTTAAAAAATGAGGCTCAGAGCCTGAACCTATGCCCTGCGCCGTTTCTCAAACATGGCTGGCTGATCATCACGATCACTGAGCCACTTGTTATCCACCATCCTAATGCAAGGCCCCACCCGAGGCATATTACGTCAATACCTCTAGGACAGACCGTGTATTCTTGTGATCAGGAGAGCCTGGAGAAATAAAGCACATTAATTATTACCATTTTTATATCTCCAACAGCAGCCCTGTAAATGACAAAAGTATTTCAACCTGCTGGGACCACCCTTACTGCTAGTATTTAAGTAAGAAAGAAAGAAGGACCATTCTTTTCCTTAGTCTCATTAGGAGGAAATGCCCCAAGTAAAAGCAGCCATTACGGGTTTATCAATGGGAATCTTACTTTGAAAGTTATTAAAACAATTACTTCCTGGTTCCTTAGGATCTCATCAAAATGTGATCCTAAGTGTTTATTTGGCACCATAAAAGTGTTTATTTAGCACAATAAAGGCAGAGATTTTTGCCTGTTTTATTTGTTGCTATATCCCCAGGTCTTAAAACAGTGCCTGAAATATACAAGGTGGGGCAAAGGGAAGAACCAAAATTTATTTATAAAAGAATGTGCATTTATTCTTATATGTTTAAACTTCAGTCACCCTCAAAGTACTCTCCATTTGATGCAATATACCTATCAAGACTTTTTTTTCCACTGCTCAAAACAGTTTTTGAACTCATCAATTTTGATGCCTTTTAGCACTTCTTCCATTTTTTGTTTCATCTCTTCCACGTTGGCAAAACTTTTCCCTTTGAGGACTTTTTTCATCTGGGAAAACAAACAAAAAAAAAGTCGCTCAGGGTGAGATCAGATGAATAGGGAGCGTGAGGCATGGGGATCATGCCGTTCTGGGTCAAAAACTGCTGAACACTCAGCACGGTGTAGGCAGATGTACATGTAAATCACCCATTGTGAAATGAACAAACACTTTGAAAAACTGTTAAAAAAAATTCACTGAAGCTGAACACAGCCTCTCACAACAACGCCAGCTGGTACACTGACACAGATGGGTTTCTAGAACACTCACCAAGGGGGGAAAGCCTGTACAACAAAGGCCCGCCCTCTAGGAGATCACTGTTTTGGGGGTCCTCCCTTGTAGGTGTTTAATACATGTTTAATGATTGGGATCAGACAACTCAGACCACAGATCGTATGCTCCAAGGATCGGCACGTATTTTAAATATCAAATGGTTTTCCCATCCTCACTCTCACTCCAAAGGACATTTTAAGTCCCAGCTCCAAACCTCATAACTGAAACTTGAGCAGGATAGTTGATGGTTGGATCACTATCTGTCTGACTTCTCATCAGTCACTTTATGGACTCTCTGTCCAAGCACATGCCTTCATGATGTGTAGGACCAAGGGGTGGATTAGAAGGATGGAGTACAAGTATTAGGAGGGCCATTCCCCACGGCAGGCCCCAAGGAATGTTTCTGATGAGAAACAAGTTAGGATTCCAGAAATTCCAGAATTCCTCTTTGCTAAGTTACAATAGAAAGAAGTAGAAAATGACTTTACTCAATTGGTATATTAATTAAAAAAGAAATAAACAAAAAACCCCCAAGAAAAACACCTATTAATTTGGAAAATAAAAAACCCTATTGCATTGAATACAGGGTCTGGCAGAAGTAATGCCTGCTTGAGGGTGGTTGGTAGGGTAATAACATGGGTGCAATAATTTATAGTTTTAATTTGAACATTTCACCTACAATGTCATATGGTGTGCTTGAGTGTGATATTGTTATGTTACAGAATTACACGCTTACGATGTAATAAAAGATTTTGAAATAGAAGGGGCGTTATTTGTGCCGGACCCTGTGTACATATTTGTTTGTACAATTCAGGGGAGCACTATTATAATCCACTGATTGAATCAGGAGCCATCTGTAATTTTATGATTTATCAAAAAGTTTAAACCCATATATAGTAAAATTAAAATGCCTTTTCCCAAAATAGGATACAAGATAAGGATTAGCTACGAGGTGACCCAGACAGAAAAAGCCATAAATAAATAATCAACAAGTATATACATTAATATGTAAATTCTTTTAAAAAAGATCAAATATTTGAGGACCAGGAAATATATAGCTGAATGGTATCATGGGAAAGTATAATATAAGATTTTATAGTCATTTGAAATAAAAGATCTTTAGTTAAATTTTCCCGTTCCAGTATGATTTCTTTGATAGAATGATTTTTTTTACCTATTTTTTACTCCTTCCCCTTAATAGAATTACACACCCATAAAGGAAATTCATACATCCACCTTGGGAAGTGCAGTCCTGATGTTTCACATCTAATAAGAGCACGGACTCTCGTGAAACATAAGGACGGCAAGCAGGACCCACACGTGTGGTAGCGGAATTTCCTGTGGGGAAATCAGGCTGGCATGTCCCTTAGATTTAAAATAAAACCTTGCTCTTACTAAAATCTCTCTCTCCCTGGATCAAACGAACTTATGCTGATGCATGCCTAGTTCCCTCAAGGCTAGTGTTTATAGTTCCTTTGAGTTCAGCCCAAGCCTGTTGCCCTTCATTTGCATATCTCTCCTTTTAATGTACCTTCCTGAACCCTCTACTGCCTAACTCGAATCTACAATCTATGCATAGTTAATGAAGACCATTCTGATGCTCTGTACCCTGGATCATCAATAAAACCGCCCTGCCCCCGACCCAAGGCTTGGGGCCTCTCCAAGATGATAATGGAGGGGACGCATAGTCCCGGAATTTCTAGTCCAGTATATTACATGTAAAATTATTTACACGCAGCCATGGCAATACAAATCTTGCGGGACAGAATTCGCGACACACCCACACCTCTTTTTCACATGGTTTTGACAAGCCTTCAAGGAGAGTAGGTGGAGTACACATCTCCACCCCAACCCCCCTCCATTCACTTTGGGCATACATCTGCCTTCTACAGTCAATGATATGGTAGCAGATAAGCCATGAATAGAGAAATGTGTTTGCTTGATTTGTCTTGGTCTCTTGGGCCTTTGCTACTCATCCTGAGAAGACCATGCCCTGGATAGCTTCTTGGCCCGGAATGGAACACCCGTAACATGAATGACATATAGCCTGTGGCAGAGTACGCCCTACCCCTCTTGCAGGCAACCCATAAACTAGTGAACAAGCATGTCAGGATCATAAATGATTTTGCTGTAAAACCACAAAATTTTTATAAAACACTATCACAGAAATACCTCACTACTATAGTCTCCATAAACCTGTTACCTCTCATGAGGATTATTATTGTTCAAGGGGACAGTCCCTTTACCTGAATTGCTCCACACACTTGCATGCATGGAACTTGGATTGCAGGAAGCACATGTAGGTTGTAGAACCTCATGTAGATTACACAGCCTTGTGTAGCTGTTCGTGATAGACTGCGTGGTATACGTACGGAGACGAGCCATGAACCCTAAATCTTAGAGACACCTGGTTGTAACTTGAACACTAAGTGTAAATGGAAGTAGAGACATATGACATTGTGCCTTATTATAGAAGAAATCTTTTTTAAGAAGGAAAGGCTAGATTTTGCTGCTGTGATAAAATAAAAAGCTCCAAATCTAAGTAGTTTAGCAAAATGCAGGTATAGTTCTTACTCATGCAAAGTCCAAGCGAATCTTGAGAGCAAGAAGCCACCATGTGGTGACTCAGTGATGTAGGCGGGTGGAGGCTGCACCATCCTGCAGCTGTGCCATCTAGGATACAGAGCCGCCGTGGTCCATGTGGCAGGCAAAATGAAAAGAGGTCTCATATTGGCCATAAAATAATTCATCCCAGAGATGATGATGTCACTTCCTCTCACAGCCCATTGACCGGTGCTAGACACACAGTCCAATCTGACTACAAGGGAGTAGGGAAATGTAATATCCTGGACCTGGAAGGAATAGGGGACGAGGTACAGGTAAACACTGTGAATTTCAACCACAAAATTCTGTTGTTCTATTTTATTATGTGAAGAAGGTAATCAGTGGGTTGTCAATGTGCTAATGATAATTATTGTGTCAAACATGACACATGGCAAACCTGAGCTGACTGATGTGTGAACACAGTTTTTGAAAAGTATCCTGGTGTGTAACTAGTGTTATTATATATTTAAAGTAAGTATCTCTATTTAAAGTGAGTATCTTCAGTAAGTGCTTACTGGTATTCTGAGTGGTGGAAAGGTCCCAAGAAATTACTTCCTATACCTTGATTTGGAGTAACGAATCTATCTGATATAGAGGAATCCCATATAGAGAAAGGAACCACGTTTTGAGGCCTTTTGGAGGGTAGAATTGTAAAAGATAGGAGGTAGAGGATTGGAGCATTTTAAGTCTCTCCATAGACCTAAGCAGCTTTGGGGTAGATAAAACATCCCCAAATTGCTCTGAGGCCATCCAAGCATTAAAAACTCCACGCAACAGAGAGCTGCGTTAAACTAATGTAAGACACCATGTAGACATGCAGAGAGAACCTCTGGGGGGAACAACCAACTCTGCCCTAGAGGTCATGCTTAGTGGGAGGGGGGTTGATCATGGGAATTTGTAGCCAGGTCTCACAATGCAAGGTCCAGAGAACACTTACCTACTATAAAATGAGCTAGACTCTCCAATATGACATCAGTGTCCAAAGCACTGGGAGTGTGAACTGGGCAAAATAACCACAGGGATAATAAAACTATTTTATAGGCTTAGAAAAATAGAAAGCAGTGTTTCAAAATGAGACATGTTTGTAGGCCTATACAGGAAGAAAAATTGGTAATAGTTAGGGAGGTAATAAGAGAAAACTGGATGAAAACTGTGCCTTCATGTCTTGGATCTGATTTTATTTATAACATCTCTATTGGGTATAAAAAGTAAGATCTGCTTGGGAAGAAACATTGTCCAGACATGACTCCCCCTGGTATCCTTTTACTTTTGTTCTTCCGAGTAATTGTGTTAAATTTGTAACTACCCCGAGCAGTCACATCTCCTGAGTGTACGCTGCTGGACCACAGCATTCCATTTTCCCAGCTCAGCTCGGAGTCCTGGAGACCTGTTCACTGCTGCTTCTGTAAAACTGTCTTTACAGCGAATGCTAAAGATGACCCTTCCTCAGACGGTAAGAAAACATGAGGTGATTCTAATACTGACTAGAAAAACTGTGTATCCATGTGAATAAAGTGGCACGTACTTCTGTCTGTGCTCATGGGAGGGTCACAGTCTTCAAAGCTATGGGTTCCCTAATGTTAGCACTTCTTTATGGGCTGAAGGTAAATGGCAAACCACAGAAGGAATCTGCAATATTTGGGTGAATGTTTTTTAAGAGCTGGGAGTATCATTGTTGACTACAGTGTTCTGAGGTGAATTAGAAATTACCTCATTTGTAGGTTATTATGCATAAAATTGAGAACACATGAACCTCATACTATACACGTGCGTGTACATATGAGTTGACTGTTGTTATTATAATGACCCTATGCTCCCAGGAAACACCAGCTTCTTTCTTTCATTTACCATGACTCCCGGACAAATGCAAGGATTTCTCTACCTTGTATGGGACAGCATTCACTTTTTTCCCAATTAATAAGAAAAACTAAATAACAAAAGATATCAGAGACTCTTAGAAAAGCTTTCCCTGAAAGCCTAGGCATTTTGGCCATTTTCATAATTATGATTATTCCTCCATTTGGGGACGAGAATTAACTTGATGCATTGTTACCCGAAGAACATGGAACACAAGGTGTGAGCCCTTGAAGTCTCAAGGGAGAATTTATGTAGCTTTCTACAAAAGTAGAGAATAATAAAAAGCTTCTGCATGGCTAAAGAAAACAGCATTAAAATGAAAAGAGAACCAAGCATATGGGAAAACATATTTGTAAATGATACCTCAGACAAGGGTTTGATCTCCAAAATATATAAAGAACTAACATGACTACTCCAGAAAGACAAACAACCCGATTAAAAAAGTGGGAAAAGGACCTGAACAGACACTTCTCCAAGGAGGACATATAAAGGGCCCAGAGACATATGAAAAGATGCTCAGCATCACTAGCCATCAGAGAGATGCAAATTAAAACCACAGTGAGATACCAACTCACACCGATCAGAATGGCCATCATAATCAAATGAACAAACAACAAGTGTTGGAGAGGATGTGGAGAAAAGGGAACCCTAGTACACTGTTGGTGGGGTTGCAGACTGGTGCAGCCACTGTGGAAAACAATATGGAACTTCCTCAGAAAACAAAATGGAACTGTCTTTTGACCCAGCAATACCACTGCTGGGATTATACTCTAAGAACACTCAAACACCAACCCAAAAGAACCTATGCACCCCAATGTTCATAGCAGCACAATTTACAATAGTCAAGTGCTGGAAGCAACCTAAGTGCCCATCAGTAAATGAATGGATCAAAAAACTGTGGTACATTTACACAATGGAATTCTATGCCGCAGAGAGAAAGAAGGAGCTTCTACCCTTTGCTACAGCATGGATGGATCTGGAGGGCATTATTGTAAGTGAAATAAGCCAGGCAGTGAAAGAGAAACACCATATGATCTCACCTATAAATAGAACCTAATCAACAAAACAAAGAAGCGAGCCAAATACAACCAGAGACATTGAAATGAAGTACAAACTGACAGTAACCAGAGAGAAGAGGGGAGAGGGATAATAAGGGAAGGGACATCAAGGAACATGTATAAAGGACACATGGACAACACCAAAGGGGATTGATTCAAGGGTGGGAGGCAGGGTGTGGTGTGGTGAAAATGGAGACAACTGTACTGAATAACAATAAAAAAAGAAAAAAACAAAATTAGAGAATAAATATTGACATATTCTGTAGTCTTTTTATCTTATACCATGATGTGACATGTTTTGTGTTTATTACTTTGTCATATTCCTATTGGTAAAAAGAAGCTTGACTACTTTTCAGTGTTTTGCCAGAGAGGGAGCCCCAGTCACAGGGGCCGGCACGGAAAGGAAAAGTTGTAACTGGGTGTTGAGGAGAAGCGGTATGCAGGGTTCGTCTGCAGAGTCTGATGGGGGTGATCCCCCACATCCGTCACCTCTTCTAAGATGGAAAAGGGGGCATTGTCTTCACTGCTTCCAGAAATGAAAAAACAAATTAAAAACCCACCCCAGGAACAGGGCAAGAAGCCAGGTAGGCACTTTTCTTTTTCATTTTGCATTGTGTTTTCTTGAGTAGAAAATAAAAGGATTTCCTAAAGGAATGGTGTTTCCTTATGCATGTCTGGTGCATGTCTTTGAACACATTAATTCCCTGCCTTAGGAAAACAATCAGGTACTTACATCTTTGCTGATCTCTAGAATACCAGCATTCTCTCGAAGGTCTTCCATTTCTCCCCAGTCATATCTTTCTTTTATTCCTTGCATTTAAGTTATTTATCTCATCTGCATCTTACCTCTTGAAGATTTTCCTTTCTCTCTGCCCTTGAATCCTGGGACTTAGACACTTTTACTTGACGTATGTAGCGTTCCATTCATAGAGAGATTTGTGGTCCTGGTGGAACTTAAATCACAATGCTGGTGACCTACAATTGAAAGAGACAGAATACAATGTGTTAACTTGGGGGGTTCATAGTCTTCTTCTTCATTTTCATTTGCCTCTCTCTAATGTCTTTTTCCCCCAACGAGGAAGAGAAAAGTGTCATTTATCTGTCTCCCTCACACAAAACTATAAATTCTATGTAAACTTAAACATTCCAGGCCGCCAAAGTCCCTTGGCCATAACAGCACCTGAATTTTCTCATTGGTTACCCCTCCTCCAACTCAAGCACCTTTAGTTACCCCTCTCTAGCAAGAACACATCTCCAACAACACAAGCCTGTGCACACACATGCGCACACACAATTGCCTTTTTCCTCTCGTGGTTCCTAATCCTCCTTATCTCCTTTTTTGGTTTACCCAGGAAACTCAAAATCCTCCCCATTCTTTTTCCAATGTTTTTTATTTTGGTAAAATATACATAAAATATTTATCATTTTAACCACTTATAAGTGTATAATTGAGCGGCATTAAATACAGTCATAATGTTGGCTAAATGCCACTATTATCGATAACCCTAATTTTTCATCATCTTCAACAAATGCTCTGTGCCCTGTCATCCTCCAGATGTTGGTGACCTCTATTCTACTTTATGTATCGGTGAATTTGCTTTTTTTAAGTCTCTCAGGTAAGTGAAATCACATATTCTTTGTCCATCTCCACCTGGCTTATGTCACTAAGCATATTGTTTAGAAGGTGCATCCATGTTTTAGCACACACGAAAATGTCATTTCTTTTTAATATTAAATAATATTTCATTGTATGCACATAACATAGTTTGTCTATCCATTACTTTGTTGATGGTCACTAGAGCTGTTTCTACTTCTTGGATATTGTGAATAATGCTGCCATAAACATTGATGTATAAATATCTGTCGGAGGCTCTGCTTGTATTCTTTCGGATTTATATGAAGGAGCGGAATCGATACATTACATGGCAGTTCTATGCTTAGCTTTTTGAGAAACTGCCAAAGCGCTGCCCACCATGGCTGCAACATTTTTACATTCCCACTAGCAATGCATGAGGGTTGAATTTTTCATATCCTTGTCAACAGTTATTATTTTCCATTTTTATGGTTATAACCATCCTAATAGGTGCTAAGTGGTATCTTATTGTTGTTTTTATTTGCATTCCCCTAATGAATA